>WEIU01007930.1:20070-89940 GCA_013389925.1 Aegithalos caudatus | reverse complement strand
AGGTGCTGCTGGTGCAGGGCAAGGAGGAGCACCTGGAGGTGCTGCGGCAGGGCTGGGCGCGCCGCTCCCTCAAGCCCCCCAGCGGCTTCCACATCAAGTGCCTGGGTAGGTGCCGCCAGGCCGGGGCCCGCGGAGCTGCCCCGGGGCACCCACCGCAGGTGCCCGGAGCGGTCAGGGAGCGAGGGCGGAGAGGGGGACCCTCGCCGCAGGGTTTTAGCTCCCAAACGTGTGTGCGCGCGAAAGGGGTGAGCCGGGATGGGAGCGGTGGCGTTGTGGGGACGCGGCTGATGGCGTTCTCCGGGAGAGCTGCCGGCCACGGCTGTACGGTCGGCTGGAGAGGTGCGTTCCCTCGTTCCCTTCAGCGGGCCGGGGTAAAAACATAAACTGGAAGTAGTCGGAATGTACTCCCTGCAGGATGAAATGCCCGCTGGCCTCCTAAGGGCCGGCTCCGCCTGCAGCGGGCTCCCGGGGCTGCTTGGTTCGGGAGTTAAAAGTTCTGATTAGTATTTCCAGGTGTGCTAAAACAGTATTTTACTTCATATTCGACTCTACGTGCTAGATCAAACTTGTATCCCAGCGTTGCTGTGAAGGTGTCTTTCACAGTGAGAAACAGTAGTAGGAGATGAGTAACATGCGGTTGTTTGCGGTGCAAGGCATGTGGGTTTTGGAGCTGTAAACGGCAAGTCTGTTATGCCGTGGTGGGCTGAAGTTTTAAGTTACAGTGTGATTCCCTAAGGGAATCCTATCGATGTGCAGTGGCCTAGGACAAAACACACCTCATCCTGAATTTTCTCTAGGAAACGAAAAAAAAACCTAGCATGGAGAGCAAAAATATTTCAGCACTTATTTTGACATGAACAAGAAAAGCAACAGACATAGCCAAAAACCCAACCCCTCCACCACCACCCCACCAAAATCCTAAGATATAAAGCTGTGGCTATTTGGTCGGTATACTGGAGAGCTGTGAAGAACAGAGCAGAACTTTTTCTTAGGATTTAAGGCAACTCAGCATTCATCACAGCTTGAAACATGCAGCTTCTCTTGTAGAGAGAAGGAAAATTGTGAGGATTTGCTTTATTGCATGCTTAATTACTTGCCATGTTGCAGTGATGGTGAGGCAAACTGTCTTTTCGTCGTGTACAATTTATATCATCTATGTTCTATGCAGCAGGCACCATGAATAGGTCACAAAGCTAGAGATGCTCTCTCTGTGCTGCAAGTTTCAGACCCTTAAACCAGGATGCTTCCATGCATTTCTTTAAAAAAATATTAGCTGAATAAGGTTCCTGAAAAGAATGGAAGATGAATATTCGAGGTTTCCCAGTTTCCTGTTTTTACTGTGGCATTTGAATGTTTTTAGCTGCTTTTGTCCTTTTGAACAAGCAATGCAGACTCTTGTCATTTCTAGTTATTAGCAGTCTTGTCCCTTGCAGAGTTGTCAGACACTTGTCTGTCACTCACTGTTTCCCCATCAGACTTGAATATTACCATTTTTTTCTGTGCTGAGAGGGAAGGTCAAGACAAGTTGCCCTGTTAAAAATGAACTGATGGACCTTTTTTCCTCATAATAGCCAGTATTCCTTTGAACCTCAGAGGAATATTGACAAGACAGTGTTGCAGAGAAGGTGGTTAATCCTGTTTTGGTGATAGAAGGGTTTTGTGTGGTCCACCACTATTTGGAGAAGCGAAGAAGTTGGGAAGTGGTTAGTGCTAGCTGTTCAGCCTAGCTCATCTGGGCTTTTTGGCTGCAGTTGGATGGAGGATGAAGAGCTTTTGAATTGGCTGATGGAGTTGATTTTTGGGGTGTTCCTGGAACTTGCTCATTGGGTGACATTCCTCAGCCTGCTGCCCAGGAGGGCTGTGGAAAGGTGCATTCTGAGTTGACTTTACTAAAGCCACCCAAGGAATGTAAACAGGTCTTTGTGGCCTATCTTAAAATATGGAAACAAAACTTTTGCTAGAAGTGCACGTTAATAAGTAAGCTCACTGGTGTGCAAATAATATGCATTCCTTTGGGGGGTTATCTTTGCTTCAAATTTACAAAAGACTGGAGCCAGAGTTTTTCATTTGGCTTTAAAAATAGCAAATGCCTCTCAGCATTTGATTAAAGGCTGTGAAAGAAGAGCAGGGACTTGTTGGAGTCTTGCCTGTTTTGTAGTGCTTTAGCTGTGCTATATATGATGGGAGGAACTGATTGACTTTTATTTTTTTCCACTCCCCGACTGATAATTCAGGTCTTTATCTAAGTAGATTCAACTTGCACTTACTGTGAAGTTAAAGAATTGTCAAAATAATGGGCTTTGCCTGTGGGCATGAGCATCTGCTTAAATGCACGTAATTGTATTTTCAACACAATTAGGTGCCTAATGTGTAAAAGGCTGTGACTTATTGAGGAACTCTCTCACACTTTACTATCTACTTTGTTTCATTAAAGCAGCAAATAACACACAGACAAAAAGAAAAAGTCTCAATGCTTTTCAGCTTTAAAAAATGTGGTTGGTATCTTAGGCTGATCGGAAAACGTGCCTGGGAGTCGCAGAATAGTAATATTTTACTCCTGTTAATAAATAACTGGTAGGGTCAAGGGGGAAAAGTGACACAGTGTTTCTGATGAAGGTGACATTGTTGTTTTCTCTTGCTGGGGTCCAGCTTGTAGTCCCCATGCTGTGGTGGGAATAGGGGTTGCTGTGCCTGGGCATGGGGGGACTGACCAGGGGGTCTTTCTCTGCACCCCCAGGGCCATTGGAATACAATGCTGTCATAAGTTGTGGGGTCAGTTCTTGTCTCATTTCTCAGCTGGCTGTCTCTTTGCAGACAGGTGGGGACAGATTTCTGCCTCACCTGCTCCTGGAGTCCAGCTGGGATGGAGTAGCTGGGTGACCAGCTGCCTGTCCCAGGGTGGGGTGGGAGGAGCATCCCAATCTCCTGCTGCTGTCTAGCATGGGACAAGGGCCAGAAAGGTCTCCTCAGCTGCACAACCTCCATGCACAGGTAGTAGGCATCCTTGGACAACACTTCCCTTCCCCTATATTATGTTAAGTGCTAACATGCCACAGAAATCACAACTGCAGCCTGACTTTCAAACCTCTGCTAATGTTGCTGGTGTTTCTTTTTCACTGTGGTCCAGAGCCTTGGCTCTGGTGGCTATGGAGATAATAACTGGAGGAAAAAGTAGCTGGTGAGGAGGAGGGAATACTAAACCTCTAGTGTGCATAGTTTTCTGCTGCTGGAATTGTAAAATGTAAACCAAGAGAGACTGAATGCTGAATAGTCTTCCCACCTTCATGATGGCTTGATAATGAAAAGTTAATGAAAGTATAATCTGTAAACAGGGACTATTGTACTGTATAGGGCAGTCCTGTTGTGCTCAGTGCAGGTGTACCTGAGCCACAAAGTGAATGCATTAAAACCCACGAGATGCCAGTGTCTGAAGACCGGAGTTATAAAATTAGACCTTAGAATTAAATACAGCAGGAATATGAAGCACATGAGAAATTTGCTTATAGCACTCACATCTTAGGGCTGGAGGTATGGGGGATGAAGTGATTTGTGTGTGACTTTTAAACTTACTCCTCTGGCAGTTTCCTTAAACTACATGGTTATGCCATAAAAGCTTGCTCAGTGACCAGTTCTGCAGTAATCAAAGTTATTTGGATATTAGGAAATTGTTGGGTGAATTGAGGTTTTTAAGTTTGCAGATGGATAACTTTGGGAAACATAAGCAGTCTTTGAATAAACAGAATCCCCAAACCAGCACTTGCTTAATATGTTGATTTAGGGGGTCAAGGCAGCCTTATACAGATCTATGGGTCCAGTGATGAAATTGTCTTCAGAAGCTCTCTTGTAACTTTGCAAGACTTTTGCAACTTAAGTCTTTAATGAGCGTTAGTATTTTAATAAGATTTCTCTTTTTGACACACCTTTGCACTCACTAATATTTGTCATCCTGGAAGCTGATTTTTTTTTTTTTCAACCTTTCAACTCTTCTGTACTAGATGCTGTCCATTTAGCAGGATGTTCCACCTCATTTTCGTGTCTTCATTGCCTTTTGTGTTCCCAGATGAGACTTCCTTCTGTATCTCTTGCTCTTGATTTCTGTGTCACGGACAATGGGCATCTTTGAGAAGTCCTCATACGCTTCACAGAAGGGCCATGCCCTTTTGTAAAGATTGCTTGAAAAGAAGTGACCAAACTTTATAATAACCCTTTGGCCATGCTCACAGCAATTTCTCCAATTAGAAGCTGATGTTTAGATGGAGTTTTTAAGAAATGTATGTGCAATAATTAAACTAACTAGCAGGAGTTATAATTCAGTAAAGTCGGCAGGGCTGGGCTGTTATGCATTGTTCCTGCTTGGCCAAGCATAGGGGGGAAACTTTTTTTGCCACGCTGGGAGTTGGAGCTAAGTGCTCCCTTTCTTTTCTCTCCCTGCCATATCCTCTCATGCCACCCAAAAATTAAATTAACACCCCACCAGTTTAGGTTCGGTAATTTTCACAATAAGTTTAGCAGTCATTAGTGGATGATTATGGTGAAGTGTAGACCGTTGGACATTAAATGTTATTCATCTATAGACATTTATAAATCATGAATTCCTTTTTCCCCCCTTCCAAATTATCTCCATTATTTAATGAAAATTTCTCTTCAATGTGGGACCATTAGGTTTCATAGTAATAAAACCTCCCATGACTTTACCACACACTCAGCTACACTTTTGTATGCCTTGTGATATTACCATGGGAAATTCAGTGGATTTAAACAACAATTTTTTTTCCTCCTTCTCTACCACTCCAACCTAGAACACTTAGAGATTCACTAAGCACTTTTTATATTTGAGGTGGTTATTGCAGCCTGAAAAAAAAACAAAACAGGGTAAACTTAAACTTATGGCCAGGCTGAAGTGTATATGAATTTACTCCCAACTCTGAGTAAAGAAGTTCACTGCTCAAAAGTGTTGGGTTGGGCCTTTAATGTAATTTGTAAAAGCAGCTTTCAGAGGCTGGAGAGACAGAGACGAGCTAAATGAGTATGGACTGCATATAAAGTGCCTGATTTCTCAGTATGTGGTTTGTGCTTGTGTTGTGGGAATGAAGTATTAGAGTCAGAATTGCTTTCTGCTCTTTAAAGAAAATGGTGCATGGCCTGCAAAGGCTAGTGCTAGTCATCAAAAATGCATTGTCAAAGTAAAAAGAACACAAGGGAAGGAAAGATATGGCCTATTTAATTTCTTTTTTTTTTTTTTTTTTTTTTTTTTANTTTTTTTTTTTTTTTGTTACTCAAAGCAGCTTCTCTTGAACAAGCAAAGTCAAATACACAGATCTGTGGTATTTATTGTGTAACTCAAGGGGAGGATTTATAAGGTTAAGAGCCAGCTAGTACTGTCTCCCCACCTCCTTCCTCCCCACAAAGAGCACCATTGTATAGGACAGCATCTTTTCCGGTGGCAAATAAGTCAAACAGCCTTGCAAGTTAAGTGCATGCTCTGTGAACAGCAATGCTGTAAGGGAACCGTGGTGGCTGAGAGCAGCCCTTGGCCGTGGGGCTTTGACAAAGCAAGAGATCTCTCAGCCTCTCCATCTCTTTGTGCATGAGGGTCTAGTCTTTAATTAATGCTCCTCATTCCCTGCCTCAAAGGGCCCTTGTCTTTGCTGAGGAGCAGCACAGTGGGTGTGCACTGAATGAAGCCCTTGTCAGGTGTTATTCCCAGCACTCAAATGGGCTCCTGGACTGCGAGCATCATGTGCCACCAGACCAGTCACTAAATCACCTTTCCATCTGTCCCACTCTTCTTTTTTACATAGTCATTTTTGGATTTAAGAAGACTGAGGTGAATGAGGTGTCCAGGGGCCATGCAGTGGATAACCATGGTGTTGGTAGTCACAGGCACTTCCATCCTGCCCGCTCATTTTTACTGTTTTGTGGCATGAAAACTCAATTGTGTTTCCCCTTTTGTCCATCTTTGTAATTTGCCAATAAGAGGCATGTTGTTAAATACTTTATTTACCAAACTGTAATGATTTTAATTGACAATGTGCAGCCCTTCTATGCGTGTTGCTTCAGTTTGAAATTTTGCTTTGAATGAATTGTGATTCAAATAATGGCTTGGATTGGAAGGGACCTTAACAACAATCTCATTCCAGCCCCTGTGCCATGGCCAGGGAACCTTCCACTAGACCAAGTTGCTCAGAGCTCCATCCAGCCTGGCTTTAAGTGCTTCCAGGGATGGAACCCCCATAGCTTCTTTTGACAACCTGTTCCAGCACCTCGCCACCCTCACAGTAAAGAATTTTGTCCTAGTATCGATGCTAAATCTACTCTCTTTCAGTTTAAGGCCATTCCCCTTGTCCTTGTGAAAAGTCTCTTTTTACTATGTGCCCTTGTGTAAAGTCTCTTTTCCAGCTCTCTTGCAGGCCTTCTTTAGGTACTGGAAGGTACTAGAAGGCCTCCCCAGAGTGTTCCCAGTCTGTCTCTATGAGAGAGGTGCTCCAGCTCCCGAGCCTGGAGAAATGTGAATTTAGTGCACAGAGAAAGGTGCTAGGAAGGGTCAACTGTGTCTGAAAACACTGCTGTCCCGGGGCCTGACTGGCAGGCCTTATTTCCAGCTTTTTTGTAAAGGCATTGATAACAAAGTTGGTGCTCTCTCGCAGCAATTCTGGTGTTGTTTCCTCAAGCCATGATTTTGGATGGTAAATCTCCTTTCAGCAGGCCAGGAGAATCACAGCTTGTCCCCCAACAGAATGTGCCAAAGCATTGCCACATTCTTGTCTACATTTTAGACACTCTTTTGGAGAGTATAGCAAAAAAGTTGTATTGGGCATCCTCCGAAACTCCTGGCATCAAAAGCTGCTTCCCAAGCGACATCACTCCTTCCCTTGGCTATGGCAAACATCATAGGCAGCCTTTTCTTTTAGTAGTCAAGGAAAGCCTGAAGTGTTCAGAGAAAATAAAAACTGCAACCAGATGGTGGCTTCCTCTGCAGAAACTGACACTGTGAAATGTGAGGGTAGAAGGAACTTCTTCATAGTTTTCTGTAATAACAGAAATTTAACAGGGTTCTGAAAATTCAAGCTGTCTCCAAACTTTTTCTTCTTTGCTTTAAATACAAAAACATAAATGTTTTGATTATTTTCTAATGATGTTGACTACTGGGAATGTTATTGCAGTCTCTGGTTTCCGATATTGAAACTGCTCCCTGGGTGGGCCAGATCTGGAAAGATTTTTAAGGATATTGCATTCTTGGAATAAAATCCCTTCACCTAATATGTAAACATGCTTTATTCTGTCTGCTGTACTTGATCCTTCTATTTATGACCTGGGATTTCACCTGAGACCTGTGATGAGAAGTATCTGAATGTGAAGAATGTACAAACACATATATTTTGAAGAAACAAAGTGTTTTCCTGTTGATATTTGAGCAGGTCTTCATGCCTCCTATTTAAACTGGGGTCCTGTTCTGAGCCACAGTAGCAATTGAGCACACAATCAAAGGTCAATAACTACCCAGGGAATATGAATAGGGGTTCTTATACCTGCATTTTTTTTCCTGTAACAGAAAAGCAATGGTGTAATATTACCATCAGCACCTATGAAGCTTTTTTTGGTTTTCTTAAGAAAGTAAGTTACTATTCTGTGCACTAAATTAATGCACAGAATAGTGACTTCTGTAGTGTATTTTCTGGACCTGGATATAATTCTAATCCATGTAATATGAGACTTTGTTCTTGCACATGAGGACAGGATGGGGTACAAAAATAGCAGGAGTTGGAGCAAAAGGCAGTAGCCTTTTAGCTTAACCTTGAATTCCACCATCAGGTAATTAATAAAGAAACATGCAGGTGTATCAAAGATTGCTCTTTTAAAAGTGCAAACAAATTCACTTCAGCTCTGGGAAACAACGCCCAATTTGATTCTTTACAAAATCAGTATACTGTGACTGTAAAATGCTTCTACCCAAAGAGCTATATTTGGTATATTCCAGAAGCTTTAGTTTTAAAACATTTTTTGGTGACTGTTAGTGCTTCAGAGGGTACATATACATGTCTTTAGAGGAGGATGAGAATGCTGAAGGAGCCACTGCTGGCCCCAGTGTGGGGAATCCCACTGAGAGAGCAGAAAGGGCTCTTGAATGGTGACACACTGGCTTTCACAGTCACATGGCTGAAACCACAGTGCCTGTAGGACTGGGCTGCCCACGGGGCAGGCTGTTCCTCCTTCTGGTGCCAGCAGAAGGGGAATAAAGGTATGTGCCGAGGCTGGTCTGTGGCTGAGCAAGTGTCTCAGCTCCTGCACTGGTAGCAGGGCAGTTGCATTGCTGTGTCCATCCTTGTCCGTACCTGTAGCTCCAGTTACTCCTGCCTGTCTGCTGCCTTGCAGTTGCATGTGCTGCAATGTCTTCTCTCACTGGGTGTTCAGAGGCTCCTGGGAAGGAGTGAAACTACAAGGACCATGTTTTCACTGGAGCTGTAAAACTTGCAGTGTATTGTTAGTGTTACAACAAGCTGAGTGCTGCCAGTGTATTTGAGATTTGGCAGCAGAATCTTAGGTATTATTGAGGGGCTATAAAATGAGTATTTATATTCTAAAAATGGAAACTTTTTTTGTTCTTTAAAAAAGCCCTACTGCAAGTCTAGCAAAACTTTTAGCTAAAGAAGGAAAATTAATATTCACTTTTTTAGATTATATTTGTATTTTCCACTTTGGTCATAATATCCATTCAAAGAATATGGAAGAAATAGATTTCTAGATGCAGCAGCCTTTCTCCAGGTTGTTGGGAGAAGGGCTTAATGGCCTAATAAATATATCATATCTATTGACATTGTGTTAACAGTATCCTTGGGTGCATGAGGTTACAGAGTCCTGCTACTGTGCCAAGAGCAGTGCATACAGTTTTATTATTTATGTCCCTTTGCAAAGAAATCAGCTTGACATAAATAAGGTTTATCATTGCCTGTTAATTTATTGTGTTTGAATTCTAAAGAAGTAACTGAAGTCCTGTAAGCTCCACGTGATGCTGCAGTGAACTTCTGTATGTTTGGTGGGAATTTTTGTAGTTTTGGGGGTGGGTGTTGGGTTTTTTGGGAGGGTTGGTTTTTTTGTTTGTAATTTCTTTTCTTTTAGGGGAAGTGTTTTACTCAAAGGATTCATGATGTAGTTTTTGGGTGCCAGTAGTCCTTAGCCTGCCCTTGAGCCTTCCAGCCACTCTTCAGTTTGTGTGGAACTGGACCATGCCCTTGACTCACACTCTGGCAGACAAGCATTAAATGTTTGCTCTCCTGCTTGTGCATATTGCAGGGCTACTGCCCAAACAAGTTTCCTTTTCACTGACAGATGAAATAACAATAGCTGGCATTAAGAGAAAGCCAAGTATTTTCTTTGGGTTTCCCTGAAGGGCCTCCTTTGTCTCCAGCGTCTCTGCTGAGGGAAACGTACACATTGCTAAATATGAGGATGCTGTTGAGATGCTCTGGCTTGTGAAGTCAGGAGTAGGTCAGCACCTATGTGAAGATTTCCATCCACTTGGTGTGCCTGCTACTCCTGGTAAGGCTTTGCAAGTAGTCCAGTGGGGTGGTCCAGGCTGATGTGGGCAATCTTGAGAGTGCAAAGCAGAGGGTGAAACATCCACAGCACCAGGAAGGAGAGTAGAGGAAAAGCGTCCTGGTGGACTGCACCTTACTCAGTGTTTATCTGGCTCAAAGGAGGAGAAAATTATGTACAGCTGGATGAATCTGAACAGATGTTTACAGGTGCCTGACATCACCTGAGTGGCCCTGGTCCAGCTGTGGGAAGTCAGCAACTCACCTGGGCTATAGGGATGTCCTAATTAGTCACATGCTCACACAGTGTTTTAACCAGTTGAAAACCAGGATTTTAAAGATCTATTTTAAAGCAAATGCAGTATCTAACATAGTAGTCATTATTAGCAGAGGCAGTTACTGAAAATAAATAAAAGGGAGAAGGAATTTTTTTCCCTGGTTTAATAATAGAAAAAAGAATTTAAAGGTAGCACATTCACCCACTGTCCCTGAAGTGGGGAGGGAAAAAGCTTTGAGGACACTAAACTTTGCTGCCATAATTTCTGGTTTATCACAATTATCCTATTGGATAAAAAGAAATATCTTATTGGTGTTACTGATTAAAAAATCCTAGGCAGCTTGAGGGAAAAATTATAGTTTTGCGAGAAGCTGCAGAGAAAAAAAGTCACAAAGGGCTAAACAGGTGATAAAAACAGGGAGCAGAAAAATAACTCCAAATCTCTGCAATCTTAGATGTTCTAGAAATAAGTTTGTTTTTCAAACAGTTATCTTCAAACCTGGTGTCAGCCTCGTAGGGAATTCTCCTTTATGATTATGAAAGTCTGGAAAGAGTGGGAGACCAAAAGAGAAGGGAAGCCAGCCAGCCTTTTAGTGAAATGAAATCTTGGACATAGTGCTTCAGGTGGTTGGGAGGCAAGGTTGATCAGTGTCAGGTGTGCTTTGTTTTTATGAAAAGTGGAGACTTTAATTGTACTTAATACATTTTCTTAGGAGGTCTAACTACATGATATCTCCATCTTTAAGGAGATTGGAATGTGTCTGCAATGTGGGGATGAGAGAATGTAGGCCTCATAGGGCCATGAAGCTTTGCAGTGTTTCTTGAAGAAATTTTGTGTGCTTAAGTATTCCCTGCTGGAAGCTCAGGGCAATTTTCAGCTGGGCTTGCTTTATATAGACAAATGTGTGAGGGTGTATATAGTGTTTTAAGTGCTGTACGAACAGAGGTTTTCCATTATTTTGAGTGGTCTTGATTCAACAAGGTACAGATACCTATGTATGCTTATAATAAGTTAAGTGTGAGGCTGGTGGGAGGACTCACATTTTTGAATATAGGCATGTCATGTATTCTTGCATTTGCCTTGCATTTGTTAAGAGACTTGCCAGAGGAATCTTTTCCTGGTTAATCCCGGTGGGTCATCTGTGTCTAAAGCAGGAGCCCTTTGAAAATTAAGCTTGGGAATCCAAGTCTAGTATTCTTTGCATTTTTATTTTGATGTATATAGTACTCTGAGAAATAAATAGCAGAAGAGCTTGCCCAGCGTTTGTAGGTGACTTCAGGAAAATATAAAGAGGAAGTATTAATTAATTCTTCAATAAAAATATGAAGAGAAAGTCTTAATTAATACTCTGTCAATAGAGATAAAGTCATAAAAAGTAGGCAACTTGACCTACAATAATTCTGGTTCCTTTCCTTGGGTAGGAATTAGTGGCTATCCTCTTGTCATTTGTTATTTATAGCAGTAGTTGTAGCCTTTAGCTTATAGATTTCTTATTAATTCAAGGTCTTTGGTTTTGTTTCCAAGGTATTTTTTTATCATGAGTTTGTCTTTGCTAGAGGTGTATGGATAGAGCTCCTCAGTGAAGCTGATGCCAAATAGCTGTTGGAGGGTCTGTAGGGACTTGCTTCTTGGCTGCCTTTCAAGTGCAGTATGGCTGTAAAATGTTTCAGTGTCAGAATCACTACATCTATCATTGTTCTGCTTTTCTCTGTCAATAACTAGTCTCATTCAGTGACATATTTGTTCTTAAAGGGGGAAAGCAGATTCATCTGTTTGTCAGCACATGAGTCTTTTCAATTTTTCTGCTCAGATAATCATTTGGCTTCAGGTTTCAGTGGTTACTTAAATTAATCCCAGTGATGTCTTTCCAGTCTCCTCAATGTTTGTGTTGAGAGAAAGGCCAAAACATATCCTGTCTGTTGGGAGCCACTAGACACCAATCATCTGGTGAGATGGAAGAAAAGTCAGCTACAGTCTTCAGTGCTGATTTTTGTGATGAGTGACTGGGGTAAAAAGGAAATAATTTTGACAGAACTTTTCCCACTACTTAGGACAACATTTAACAACTGGGATGTGTTATTTCAATTTTTCCTCTCTTTTTGTGCTGGGAGCACTTTTGCTTGTTGGCTTGCACACCCATTTGTGTCATTTATGCTGCCTCTTGTACTGGTGAGTAACAATCCACTAGTGTGATGATCCTCACCTTTCTTTAGTTCACAGATTGCTGAGTTTCCAGTGAAAAGACAGCAAATGTAAGTGGTGCTTTTCACTTTTATCTTTTTTGTGGACTGTTTATAAAAGAGTACAAATCTCTTGGGAACCTGCAGGCCCCAAGTTGACTCCTGACCTCACCAACCCCAGCATCTTACGCCTCAATGTGCATGTACCTACCCTGCTGAAGCTTGTGCTCCCCTACCAGTGTGCTGCAGACTTAGCAAACTTTTCCTTCAAATAGTTCACAACTTATCATCTATGACAGCTATCCTGAGCCTCGGTGTTTGCTCTGCACGTTCTCCTCATCATCTTTTCTTCAAGGATACCTGTGGTGGTAACTTTTGGAGCAGCAGGGATGACTGGGAGTTTGATGACTGCAGGCTGCAAAGCTTGGTCCAAGTGTTGTTCCTTGCCTTGTGTTTGAGAGCACAAGTCTTTTTGGGCAGAGATCTTGATGGCTCTGTCACATTGATGTACTGGGCACTACAGGGCTGAGCTGGGGCTAAAGTCCTTAGGTGCTCTCACAGTGCAAACCCTTATATAATAATACACACGTATGAGGTTACTCATGAATGAGAAGTAATCTGTAAATAGGCAGCCAGGCAAAGAATTCTTGCACAAAACCTGCCTGGATTTGCTTTACCTGTTTTCTCACCACTTGGGCAATAGTAATTGCTTTTTGTGGCAGTCCTCAGCCTGCTCCATGAATGAGTTGCATGCATAAGTCTTTAAGGTTTTAGTAGAGCTATGGTGAGTTTGCAATCACACATACTTAGATATGTGTTTGGCTTCAATCTGGAGCCATAAATGTGCAGTAGTTCATAAATGGCTATCCTTCCTTTATTTGCTCCAGTTGTTAACTAATAAAATGAAAGCAGGGACCAATGAGCCAATAGGTGTAAGAGGAGTCTGTGGTCTTGTACTCTTCGTATATGACATGTAAACACTACTTGTGATTGCACAGACGGGAACTGGAGCCTCTCATGGTTTATATGGTGTTTCTTTTAATAGACTGAAAGATAGTGATTCTTGTGTGATACTACCTGTAGCTTTTAGTACTGTATGTGCTTCTCACAGGCTTGTTCTTTCCTAATTGTGGTAAGAAAAGATGAAATCTGCCCCTCAAGGCATCTCTGCATCTTCTACTGAAGCATGTTTGTCAGTGTGGTCCTTTTAAGGTTTGTTGGTTGGATCTCTATTCTCTGTGGTAATGCCCAGAAGTACATCTGTAGAAATGATTTACTCTTGTCCTGGAAAAGCAGATGTGGAAAGAGAAGTGGTATCTTGTGGGGTATCTTTCTTTTCGCTTCCTGAAACCACAGGTCTCAGTGCTTCTGCAAGATGACTAAGGTTTCTTTCAGCCCTGGGCTCCTTGATTTTTCCTGCATGTGTTTCAGCTGAACATAAATATATCTGAGTTAATTTTGAAGTAGCCAGCTCAGGTGTGGTTTGCATTCTTCAACTCCAGCAATAATTATGGTTTTCAGCGGTGTCTAACTCCCCTTGCTGCTCAGGGAGCCTGTGATGAGCTGCTGAAGTAAGACTTGAGTTCCTAGATTAAAGCCAGCTCAGGCTTATCCAGACTGCAGTGCTGCAGGGATATGGTAACTCTCCTTTACAAACTGAGCTATTGCAGTGAATTCCTCAGGGCTTTTTGCTTCGTGCCTTTTGAATTTCTTTCTCTGTGAACTTAGCAAGTGTGGCTTTTACCTTTATCCATGACTGACCTTTTCTCAATGCTATCTCTCTGCTTAAAAGCTCATGCCAGCATGTAAGCTCTTGTCATCTTCTCCAGCAGTCGCTTTGTGCCAGGATCACACCAGTCTGATAAAGTGCCCTGAACAGCCTGTCCCTTCTCAGCCTACCTGCCTCACTTCTTGCAGCATCATTGTTCCTCTGTTGGCTCTGCTCTACCTGCTTCTACAAAATCCACCTTCTTTGGAGACATCTCGTCTCTCCTGATGGCTCTGGAAATTTCACTGTCTGCATTTGGTGCTAGATGGGGCTGAGCCTTCAAAAATTGGCTCTTGGAATGGATATGGTGATACTATGCTTTGAAGTCAGACCATGTGTTTTGTAAAGAGTATGTTTTTGATCCTTAGAAACGTGAGATGGTTAAGGCAAGGCATGATGCCAAACAGTGTGGGAAAAATGGGGTTGAGAAAACAACTGCTGGGATGTACTGGGGTTGATGTGGGAAGAATTTGAGTCAATCTGTGCCAGTGCTGTCCCTAACTTGCCTTTTTTCTTTCTGTTTACACTACATTGAGTAAGGCACAGGTCCATTTCCAGGTGTTTGACTGCAGTATTATAGCCCTCCTTATACTTAGCAGGAACTGAACTTCCCTCCGTACCTGCACTGCCACGGTGATTTGAGCTGCTGTGGGTCAGCAGCAAGGAGGTCACACAGCGTTTGCTACGACACAGGAGCCCACAATGAGCTATCTCAAAGGCAAAAACCTAACCTGGAGTGAGGAGAGAGGAAAAGACAGTTCAGGATAAATTACTGCTGACCTGCTGCCTTATCTTCTCTGCGTTATAGTCTTCAAACAAATCTGTGTGGAATCAGAAGGTAATTTTTGTAGGAAGAGACCTCCATGGGTCTCTGGTCTGACCTCCTGCTTACAGCCATGACATTGGGTAAATTGTTCCCATCATCTAACCTGTAATGCCCTGCTCAAGACAGCAGCAGCTAACAGCAGTTCTGGTGGATCTTGTGGACGTTCTCCCCAATTCCCACATATTTTGCTGTGGACAGGCCCTTTTGGAACCTTGGCTCCTGCCTAACAGGTTCCTCTGGTCTTTCTGCCTCCAGCTGCTCTGTGTAATGGGGGACCCAGGAGCACCCAGTGCTGTCTCTTCCACCCACACTGTTTGGACACTGGATTTCTTGAGGCAAATGGGATACCTTTTTGAATGCACAGCTCTGAACAAGATTAGGCAGCTGTTGCCTTTAGTTGAAATGTGTTTGTCTAAAAAAAAGAAATGTAACTCCTTCCCCCGCCACCTCAGATATATTTCTGTGTTTTGACAGATACTTGAGGTGATTGACAGACCTATAGTTGCCAGCAGTTTTTTATGGGAGCTTTTCTTACCCTTCTTGTCTTGGGAAAGACCTTTTTTTTCCTGAACCACTTAATCCATGGTTTAAACTTTTTTTTTTTTTTTTTTTTTTTTTTTTTCCCAGCAGTAGCTGCATTAGGTAATATTGATAGGTCTTTTGAAATGTCCAGTAACCCTGCCCTTTTTTTAATTTTAAATTCTGAGAAGTTACGTGGTAATGACTTGGTGACTGGAAGTTATGGAAAACAAATAATCAAGTGCTTTTTCTTCCTCTCATAACCTCATTTTCCCACTTTTTGTGACTTTTCTGTCTACAGTTGACCTGATCCTTGTACAACCACAGTCATTTTACTCAGCTTATTAAATCATGTTTTTCATCAGAGTTTAGACTCTCATACTACTCTTAGAGAACATTTCCTTCTTATCTCCTTACTTTATTCTTACCTCAGTTGTGGCAGAAAGCACTTAATGGAGTCTGCAGGCCATGAAATTGGTCTCAGAATAGAGGGGAGGAGGAGACATTGACCATTCATGCTTTTTTAGTGTTTCTGCAGTCTGATAGATACCCTTTTGGGCTGTGAAAGCATGTGGTTTGTTGACTTGCAGAGAATTCATTATCAGAATAAATGACTTAGAAGAAAAAAAAAGAAAAATACCCTGGATAGATATATATATATTTGCATGGTATTGTCAGTCAGCCCACAGAAAACATACAAAGTTTGTGAGTTTTTGGCTCATCTGCTACAATTTCTAATACAACAGATCTATTAACCTGCTCCTGGTGAGATTGGCTGTGTTCAGTGTGCCTGGTCAGTGGATTTGGGCATTGGCACCACAGCAGATCTGAAAAGATTTGCTTGCTAAAGGAAGAAGCAAAATAGATGGATGACCCTTGTGCTTTTAGAAGCTGTTACTTAAACCCTGGTGGGTTATTGGAAGAGGCAGGCTTGGGAACTATTGACCTTCCCATCCCATCTCACATGAACAATCCTCACTTTTCTATTATCTTTTGCACAAACTGTAGCTTTCTTTGTGGTGTTGTAAGTGGCTGTTTTCAGTGAATTACAGAAGGGACGATGGAACAAAATCAAGCAATTCTCTGCTCATGTGCCCTAGTTACTCTGTTTCACAGTTAAACAATTGAGAAGTTTATAGGTGCAAGCAAAGTTTGCTGCCAACAGAGCAAGATTATAAACTTTTTCTGATGGTGTAACTCATACAAAATACACTGCCCAAAGCATTTCTAGAAATGTGATATGTGGCATTTGCAAGCCCAGGCAAATATATACAAGATTTTCTACATTTCTAAATGTAGAATCCAGAGCTGCATGTCTGACTAATACTATGGTAAGGGCATGCCTGACTTTATTAAATAGGAGTCTGTGTTTTGTTTTTATTAGATGGCCCTTTTTTTTTTTTTTTTTTTTTTTGACTAGCTAGCAGTGTCTGGGCAAGATACCTTACACAGTTAGCTCCTGACTTCTTGAAAGTAAAAACATCATTCTGTTTCTTTGGAGATTTGAAAAATTTGTTACTGCACATTGTAAACAAAGAGGAGAAAATATACATGTTAAGTTAAAAGGATTATTGTTGGTACAGTTTGTATTTCCTTCTTTCAGTCCACTTGCCATTCATTTAAATAACTTCCTTCCCCATCCCATGTTTGTGTTGGATGTCAGGTTGTTATTGTTTGTGGTGGTGACCTGGGCACCCCCACTCCTGGCACTCATGACCAGGAGTTCATGACTGGACAGTGCCGAGAATGCAGATACACAACAAATGCCATTAAAATGTCTTTTTTCTTTTTAAGAACATGTTTGTTAGGTATATTTAAAGGCAAGGGTGTGAATCACCTTCATAACTACAGTTAGGTTTATTATTTTCTTTGCAGGTCACAGCTTTTCCATTGGAGGAGTTCTAGTATTTATTCTCGCTGACCAGACAACTGGACCAAAGGTTTTTCCTCAGTCTTCTTTAGGCAGCAAAGGACTTGGACATTTTCTGTCTAAAGAATAGGAAAATATTTGAGAACATTCTCAAGTTGATAACAAAAAGATAAATGGAATAGAAATAACTAGAACAAAGGCAGGAACTTAAGCTTCCTCTTTGATTTTTTTGAAACATAGTGTTTTGCCAGTTTGGTTTGAACTTAATATATGCATAGGAGTTTTTTTCCAACACACTGATGGCTTAAGAAATAGGTAATAAAGTGGAAGGTGGTAGAATGCCAAATGAGAAAAGCCAGAAAACTAGAAAAGATGCAAGGACAATTATTCTTGAGATTCAGAGAACAATTTTTGTATGTAGCAGTCATATTGTGGAAGCTGACTGAATTATGACTCCTGGGAGAAAATGAATTGAGCAGTTATGTTTTTCTGTTTGCATTTTTTTTTCTGATGTAAGGATTTATGAGCATCAAATTAAATTTTTAGGAAGTAAGTCTGAAACAAAGAAAAGAGCTGTATTTTCAGAAAACATAATAAAACAATGAATAAGCAATATTTTAGACTTTTGGTATCCTCTATACCTTACATGAAAGATATCTCATAAAAACCCAAACAACAGAACAGCCTTTCCCGCCCCAAAACTGAAACGTTTCTCTTCAAAAGTAAATGGACGCATTCACAGAAAAAAAAATTTGGCATACACAAGAACTTCTTTGTGTGCCGCAAGACCATTCCTGCCTCCCCCTGTGACTGGTTTGGAGCTTTTGTAGCCACAGGTGGCTCCCAGCAGGGCTCCCAGGAGCTGTGTGTGGAGATGCTCCCGTTCTTGCTCTGTGTTCTGCCAGCGCCCAGCAAGTCTCAAGGGCCGAGGTAAGAACCTGGCCTGTGGTCCCAGAGCTGTGTGAGTTTGACTTGGCTGAGAGGTGGGCAGGAGGCACAGGAGGCAGGGCCCCTCCTGGATGAGCTCCCCAGCAAGGGTGCGTGGAGCAGAAGATGCCAGCCTGGAGATGCTGGTTTGAGTTCCCATGGTGGGTTGAAGGGGGTCAGTGCACTGGTATGCCGCCTATTATACGATCTTCCTTCTGCTTTTACAGACGCATCATTTTCTTCATCTGGTAATTTGCTTCAAGAACCAGAAAAGTGAGTTTAAGGAATTTGCCCCCACTGCTGAAAGAAAAACCTGGGGACCTCCCAGGAGCTCATTATAGAGTTGTAAGGACCTACATGGAGCCAGGGGTTCTTGGTGTCAGGGACTCCTTACAAAAGGAGTTATTTGCTACAGTATTGATTTCAAAATGGGCTGTTTTGTTTTAAAATGCTGAGCTTGGAACAAACTGAGTTCAGCACATTAGTGATTTTTGGGTCTTGATCTCTTCAAATGCCAGAAGAGGAGATGAAATGCCTCTTCATAGGGATACTTACAATGACTGTCATGTTTACTCATGTGAATATTGTCCATAGCTTGACCACAAAGTACAAACATTTGGAATAGCATGCAAATCTAGGGAAGTGTAGAGAATTCTTTTGTCATGTCTGTTGAATAGCATGAGCAAGACAAGGATTCATTAACACCTCCAATAAAAGAAAAAAATACTTTATTGCTACCTATGTGATGTGAAACTATTTGACAATTAAAAGCATACTTGTGAACTTCTGTGGAATAAAGGATTTCACACAGGGTCTCATTCAGGATTTTTGTTTATTTCTTATTGCTGCTTAGGAATTTTTTTTTCCCTGCTAGAACAATTCAGCATGGCAAATGACATAGCATGAAACATTCATAGTGGGCTTTTTTTTCTGTTGGTGTAACTCCTTGGGTCAGCCAGTAAGAATGACTGCCCAATTCTGGCTTGTTTTATAGTGCTGTATGCAACACGTAGTAGGAAGGATAGAAGTAGCTGGGCTCTCTGTAAGTAATGTATTTCCAAGCAGCAAGATGCTTGCTTGAGAGAGGCCTTTCTTATACCATCTCATGTGATGGCTTGAGAAGCAGCCATCACATCTTCCTTTGGGAATCTTCCTTTGCCCAAATCTGCTCGAGGACTGGTTGAACAGGATGTGCTGAGCTGAAGCAAAAGCTTGTCAGTGTGCTCCTGGGACTTACCTAGAGCAGACACAACCTATAATGGTGTGTCCCCAAAAGTTGCTTTGCTTTGCCAGCCCTAGAGAAAACAAACAGCTGAGCCATGCATATCCAAAAATGCCAGGTATGGTGGCGACAGAGGAAGGGCTCACTTCCACAGGTTGGGGAGCAAGGTCCAGCATGTGCTGGGTGTTGGCATTTCTTAGGGTAGTGAGAAGGGAAGCTGAGCTTGTTGGGGACTGCACTCTTGGTCACTGTGCTCATGTGCAAGGCAGATTGATAACAGCTTTAGGAGCAAGGCTTGCAGATGTTGGTGTTGCTGACTGAGGAGAAAGACATTTTGGAATGTTTACTCCTTTCAGTAGTTTTTCCTTGCTGTGATGGCTTCAGCATTATTAAATATTTTTCTAAAAATCTTTACTTGTACCTGCTAGTGTGACTTAGCCAGACTAAGTCCTACAGTGGCAAGGTACCTTGTGAAATACTAGATCCTAGAAGAAATCTTTAAATCCCACAGGTGCTTTGAGATAACCACCCCCTTATGCTTCAATCTGCTGGGCAGTGCACCAAACAGATTGTTGACAGAACACTGATACCTGCAAACATGAAGTAAGATTGTATATTAAGGAGGATTTATGCTGCAACTGCATGCAAGGGAATCTGGTCTTCAAGCTTAAGAAAGCTAGAACTTTCAGATGCCAATCCTAATATCAGAGCTTAGTCCTTTGCATGATCTGGCTGGCCCAGCTGTATGGGTTATGTCTGGTCTTAGTCTCATGGTGAACAGAGGCAAGAGAGAACAGAAAGCAAGAAATTGGACACAAATAGTAAAAGGGAAGAGAACATCTGGGTTATAGGTTCATTTTGAGAGAAATTCCAATGTAAGTTATCCTTTGGGTCTTGTACATGTATGTGTGTATATTGTGCTGTGATGGTGGCAGTATGTCCTGATTGTGGCTGGGGTTTCAGACCTTTGGCCTTTGGGTAAGCTGGATGTAAAAAAGATTCTCTGTCTAGAAGATTTAGAAGTGATCTGTAAGCATAATGTGATATTGGATATAGAGTATTTATTGATCAAAATGTGAACAGAATAGGCAAGAGTGGCTTCATGAGGAGGTGAGTTTTATCACTGCATTTTGGATTCCCATTCTTCTCTTCTTCCAAACTATTCCTCTCCATTAAAAATCCCAGATGAGGTAAGATGTATGAGTGTGGAATCCAGGGTTTTCTTGACATCGTGTAAGGTCATTTTGCTGTGTATTTTGGAGGGTTTATCCCTGTGGTGTTCTGGTGGCATTATGGTACTTGCTGTCTGCTTCTAAAATAGTGGCAGAATGTTGTAAAATCAGGCCTTTATCTTTGCTGTGGGTAAACTTTATTACAGAGCAGCACTCCAGTCTGCGTCTTCATTTGCAATGAACTACATAAACGTACTGGTTTCACCCTCTCTCTTGCTTTGGACTTGATCTTGGAGGTCTTTTCCAACCTAATTGATTCTGTAATGGCTTTGTCCAACTTATTAGTTGCCTTGTGGAAGTGAAGGTATGTATGTCTTGCTAGATGATTGGTAAAGCCTAACTCATTTTGCTCTAAGCTATTTCTTGGGTTTATGTTACAAGAGGTAAACCCCTTTGACACAGTGCAGAACAGAGGGTCAGCTATTACGGATGTAATTATCCCAGTGAAGAATGCAGGGTGGTTAAGTGCTGCTGTCAGGCTGGGCTGTGTTTTAAACCTATCTGACAGGTAAAGAAAGCTAAGAAATAGTTGTATTTTTCTCCTGTGACCTTGTTTAAAGGTGATACAGGACCTTACTCCTCCTGCCTTTTCTCTCCTGCAAAATGCACATATTTTGTTTAAGTGTTGATCCCACAGTCCTGTGAGCAGTTTCAGTTCGACAAGGAATGCTTGATGTAATCTTCTGAAATTAGGCATGTAGGTGTGTTGTGCTTATTAGCCTGCTAGTGGCCATTTAGCTATTTTATCTCAGTTATAATTAAAATAATGTTATGAGGAAAAGAGGAAGAGGAGGTGGGTCAGGAAGCTGAAGCAGAATCCAAAGGAGGATGTGTTTGGGCCTGTAGATGGGAAGTGCCTGGTAAAGATGTGCCTGTAAGTGTCTTATAGCTATCAAACTAGCCTTATACTGAAAAAGGAGATTTTTCGTTCTAAAACATTCATTTGGCACTGTTATTTGAAGAGGTTTCTTGTCCCTTGGTGCAAACTTCTGCATAACTCTCCTTGAATCATCCCCATTAGTGCACAGGGTGTTTCTGTCAAACTGAAGTAAAGCATTTTCCTCCTATAAAATTATTTGTTTTCCCATACAGAGAGATGACAAGGTGCATAGAATTTAAATGTGACCTGCAAAGTGTAGCTATTTGATTTAAGGTATTTTGTTTTAGGGTCTCACACAGACCATATTTTTCCTTCTGAATTGTGACTGACTCTTCAGGCCTCAGGAAGACAAACCGTGTTTTTGTTTCAATCTTCTTCATCTACAAAATGAAAATAAAGTTGAAGACCTTGTTGCATGTCCTTCTACTGTTATGGCATTCCTTTGGAGTGAATTTGACAGGGATGTTGATGCAGGGCTCCTGAAAATGGCTGGTCCTCTTTGGCTCACTGTTTGTACACTCCTGGAGGATCTGCAACTAAGCCAGTTCAGAATTGCACCAAGAGATTGGGAAATCCCTTCTGTGTAAATTAGTGCATTTGGAGTGATGGAGTTTGTTTGTAGGGGTAAAATGACCACCCCTTTAAAAGTAACTGGTAGTGTCATTAGGGGAACAATGTTGTAACATCCAGTAGTGATGAGGAAGATAAACCAAAGCCAGTTGTAGAGAACATGCAGAACAGTCTCCTTTGCTGTGCAGGAAAACAGACAGCCTTGTGTTACTTGTGATGGGCCAGATAGGGCCTTGTGCCAGAAATTAGTGACGGTTTAAAGAACCAAATTTTGCTGTTGAATGAGGCAATAATTGCGTAAATGAGATTTTTGAATTGTTTAAAAAATTATTTTAACAAGTGCCAAGTGAATTCTTTTCTTCTGATGAAATTGAGTGAGGACTGAGTTGTTTCTGGTAGAAAATGAAACCCTATTTCTCCATGGAGAGGGAGCAGACAGAGTGAAAAACCCATAAAGATGAGGCCATCAGCAGGTTTCTGGTGAGGAAGGAAGCTCACTGTAGATGTTGTCGAGGAAGGGGTGCTGCTTCTCATAACCCAGAGGAAAGGGTGTGAAATGTGGTAATAATTGTAGGAAATAATTGTCGTCGTTGTTCTGGCTGGACTGCGCCCTACACAGCAAAGGGAAATAAACACAGATCTCTCTGAATCTTGTTTCTGTGCCGGTTTAGTTTCGTGGTGCAGTAAGAAAGGAAATTACGGACTAAAAGGGATCTTGGCAGGCTTTGGTTTTCCTCTGCAGATGGGTGGGAAGGAGAGCAGAGTTTAATCGTACCCCATAAAATGTGTATGTTTGGTCTGAAGTGTTTCAGGCTCAGGCAGAAGGTAAAACACCTGTATAAACTCCTGACTTGTGCCTGTAGGCTATGTCTGTTTGGGGTTCTGATATCAATGATATATAAAAGTTCTGGGGTTTATCCTTTGTCTTCTGTACAGTCTTTCTGCTGTGCATGAGGAAACTTTTCTCCTTGAACTTTGATTTGTCTTCACATCTCTTCTGTTTCAGCACCCTTTCTTAGCCAGGCCACTGTGACCTTATGCCATCTGTGTTTGACTGCTTTGCTTTCAGCTCTCTTCCTTCCTTATCCCCCAATCCTTACTGACCTCTCCAGCTGTTCTTCTGGCCCTTGGTTCGGTTCTCCCTGCCTGTTTTCTGGGCTGTCCTGTAGATTCCTGTTGGCTCTCACCAGTCCAGTCCCTTGCCTGCTGTACACCAGCCTGCTCCACGGTCTTGGCTATCCTTTCCATGTTGCTCACCTGCTTTGCCTTGTTCATTGCTTCCCACTTAGCCTTTCATTGTCTTTCTCTTGATGGTCCTCTCAGAAGCTTACTGGTGGTATGAGCCATTTCCTTACCCTCCCTCCCAAACACCTTTTCCTAATCCCCTCACGATTTTTGCCTCCCCTATCCCTTTTGGACACACAGTGAGTAGTTGTTCAGTCTCTTGCTCATCCCTTGCGTCCAGACTACACGCAAGATCTGCGGCTACAAACTTTCAAGGAAATCTAATTCCATTTTTACGAGCTCCAACCTTTGCAGCCTATAATTACCTCTTGCCTTCATCACTGAGACCTCTTTCCTGCCGCCTCACGTGACGCAGGCAGGCACGCACACACGCGTACATATTCCACGTCCCTGTTTCCCCCAGGTCTTCAGCCTGTGCAACCATCGCCTCACCTGCACTGATACTTGCTGTCGCTGCCCCTTGGCACAACTCTTCAGCTGCTACAGGCTCTGCCTCATTTTCTTCCTATCTGCCAGGTATTGTTTCCTGCTTTTCCCTTGCCCATCAAGCTGGTGAGGAAGGGCTCGCTTGTGTGTCTGCAGTGTGTTCCTGGGTTGGCTGGGCCTTACTTTTGCTATATTGAAATACCCCCAGTGGTTGTCTCCACTGGATACTTTCATACCTTTTTGTGGAGATGCCATTTCTGTAGTACATCAGCCCCCTGTCAAAACCCAGCCTTGACACAACCGCTCTGATTTTCTTGTTCCCCTTAGTTCTCCTTGTCTTGCCTTCCTGGTCTAAGGTGGGTGGGCACCTTTCTACACAAGGGTGCTTCCACATTTTAGTCTAGCCTAGGAAATAAATAGCATCCTAACCTGGTACTGAAGTATTTTTTATCAGCTCTGGTGAACTTATCCCTAGTGTGACATTGCCTGTCAGTGAAGTTAAATTCTTATGCTGACCTTTGTAAGAAACAACAAAAAAAACCTCCCAACCACCTCAGAAGTTACTTGCAAGGTGTCTGCAAATTTTATGGAGGACATAAAAAATAAACTTCCATGGAGAAAGAGCCTTTTGTCAATATACCTGATTTTTCTACCACTGGATGCATGGTGAACATTGTCACCACTTGTTTCTTGGATAAAATGCCCATGCCCTTAAAATACTGAGGAGAAGAAGCCCCTTGATGTGAGACATGAAGCAGTGTTCCTGTATTCACTCTGGCTGGGTCAGGCTTGTCTGATTTCAGAGTCAGTGGAGCAATCATGGTATGTCCTTTTGTCTTCTCCCTGCGTCTCCTTGGAGGCCCTCTGGCAGGCCTTCAAGAGCAAAACTTGAAATCCAGGATTGCTTGATTCAAGGTTTGAGTGCAGAAGCCCAAGAAAATGTAATTTTAAACATACAAAAAAATCTCTGCAGTCCATCAGCACAGGACACCCATGTAAAGGCTTCCCTCTCCTGCCCTTCATCCTCATTTCTTGGTGTACATGAGTTCATCTTGTTCAAGCACTGGGGCAGCAGAACAAAGCAGTTTTTAAAAGAAACAAAGGCCGTTTATATCTGGTTTTCATTTCCTTTTTCTTCTATTTGGTAAACTGTACAATATTGGATAACAGAAGACTTGCTCATTCTTGTGTCTCAGACTCTGAATAATTAAATCTCAGAATCTCCGATTCAGATAAAGAGTAATTAGTGTATGCAGTATCTTCCTGACACGTGCTGGAGATGTAATCAGGAACCAAGGTGCTCTTAGCATATGCTTTGTTAAAGTGTACTGTAAAGTACCATCTTACCAAGAATGGAAAGAGCCTGTAGTCAAAGGAAAAAAAACACCACCTTTTGGAGGCTGAGAGCTTTGGGAAGATGGGATCAGGTATATGTAGTGTTCGAGACAGTGCTCATCTGCTGGGTTTATCCTTCATTAAATTTTCAGCATAGAACCTCATAACATAGTGTCAGCAGAAATGCAGGTGAAGCTTAAGGGATTACACTGATTAATATGTGGATGTAAGTTTTGGGTTTTGTTTGTTGCATTAGAGCTGAAGGAGTCATTTGGGTGCTTTGCTTGGACTCATGCCCACATCTAACCATATGGTACAACAGTTGATGGAATGCAGATAATAACTTCTTTTTCTTTGCTATTTAGGTTCAAACTTGTGCTAACAGGTCCCCTCCCAAGCTTTGTTTCAACCCACTAGGTGAACCTAATAGGGAAATTCATCTCTCCATGCCTCAGTTTCCCCATACAGCAAACAGCAATAATAGTAATAATACACTGCTTCTCTTTTAATATGTTTGGAGTGTACAGAAGAAAAGCACCAAATATGAGTTTGCTATTTAATTATTTCGCCTACTGCTTGTACTCAGTTTGTCTGACCATGCAGTGGGAACACTCATGTTTGGGAAATGTGGATTTCCCATATCTATCTGGTCAATACTGGCAGCGTGCCCAGTTGGACTGTGACCTACAGCATGGCAAATACAACTGGCATTAGCTGGCCACTGCAAAGGTGAGGGGGAGAAGGGAATGAAAACTTGCAGGTGAAAACCATCTTCAAACCTGAATAAAGCAACATTTTTCTCTTCTGACCAGGGAGCCTGGATAGACAGGCAGTGCCACTTCCTAGGTAATTTCAAGATGTATTCATATTTCAAAAGAGAAGTGAGTCAAACCAGCTAATCCATGTAAACTGTTGTCATAGGTATGTGGTGAAATCCCCATCCACCGGCCCTGAGCAGTCGCTGCATGGGTCTGGGTCAAGGCATATTGGTGCTCCTGTTTCCCTGGGTGGTATGGGAAGCAAGGTCAGAGGGTGTGAGAATACCAATTTCTCTTTGCCTAGCAAATTACTGGTGAATGGCTTTTCAGATCTGGGGTCCTAACATCACTCTGTGAGCATGGATAGCATGTTATTACCACTTTTTACATGATTAAACTTATCCCAGGAGGAATCTGCTTTGCCGTAGACTTTAAAATTTGGATGCAGAGGGCTGATCGCAATGTGTGTGCTGTCCAGAGGTGTCCTGACCTTCTCAGAACAGGTATATATATAGGTAGATAGGTAATAGCTAATATATCTACAGTATCAATACCTATTTTAAATCTTCCAGTTTAAAAAGAAAATGTTTAAACCTTGAAAATAAACCAGAAGTTTAGAAAAAACTGTAACATGGAACAATTGTACTAAGAATTGTATTGTGCCATAGCATAATACTAATTCTACCAAGCCTATAGACAAAGGCTTATGCCTTGGATTTAAAGAGTTTCTAGAGTGTCCTGGTCTCACTGTAGAAACCACATGTAGGAGGAGACAGTTTCAAAATGCAAGACTTGCTGTCATTAGTTGTTCCTCAGTCTTCTGACTCTGAGGCTGCTCCACCTGAAAGTGACAGGCAATCACTTTAGGGGTGTTGGAGCTGGTCTTCAAAGTCATGTGATTTTTATAATGTTTTCAAGGAACAACATGACTGCAGTCATGTTACTCCATGAAAATTTTTGGGAAATAAAGGTTTTGCACAGATACAAATATAAGCACAAAGGTAAAATGAACATTTAAGTGTAAGTGGTTCTTAGTGCCCCTGAATTTACAAGCAAATAAATATTTGATTTCATATCTCTTATCTAATTTCTGCCAATAACAGTATCTTCCATTAACAAAGTTATGGCCTCCAGGTAGAATGGAGAGCACGGATTTCTCTTTTAAGCAGCTAAAATATAATTTTTTGATGCAATCTGAAAAAGTCTGACTATTGGAGCATTCCAGCTGTCTGTGAACTAGTTTCAGCCTTGCCATTTTCCTGTGTAGTGTGATCTACCTGACATATTATTTGCTTTTCCCCTTCTGCTTTTTTCCTTTTCCAGTTTCATTGCTGTTTCTCCTGTTTTGTGGAGATGATGCTAATGATATATTTTCTGTGTGTAAGCCATCTTCCCTTCTTTTGCTCCATAGAGCCGTTGTCTCTTCCATTGACTGCTGCAGTGTTTGGAAAGATGAAGCAGGAAAGCTTTACAGATATGATTGGTTGGCAATGGATTATAAGAATATACAACCTATAAGTGAAATAGAGATGCAAGCCAACTTTGAGATATAAGAAGCCAAGTTACTGTGTGACAGGAAGGCAAAGATTAAGCTGAAGGCAAGATTCCTGAGATTGGGCAATCCCTAGTAGACAATGGAACACCAAGGGGGAGGGGTCCTGCCAAGGTGGCAGAAAAAAGGGTTTAGAAATTATTTTAGGGGTTTAGAATGTAGCACGGTATGGTAATGTTGTTGTTCTTATAGGCTGTATGTAAATTCTGTAGGATCTGCATTTCGTATGGGTTGGTTACTGTAAATTAGAATATTCAACACAGAAGAAGATAAAATGTATTGTAACAGGAAATTTGGTCTCTTTTGGGCACGCTCCAAGCTGTGTCTGGGAGCTTTAAGCAAAACTCTGGCCCCCACAACCCATGAAATAAACCACATGTACCAGAGCTGCCCTGGATCAAGAGTTCTCTCTCCACCCCTGGCCTTCCCAATTCTACAATGCAGTTTTTATGTGAAATGGAAGTTACTAAATGTATATGGTGTCTCAACAGCAATTAAAAGTTTAAATACATATAATGAAATTGGTTTAGCTGTAAAAGAACAAGATGGAAGTGACCCTCTATTTGGTTATGTGCCATAAGCACTTGCTTTTTTATCTGAATGACCTGAATAACTTAGATCTAGATTCTGTATGTGGTCTGCTGGTACCTAGGTTTTGAGAATTTTTGCACCAAGTAGTTGATGATGATCACAAAGTTTTTGCAGGAATGGTGTTAGAACATCTCGCACTAACTTTTTCAAGCACCTAGCCTACATACTGTGATTTTCTTTTCACAGTTATGCCTAAACCCCAAACCCAGAACTTGTTTTTAAATACTGCCTAAATATTTTCTTGGTGTGCAAGCTGTCTTACTAATTCTGACTGAAGTCACTGTAGCATTAAATCACAGTGCAAAAAGCCAGAAATATGCAGGATCCAGGCCACTAGTTGTACATGGTGAGGGAGGAAAACCTGTACCATCCCACACTTAAAATTTCCCATTCAGCAAGCCCTCAGTTTAATACCTGATGTCCTCATTTTTGTTATGTGGGAGAGAGTTTACATGCCAAGAACTGGAGAAACTCGCTCTGGTCTATGATTTTGACATTGAAAAGAAAGCATCATTTCTGGTTCCTCTGCATACACTTCTCCTGGTGAAGCGAGTCTGGTGGCAGCTTCATGCCTCGCTGTGGTCTAGACCAGATTATTCTTGGCAAATACTTCCCACTGATGTTAGCAATGATGAAGGTGAGGATGGCTTCTATGCACAGCATCTGGTGTTAGCAATGATGAAGGTGAGCATGTGAGCCAGGCTTACTGATTTCTGCTCTCATTAGTCATGTTACTTAGGTTATTACTGCTGACCTCAGGACCTCTCCTTTCTTATCCTTGCCAGCCACCTCCACCTCATGGGAGAGGTATGTTGGGGAAGTTGTAAAAAAGTAGGGTAGAGACAGTCTAGGCATGTACTAATTTTTAATTTCCACCCTCCCCCCACCCCGCTTAATACCTTTTCCAATATTTTCCAAAGGTCAGGAACTGCAGAATGCCTGCTGTCAAGCTTGCACTTGCTTTGCTGCTTTTGAAATCTGAGCTAATTTTACCTTTTTCCAGACTTTCTGAATGACTGCAGGTCTTGGAGGTTTGATGCTTCACATTACTGAATAACTTACTGCTACTTGTGCTGTATTAATCCTGACTTTGGGTCATGACTCTGCAGGCTTGTTTCAATGTCTGCTCTGTTTCTGGGGGTCAGTCACTCAGGAAGCAGCTTTGGTCCTTCTCTGGTAGGAAATGTCTCACATGGCTCTTGGTGATGCTGTTGGGGCATTGGTGTGGCCATCTTGGTGTTCCTCTACAGGGAGAGTGAGTGAGGAGGTCAGAATTTGCCTTGTAGCATTTTTAATGGTTTGGAGCTGAGTGAACACACCCCAAGCTCTATGCCTTTTCAAGTCCTGAGATCCTGGGAATGCTGCTGTGGTTGCACACTGAGAGTCCTATGGCATCATGGCAAATACCATGGTCTCTGTGAAATGCATGCAATAATGTTTGCAGCTTCAGCATGCTCCAGTCCTGACAACTCTGGCAAGCTCTATGACAGATGCTGGCTGCAAATAGGTCTTGTAACTTGTAGGAAGAAAATCAAATGCCACTTTGAAAATCTTTTGTAAACCTTCCTGTATGTCCTCAGCTTGGTTGTGCCTGGCCCACTCTGAAATTCCAGAGCAGAAAAAAGCATTGAGCTCTTGAGGATGCTAAAAAGAGAGTGTCATGTTAACCCAGGTTTCTGTGTTTGGGTCTGCCTGGGGCAGCCTTTGTAGACCATCACATGGAGGGGCCACCTCTGAGCAGGCTCAGCAAGCTGGTGTTGCCAAAGTGTCATTTTACTGATCTCCATGTGAGTCCTCCTTGGTGGCAGCAGCAGGAAGGCCATCCCTGCCAGACTGCTTGCAGTGAGAATGGGGTTTTTTTAGGTCTGCAGAAATCCAGACTGGGAGTGTGATGGGGTAAAAGCATCTGCCATGGGAATGGATCTGGAGTACAGACTTTGCACAGATCCATGTGGGTAGTGCTATGACCGTGACCCTTAAACACTGCTGTTTCCCTGCTCTTGGGTGCCATTAGCTATCAGGAAACAGGTGGGAAAATTGTCCAGGAAAAATGGACCATGCTTTGCAATAGGCAATTTGGGTCTTGGCAGCTGGGGTGAGAAGACCAGTTTCCACTGAGCATCTGTTTCAATGTGAAAAATGGCAGGAAATCTGTTTTTTCAATTCTTTTGACACTTGTCTATGCATTGACTCAAATGCCCCAAATATTTCACAGCTGAGATAATACCAATAACAAAATAATGCTTAGTTTCAATGCTGCAAATATCTGAAACAACTTTTTTTTTTTTAAATGCCTCCATCCAGAACAAGCATTGCAAAACCAGCACTGTGTATAGCCCTGCATCATATGAAGTGGTATCTAAGAAAGCCTTATCCCCTCTCCTCTACCCATTAGTCTTTGCCACCTGCTCCCCTGTTTGGATTTGGGCATCCCTCATGTTTCCCCATAACAAATCTTTCCAGTTCCCTTAATCACAGGAGTGATGCAAGGGACTTGAAGGGTAGTTAGTGGCAATCCTGTTGCACTCCCTTTCTCTCCCTGAAACTTGTGCCTGCTTAAACTGCTTTGCCTAACTGGCAGGTGGGCAAGACTGTGTGTTCCTGTGGAGTCAGGAATAAGAGGAGCACCAGTGTTATGGTGGAACTTCTCAGGTTCTGCTCTCTACTTGTAGATCAGAGCCCTAGTGTTTTTGTTCACTAATTAAGATGAAAACTAGGAGTGTGCAGCTTTGAACCCTTTGTCATTTTATGCATGAAAAAATAAAGTGGGCCCCTGGAGAGCAGGAAGCAGAACACTGCTTACAGGCTGCCTTGCTTCCATCTCTAGAAATACCTCGTTGTGTATTTTTACCTCTACTACTGTGGAAGGGTCCCTAGCTGCAAGCCTGTGCATGTGTGAGCTGAGCAGAGTGGTGGATGTCACACTGCCTGGCTCTGTCCCTGAGTAGCACCAGCTTCCCTCTACCTTCCTGATCTCCTGCGTGGAAGTCCTGGGCCCAACTCACCCCTCTGCAAAACAATCAGTTTGGTTTTCCTTCACAAATCACTGAAATTCTGATACAATACAGTACAAATGGCCACACAGCTTTTTTTCTTCAAGACCAAACACAGACAGATCTTTGCTTCTTAAGTGTTGAAAATGTAACTTAAATAAAGAAAAAAAAAAAAAAAAAAGCAATTTTAGCAATTAAAAATCTCTGAAACCTTCATTTTCAAAATGCACAGTGTAAAACACAGGTGCACTTCCAATGTCCAACCTTTTTTATAGTGAGGTCAGAGCTCTCCTGCAGTTTCCAGCAGGGCTGCATGTTTCAGTACACATTTTTCCACCCCATTTTTTAGCTGTTTGAACTGCCCTGGAGCAGAGATGAAAACCACTAAAATGACAGCATGACAGAAACACTCCACAAGTGAACAATCTAGGATTTTTTAAAAAAAAATATTTTCCCCTCCCTGACTGACTCCAAAAATAGCTGGAATGAAAAGAGTCCAGCTTCATGTTCAGAGAAAAGAAGACTTTGGGTATCTCATCAAATAATTGTGGCAGCTGAGATTTTTAGCTGGCTGTAGGGCCCTTTGCTGTTCCTGCATTCCTGCTAGTCAGCCTGGATTGACTTCAGTATTTATGGCATGAACTGAAAGAAGAGGCTGATGGCAGAGCCCTCTTGCAGAGGCTGTGGGTGCTTGCTGGGCCTTCCAGTGCCATAACCTCCTCTTCATCCTCCAACACATGGTGTTAAGCCACCAAGGCACCTGGCAGTGGGAATGATCTGTGTGGCCTGCAAATGAGAGGCCACTCCTCTCCAAAGAATGGACTCAGGAACACTGGCCCTATTAATTTATTTTCATTGGCAATAATAGGAAAAAGACCCAACCCAAACCCTCTGTTGTCAGGATTTTCTTTAAATAGCCAGTTCCAGAAACAGGAAATTCCTTTACCTCTGGAAACAGGAAACAGACCTGACTATTACATACTAGATTTAAATCTTTCAATTATCCCCTGCTGCCCATCACCTCTGACTTTCTGCTGCTCAGCAAAATTCTCTATTTATTTTTGATAAGCTAGTGTCTCGGGGTGTTGTGCAAGACTCAAAGGTATGCTACCATGGAGTAAATCAATGTATTTTGTTATAAAGCTGGCACGGCTGGTGTTTTCTGTTCCATTGTATCCAGTACATTTATGAACACAAGAAGTTTTGTTCCCTGTAGTTTGATACAGAGGTATTACAATCTGTTGACTAAATAAAATAAGAAGGAAGAAAATGAGAATTGGCACTACAGAAGTCAATGAAGGACAAGTTTTGGGTTTTTTTAAGGTAAATAATCAAAGCCTACTGACAAGAAAGGGCATACAAGTGGAACTGGAATACTCTTAGAAATTCAGAACCAGAAGTGACTTAAAGATACCTTCTAATCCAACTCCTTGCCCCCAAGAAGGCCAGGTGTTTATCTTCAAAACTTCTGATGAGGGTGATTTCACAACACATCAACAAATCCTATGTTAGGCCTTTACTCTCCATGTCGTCAAAAATATTTTTATGATACCCTTAAAAATGATTAGGTGTGTAGTAAGGTTTTGTTCTTCTTGGTGCAGTAGAACAGTTGCTGGCCATCCTTTTCAAACAGTTATCTGGCCTCAGACCTCTATATTCTCAGGATATATTTGCCATCTCTGTAACCTCTTAAGCATCTGAGTTTTTCCCTATAGATCATGATTCCAAATGTCTTTTGGCTCTTGTTGCTTGCTTCTTAGACTCTATGCCAAATGTGCCTGCCTTTTGTTTGAAAGGGTTATTTCCTAGATGGGGCAAAGTCTCCATCTGAAGCCTCACAGCTGATAGCAGAAAGAAGTAGCTGCCTTTTAAACTGTGCCTGTGATACCCTCCAAGTCTGCTTTGGGGGTCCTTGCAGAAGTTGTGAGTCATTGATGCCTGACCCGTTTCCAAACCCGTTTGTTACTTTGGTGTTTTGGTGGCACTGCTGCCTCTCTCTTTATTCCCCTTTTGTTTCTGTGGAGTCCTTCTTTCTGAGCAGAGCACAGAGCTATTAACTGTTCTGGGAATGTGCTGGCTCTTAAATAATCACAAGCAGAGGCAATGTGCCAAGTTTTGGTTTGGAGTAACTGTTTTTTCTGCTTCCAGACCTTGATGTAGCTCCAGAGAAATAAAGGTGTTTACGGATGCATTATGAATTAGCACCCTGGTTGCCAGCCCTTTGTAGCCAGGTCCCAGCTCTGGCTGGGCACTGTGACACCCCTCATGCTGTGAATATGCTTGTGCAGGTGGGAGTGTCTCTGCTGATCTCTTGTGTTTGTATTGAGATTGTCCCCCTGTTGTGGTGCACTGGGTCATTCTCCAAGCATTTTGGTAGCCTCTTGCACAGAGGATGAGATTCATCTTTGCTCACCCCATCCCTGCTGCTGCCCTTGACACTGAATTCATTACCTCCNTACACTGGAACAGATTTCCCAGAGAGGTTGTGGAGTCTCCCTCAATGGAAATATTCAGCCTGGATGCAATCTTGTGCCACGTGCTCTAGGATGGTCCCGCATGAACAGAGAGATTGGACCAGATAAACTGTTGTGGTCCCTTCCAGTCTTATCCATTCTGTGATTCTGTAATGGGCTATGCTTAAAAAAACAAAAAAACAAAGTGCATCAGTGCCTCACAGCCTCTTCCCAAAGCACTCTGAGAAGTGCAGAGCTGCAGGGGTGACAGGGGATCAGCAAGCTGTATGCTATCCAGTCTGTGGGATGTTGGGCTGTAGAGATCTCTGGAATCAGTGGGAGGAGGGCTCCCTGCTGCACCCCAGCACTGCAGCTCATCCTTGCAGACCCAGGACACAACATTCTTATCCATGTCATACACCCTCTGTTTGTAACCATACTTGATGCTTAGCTGACCTCTCCTGCAAACATCTCAGAGACAGAGGTAGTGGTTAACACCAGTTTAGAAATGACCTGCTGCTGATAGATGCAGCTATTGATCTCTATACACCCTTCTGGGTAGCCAAGCAGAAAGTAGTAACCTGGAGAAGTTGATCTTGTATAGTAAGCAACCACCCTAAACTTTAATTCACTTCTGGTCCATGCTTTAAACATCACATCTCTGCCAGGCACCATGCACTGCACTGCTCAACCCGGAGTTCCATCTGATCCCTGACATTGGTCTGGTCCAGGACACAGTGCTTTTGATCTTAACTTCATTAACTCTCAGCAAAGGGTAGCTGCTCTTGGCAAAGGATCCTAAAACAGTTGACACATTAGTAATAAATTAAAACTAACCTGAAATAACTCTTTGTTTTAATTCCAGCATAGCATGTTGAAGCAGTTCAAGTATGCTTTGGCATGCTGAGTAGTAATGGGGATTTTTTTCCTTGTGTTGGTTAATTTGAAAAATTACAACTGATTGCAGCTGAAACAATAAAGACGTGTCTTCCAGATCAAGTGTAGTTCTCAAAGAGTCTGCACTGTTCACTGACTATTCTGGTACCTTCTTGGTCTAAATAAGTGTGATGGTTTTACCTTTGAAATATAACTAGTGGGGGAAGAAAAGTGATTAGCCATTAGCTGGAGAGAAGCTTCCAAGTGATGTCCCCAGAATTGTATTGGAAAAGAACAAGAAATAACTTTTTGTTCTTATCCAAAAGAGTAGTGATACACATTTTTGTCTTTGTTGAGTTTCTCTAGAGCCTGTTGTGGTGTGTTCTAGAGTTTACCTGAGGTCAATGGGAGCCTTGCTGGTGATTTCATCATATCTCCATGCAGCTCTGTCATGGTGACAGCTCATCTTTCCAGCTCACTTGGGGAGGAGGCTGGAAATCCTGACTGTGATGCAGAGAAGTAGAATAGCCAGCTAACCAGTCTGGTTGGGTGGTTTTTGTGTCAGCTTCCCAGATTTGAAAAAGGCAGGTGAATCTGTTCTATTTGGTGTCCCTGAGTTGGGGTGTGCTGTGTTTGTACCAGCATTTGAGTCTCAGCTCTTGACAGTGTCAACTCAAATGTGTGTACAAATGTAATTTTACATAGAGGCTGGGTTTCCTACTTATGCAGCAGTGACTTGCCAGGGCCCCTGAACATGTAAAAGAGCTGGACTTGGGCTCAGTACTTGCTCTGACTGGCACTTTCTAGCAGCTCTGCCCAAGGCTGTGGCTTGTGGCTGTAGCAGAGTAGGAGGGCTGCTGCAAGAGTAACCTCCCAGGAGGGGCAGATACACCTCCTGTGTTTCCTTCACCTGGGAGTTGTATTCAGAGTTCATAATATTTAATTATTGCTGTTCTCATCAACATATACAAAGGTCTTAATCATTCTTGTAGTGTTTTGCAAGTACTGGGCACTGAGCACAGTCTCTGGGAATGCAGCATGTTATTTTCTAATATGACCTTTCTGCAAATAATTTACCTGCAACAAATGATCATTATACTCCTGTTGGTATGGGACTCAGAAGAGTTTTGGTATAACGCATGCCAGCATTTTGGAGCGTGACTTCTCTTGAAGGCAATAAGTTTTCAAGGGGTTAAGTATGTTCATGTGTATTTCACAGAGAGCCAAGTGAAAAATGGTAAATAGGTTCCCTCTGCTGCCTTGAAGGAGGGTTGCTTTTATTTTTTTTTTTAAACGTAGATGGCCTTTTCTGTTTGCCTTTCCTTTAAACAAATGCATAGCTGGTTTGTTGCCTTTTTATTGGAGAACTATTGAATTTGGACCTGTGGCTTCACACATGTATTTTAAACATTTTTATTATCTTCTATAAAATATGAGTGGCACATCGTGTGAAACAGACAATGGCTGGGTTTCTGATGGCCAGGGGCCTGGAGCATGTGCTCTGGAAGAGACTGAGGGATGAGTTTGTTCAGGCCTGAGGAGATGGCTTTGGAGGAGACCTTACTGCAGCCTTCCCCTATCTGTGTTGATGAACAGATGTAGCCAGCTCCAAGGGACAAGGACTGCAAACTGGAGTGGGATTTTATGAGAAAATATTAAGAATGTCTCCATGAGGAAAATTGTGCATTGGTAACATGTCTAAAGAGACTCTAGGAGCTTTGTTCTCAGAGGTTTTCAAGGCCCAGGTAAACCAAGCCCTGTGCAACATCATGTGAAGTCAGGGTTGGCCCTACTTTGAGCAGGAAGCTGCAGACTTCCCAAGGTCCCTTCTCACCTGAAGAGTCTTATTTAGTGATATTATCCGTAAATACAGGGCTTGGAAGTGAGTGGAATGCAGTGGGGCCTGGGCTTGCATTCCCTTTAGTATTCCACTTCTAAATGGGGTTTAAAAAGTGGCTCTAATGTGATTGCGCTGAACTTGGTGTTGGTGGGAAATTCTGTCACAGCAAATATTTCCATGAGCAATTGACTGCTGCCTGCATAATTGCATCCCCATGGGGGGACACTGGCAGGGTGAGTGGGGTGTTTATCTGTGATGCATCAATACATCCAAGCCTTCAGCCTCACTGTTATCCCTTTTTTCTGAATTGATGGTGAACATTGACGTACTGTATGAGTTGACCCAGATCATGTTGCAAATCCAGATTTCATTACAGGAAACTGGAAGAAAAATAAGATTAAAATTTTCTGGGCCGTCCGGAGCTTGCTCATCCCAAGCATGCTGGCTCTCCAATTGCTGGGGTGCCTCTTCCAGAGGTGAGGGTCTGGGCCATCCATAGCTGGGGATGACAAACCCTTGGCAAGCACCAAAGGGGGTGTCCGGCGGGCGCGGCGCTGCTGGCAGCAGCGCGGGTGGCAGCCGCGGGTCGCTCGGCATCCTCGCCAGCACCGAGTGGTTTTGCTGCTGCGTTTTCCCAGGCTCCGGCAGCCGACTCTGGGAAGCGAAGGCCAGGGGCTGTGCAGGTGTGTGGGGTAGCCGGTGAACGCCTTGCGTGAGGACGAGGCGCGCGGTTCGGGAATGCCCGGCCGGAGCCGCTAGAGGCCCCTCCAGGCGCGGCGATGGGAGCGGCGCGGCCGGGGGAGGGTCCCGCAGTCGGATCCGGCCTCCTTAAAGATCGAGATCGTCTCAGCCGAAGGGAAGAGGGGAGGCGATTCTGCTCCGTCCCCGTGAGATCCCCAGCTGGAGTGCTGCATCCAGCACTGGCATCCACTGTACAGCAAAGACGTGGACATGTCGGAGCGGGTCCAGAGGTCGGCCATAAAAATGATTGGAGAGCAAGAGTGCGTCTGTGGTGACAGGCTGAGAGACTTGGGATTGTTCAGCCTGGAGAACAGAGGCTCTGGGGTAACCTTGAGCAGCCTTCCAACACCTAAAAAGGTGCTTATAAGAATTACAGAATAAGGATCATCGAGGCCAACTCCTGGCCCTGCACAGGACCATCCTCAAGAATCACACCAGGTGCCAGAGAATATTGTTCAAGGTTTCTTGAACTCTGTCAGGCTTGGTGCTGTGACCACTTCCCAGTAATGTATGGGTGAAAAAGCTTTTTTCTAATATCTAACCTAATAAAAACAGGGACAGATTTTTTAGTAGTATTGATAGCACAAATGGTTATGGTTTTAAACTAAAAGAGGGATTTAGACTGGATACAAGGAAATTTTTACAAGAGTGGTGAGGCACTAGAACAGGTTACCCAGAGAGGAAGTTGATGCCCCATTTCTGGGAACATTCATGGTCAGGCTGGATGGTGCTCTGAGCAACATGATCCAGTTGAAGATGTTGCTGTGCATGGCATGAGTTTGGACCTTTAAAGCTCCCTTTCAACCCAAAGCAGTCTATGATTCTGTGAAAAGGGAGGCAATGCATTGTGGCCCTCTATTTTTGTGGGATCTTTGGCACAAGTCCCCTTGATGAATCCCCAGGCAAACCCCATAGGAGGTAAGCTGAGCTGAAAGAGCATCTGCCCCAGCAGTGGACCAAGGCAGATTCCTTTCCAAATCTGATCTGTGGCTCAGCCTCCACAGATCCCATTTTTTGCATCAATTTCTGCAAGCACCCATCCTTCTGCTGACACACGATGTGAGGTCACAGAAATGCGAAATTGAAAGTATTACCTCTGCCTTTTCAGCTCTGGATTATTTTATTCTGTCTCCACTTGTCATATTCTCTGGGAAATCTGTGCCACTTCAGTCACTGGTACTTACTTATTCCCTATTTTCCTTTTTGTCCTGCCTTTCTTCTTAGTCATTAGGGTTTTAAGGCAGAAATTACTGGTGGTCTGAAGCTGCATAAATTTATCATATGGACTGTGTTTGGCTATTGCAAAGTATGTTTGACAGTACTAAGGTAAGTGGCTAAATGCCTTGGTGATTTATTGTCCACTTAGAGTACAAACATAATTATTCATTTACCTCATCAAAACAAAGAAGTTCAGCATTAATGAGGATAGTTCATCATAGCTCAGCGGCCCTGACATAGTTTGAAATTCAGGGATCTCAGATGTGCTCTGGGAAGGGTGCAGAGAGCAGAGCCTGCATGCTTGGTGTGTTCTCGGGCAAGGTGTTGCTGGGTGCATGCCCTCTGCTTGCAGCCTGCTCCATTTGGGCTTGCAGTAATTGCAAGTGAAAGGGAAGGGAAGTATGGGGTTTTTTTCTATCATGAATACTCCTGGATATACTTTTACAGTTTTTGGGTACTGTTCTGCTAAGTGTAGGGTACATAGTCTCTATAATAGCAAGCATTATGCATTTTAAATCTGTCCAAAGCTGTTTTGCAAATGTAGGGTAACCAAACAGTATTGAGGTACTCCTTCACATTCAGAAGCTTATTCAATTCTTGGCAAACACTTCTGTGAAAATAGTATATATGTAGTCATTTAAAAACAAGTGATAAGTGATCAACTGATGAAAAGTATGTTTTACACTGTTTTTTTTTTCTTTTTCTACATCTCCAAATTATGTCAATTTTTATTTTTTTAGTTTAGAGGCATACCAAATCAGCCTTTTCTGTATAGATGAATTATTTTTATAACCTTAAGTACAATAGCACTGGGAATGTAGTTCTAAGCTGAAACTTGAACTCCCAACTTTCTGCCTTGCAGTCAGATTTTGTATTTGCATTTTAAGGCTGTAAAAACTAGGGAGTCAAAAGTTGTTCAAATGGTGCTTCAGCATGTTTCAATAACACTCAGGCTGCAATGCCTGTCTACACAGCTCACCTCATCTGCCTGTCTCTTCCCCTATGCTTTATTTCTTCTTCATGTTGTTTACATTTGACTGTACCTTAACAACAGCTGGGCTACCTATACACAGTATCTTCTGCTATTTTAAAGTGTAGATTTACAATACCAAAAGACAGGGGAAATGCATCAGAGGCGAGAAGAATGGTGAAAGGGAGGAAAACCCTTTGTGATCCATGACTTTTAAGGGATTAATGAAAGATATATTTCTATTAGCTTTACCTCATGAAGATTATAACACACCATTTCCCATCTTCTTATGATGGGAGGTCTAGGAGAGAAATTGAACAGCTCATTCATCAGTCCATCAGCAGTGACCTGGTTGTTTCTTTCACAATCCCAGCTGCAGCAGATGGGTTGCCCTTCTACAAGCTTCTTTCTTATTTTTCAATTTTTTAGGGGTAAACTACTGTTTCTACCATATCTCTTGATTCAAAGCTGCTTTTTACAAAGCTGTCTGTCCTCATTCTCCATCTTGTCCTGCTCTGCAGCTCTCTTGGATGTGCAGTGCCCTATGGCTTGTTCCTGCTTGTATCCCATGGTTGTGCGTCGTGTTCCTGGGAGGGGGAATAGTCACCAGGATCCAGCAAGCAACCTGAAGGAGTCCAAGCAGCATGCAGCCTTTTACCAGCCCACAGGTGAGCATGCAGTGTCAAGCCAGGACAGCAGGAATGAAGGGCAGGAGGTGTGATGAAGACAGCCAGGTCAGGGGTAAGGACTCCCCAGTTCCTGCAGCAGAGCAGCCTCCTTTCCCACAGGTGTTGTCCCATCCTGGGATGTGGCACTGATGTCTGTCTGACCCTCTGGAGGCTTGTCTTACCTTCAGTGTAGCCGGCTGAGACATAAATGTGCAAAAGGGAAGAAAGAAGACACTTTGAAAAGTTTCTCGTTGATTGCATGGCAGCAAGTCAGAGCAGACTTAGCCTGGGGCTCAGCCCTGGTATCCCAGGGCTTTACTTTTCAAAGCACTAGAATAACAAACATAGCGAAGTGTGCAAGAGAGAGCATGGCAAGCTCCATTCCCTTTCCATCTCTCTCTCTACCTGTGCTTTTCTTTGGTCCTGGAAATGTTCCTCTTTGACCAAAGAGGGTATAAATTATGGGATTTACTTCTGAGCGGCCCACGGAATAGCCTGGAGCAAGTCATTCCTGGAAGGTGCTTTCCTCTTCTTAAATGGGTCATTAACATTTGCAGCTAAATACCAAGCAGGGAGAGGAGAGAAACAAATGGGGAAATAGTTTCCTGAAAGGAGGAAGAAAGAGCTGTTATTCATATTCACTCATCAGAATATTCTTAGATGTGCGTGGGAACAGCCTAACAAAAGCAGGGAGATAGAGAGAAGCAAGCCATGTGACAGTGATGTGCCTGGGACAGTCCTGAGGGAGTTTGAGCCATGTCATCCTTAAGCACAGACATGGTAATTCTTCTTGAAGGAGGTTTCTTCCTTATTTTCCATCTCAGTCCCCTTCTTCCAGTACAGTGAACTGTAGGAAGGGGAGGGGTTTATGAAGAAACTCATCTGTTTTGGTTGCTGCTGTGTGAGGGTTAGTTGTGCTGTCGTTGTTACTCAGGTGCAAGGAGCTCAAGGGAGGAATTGTGATGCAAAGCTGATCTTAGGCTGCTCTTCTGGAGATTCCAAAATGTTCATCTGCTTCAGTGTACTCTTCCAGGATGGCAGGCTTTGCCAGTGGAGCAGGGGCAGCTCTTGTCAAAGTGATGGGGAGAATGTGGCTCTCAGAGACCTGGAGAAGCACTCTACACAAGGAGTTTGTGTAGCCTGTAGGAGGAGAATGAGCTCCTGAGGGATCTGGTTTAAGGTTTGAGGCAGGTTAGGAGAACAACGAAGGATTAGAGCTTGCTGCCTCCCTCTGTTCCTTACTGTCAGATCACTTTTGACCCTAGTCAGATTTCATTACTTTGGATAGGTAATTAGCAGCCACTCTTATTCAGTAATTAGGGGAGTGTGTGATTATATTGTTGAGATGGGGGGAAAATTGTGCCTGCAAAGTCCAGCTGGCAGTTCTGCTTTCATCCATGTGCAGTACCCAGTGGTACAAGGTCCTAATACCCCTGTAGATCTTCATTCCATGGCAACAGCTGTGGGAGGTATTGCTATAGACTGCTTGGATGTTGGTTTGGCTTTTTTTTCACCTCTGGTCATCTGAAATGAAAGAGTGATAAAATAGATTTTAAAGGATGATATGCAAGACAAGCCATTTGTGGAAACTGTGGAAATGCTGGCATTGGTCTGCATGGTAGGCAAGGCTCAGGGAGGTAGGAAGGGTTGTGCTGAACTTCTGTGGCAAGAGAACATGAGCAGTTTGATGTTCATCTCTCCAAGCTTTCATAAAATACTAGATCTTAGATTACAGTGGCAGCATCAGGATTTAAATGCTGTGTCTATTATGCTGTAGCTAAAGGGAGAACAAAGTGTATTAATAGCCAGCAAGGTTTTGCACCTGCTTAATAAAATGATCCTTCTTTGCTGTATTTCCCTCCTGTAGATGCTTTTAATAGGTGCTGATGGATCTACAGTGGCATAAGAAAATAACATTTGTGTTGCCTGTTACATTAATTTCCCTGATAAAATGAGGCTACCAGGATGACCCATCTGACTCCTGTGATATTTCTATAAAGAACAAAATTGAGTACTGTTGTTATGATTCGTGTATTAAAAGTATTAGGTTTGTTGTCTTAGCTGTGCTGTGTTTTCTCATGCTCTCTCTCATGCTGATTGCTAGTGACAGGCTTTGGCAGGAGCTAGCCTAGGCAGTCCTTCCTGTGATGGGAACCAGATGGATGGTTTTGCTCTGGCTGCCCCTCCCATTGAGCACCAGGAACAGGAGGAGGGGGGAGCCCTTTTTGAGGGGGAGGGGGGACATTTGGAGAAAACTCAGTGAATGGCAGAGAACCAGTTCTTGTCTACCCACCACTTCTCTTCCCTTGAGGCTCCCAGTTTTGCAACTTCTAACCTCACCCTTGGCTTCAACTTCTTGGCTTTCAAGCAATTGTGCTGTATGTTACATTTTCATTACTGGTAAAATTGATGGAAAATCACTTTTTATTATGTGAAAAATGCAGTGTTCTTGACTGTCAAAGCTCCATTCAGCTGGAAAAAATCTACGTGAGGCACTCTTTTATATTTCATGTATTTTGTGCATTGGTTGGAATGAAAAAATAATGAAAGGCTGTATTTTGTCAACTTTTGCATCTGTCTGACTGGCAGCACTGACTGATTTGTTTTTTAAATGTATTTATTTCTTGCAGTAAGCACTCTTATTCTCCACCCTTTCACGATAAATGCAAATAATATGTGGAATGTGCAAATAATATGGGAAAAAGAGAGATGCAAATTATTCAGTCCCTCCAGGTAGGTCTGAGAAGAAACTGGAAATGTGACTGCAGCTGCAAAAACGTGCTGTCTTTATACCAGCTGCAGCAATGCTAACAGGGCTGCTGTGTGTCTGTGTTTCACGTTTCTGTGAAGACATCTATTGTATCTTCTTAAATTTTTTTTGATCTTCTCTTTTTCTCTTTCCTCTCCTGCTGTAAAACTTTAAGTGGGACCTGGGCACTCTGAATATCTGAAGTACACCACTCTGTCCATAAACCCTTTTGGCCCCTCATGGCACCACTGCTGCTCAGGTGTGGTGAGCCCAAACTGCTGAGGCTCTTGGGCTGAGCACAGGGAATGAGCTAAAAAGCCTTGGTACCATTCCTGAGATCCAGACTGGAATACCTCTTAGCATGACTCAAGCTTCCCCTCAGGGAAGAAACATGTTTTCCCTTCCTGCACAGCCGTGTGCCAGCTGTGTTGGTACGTGGGCATGAGTCAGATGGCAGGGAGCCAGACTGATTGGCATTGTGAGATGCTGAAGCTCTTGGGATGTCTTTGCAGCAGGAGTAGGTTTTGTTCCTGCCTTGCCATTGCTCCTAACCGTGCTCCTGCCTGGGAGGAGTTGTCATGGCACTCTGCACTGCTGAGCAGTGGGGATGTGCCCCTGGGTGCCTCAGCCATGCTCTTGAGCCCTGTCTGAGGCAGTAACTGGGGGAGGACAGTGAGGTGCAGCTGACAGACCCATCCTGCCAGCAGCTGGGGGGTGCTCTGTGGATCAGGCACCCCTGTGATTCAAGATCTCCCTGCAAACTGAAAAGAGTGTTTTCTTTTATTACAGCTCTTTTTTTTNTTTTTTTTTTTTTTTTTTTTTTAATGTCAGAATTGTTTTCCTACTTAGATCAATGTAATTGAAATTTCAAGTGAAGAGCCTGTGAAAAGAGGTGTCAGGGTGTTCCTCCTCAGCATTGTTTTATTGTTGCCACGTGTAAAATTCACTCCCAGTTCCAGTAAAGATTTTAATATGACAACAAATTTTCAGTTATTCTAAATATTCAAAAAGTGCTATCTTTTTTCTTGTTAGTTCCATGTAGATTTTTCTATCAGTGCCAAAAAAAAAAAAAAAAAAAAAAAAAAAAAAAAAAAAAAAAAGTAAACTCTATAGTAAAAGCTTACAGACAAAGTGGTAGAAGTAAAAGCTTACAGAAAGATCTAGAAAATCCTTCTTTATAACTGAGACATTGTTTAATTCTGCACTTTTTGACTCCCAACACCGTGTGTTAGGAGCTCTTAAGTGCGTGCTCTTAGTCATTAGGAGAACTGTAGTCTGGAGACTTTTCTGGCTGAAGGAGTGTACCTTGCTGTGCTTTTGTAGTTAATTTGCTCCAAAATCCTTGTGAGGGTGCTGAGCTTGTGAGGACTTGCTGGCTGGAGAGTCAGTGATAAGCAGCACACTTGTTTGAGTGAGGTCAAACAGAAGAGGATTCCAGAAGCTCCTGCTCAGAGCAGTGCCAACTGTGAGATCAGACAAGGTTATTCAAGGCTTGATCCAGTCAGGTCAGACTGGAAAGTCTCCAGAGATGTGGGTAGCACATCCCTGCTGAGCAACCTGTTCCAGGAAACTCCTGATATTTTGATTTTTGTTACCATGTGGCACCTAGAGTGGTCAGAGGTATGGCACTGTTCTCTCCATAGATGATATTCCTGAGACTCTTTGTCTAGGAGGCAGTGTAAGTAATGACCTCACAAGCCTAGGACACTTCTCCTACATGGTGCTCCCTGCCATGAAGAGGTGGGTGCAAGGGATGAGGATCTGCTTTGTACTTTTTGGGGATAGGTATGGGGCAAGCAAAGCCATCCTGCCAATGCACGGGGCAAAAACCAGTCCAAACCCCTTCTATCCCTGGTTTTCCTTAACCTTTTTGCCACAGCCACATATAAGCGATGCAGTAGGAATGGTGGTGCTTTTGTGCTGACCTCCTTTCTCCCCAGTAAGTGATACATCTGTCCTGACTGAAATAGTCTGCCCTGGATTGCCAACCTGGTAGCTGTCGCTGCTGTTAATAGCAGGGCCAAACCTTGGTGTCCACTGCTGGCAGAAATAATTCTCGCTAATTATGTTCAGACACAGGGCTGGGACATGGGGACATTGTAGCACCTCACTCAGGGCCTGAGATCCCCAGTGTGATCCTTCAGACAGATGGGCACCTCCTGCAGCTTCAGCTGGGGATAGAAAACCAAGCCTCACCAAAAGGACGAAACCCAGGAGGTGCCTATAGGACTCCCTGTGCATTTGCATTTTCTAATCTGCTGCCTAAAGCATTATCTTGCTTGCTCAGACAAGTCATTCACCACATCAGGAACGTGTGGGAAAATAACTCAGTCAGGATAACCAGAGGAAAATAAATGGTTGTGTAGTTGGCCATTTGGAGCTGAGCTAGCTTGAGAAATTTTTTTTTCTTTCAGCAACACCCTGAAAAAAATGTACTGCGAATGGGTGTGAAATATAAAGAGAGTTTGCTTCTTTCTTGCATAGGCATATATCCAAAAAAAGACAACAGTAAATATAGAGACATCTACTGCTAAATGCTTTGGTTGGGCTTTCAAGGATCTAAAGGCTCAGTGTGTTTGACTGGTAGGACATTGGATTTCCCCACTGAAACGAGCTTTGAATACAAGGGAAGTCTCTGACACAGCAGAGAGGAGAAGCCACAGTGATCACCTGGGGTGTTTTAGTGTGCTGCTCAGTCACCCAGACTCTACTTTTCCCCTTGATTCTCCATTTGTGCTTGAAGAGAGGATTCCAGACATAATGTAAGTACAGAGGGGGAAACCATATCCTATGTTAAGGGCAGCAAAATGAGACTGCAGTGGATCAGATCCCAAAAGGCACTGATGTTTGTTACTGGGGTGTGGGAAAAAAAAAGTGTTCTGGCTACGACACTTCTGAAAAATGCAGAATTACTTTGCTTCTGTGAGATGTAAAGTGGATTTCACAGCTACTGTTTCTGTTGCTGTTTAGGAGACATCAACGAAAAAGAACAGGATAATGTCTTCTGCTACTGTAGAAATGCCAGTGTAAACGATTTATTTCCTAATTAGTAGACATTGCTCTAATGACAGAGATATTTAACAACAAGTTATTTGTATCGTATCAAACCCTGTATTCTAGAGTGGTTTTTTCCTTCTGTTGGGTGTTAAAGCAGTTGCATGGATTAATCACACTATAATGCAGCCAAACAGCTCATCCCTGCTTGACTCAGGGAGAAGAGGCTTTTTGGCTTGATACACACATGAGGAAAATCACATCCTAGTTCTACAAAGTATATTTTGAAAATAAAAGCTGAAGTTTAGTTGAAAAAAACTAAACAAACCTTGTTTTTCCCAGCAAATGAGGTCATGCAGACTGATTGCCTGGCCCATCTGTTGCTGTTCAAAAGTATATTTTTAAAGGCCAATATTAAATGGTATTATGTAGTTATGTACATTTAAAAAAAAATTTAATTTCTCTTGGTCTGTCAAGCACTGTCGTTATATCAACCGCTGTTCTTAAAACAGGATTTTGGTTAAAATAGTATATACCTGCCATCTGGCTGAAAAATGTAAGCTTCCTACACAACTAAGTGGAGTTGAACTACGGTGTTAGGAAGAGCTCATGTTCTCTTGAAAATAGCAGCTGATGGCAGATTGCAGAAATCAGCCAGTTATCAGTTGTCATTAAGTTATTTGATATCTGACACACATGGAAAGCATGCTATTTATAAGTATGCAATTATGTTAGAGAAGTATTCCTTTTTTTTTTTTTTTCCCTTCTTCCCTTTACCCATTTAAATATGTTGGTTTGACTGGACTAGAAAGAAAAGCCTCTTTAATATTCACAGAATAGATGTGCTGCGGACTGAAGGTGTGCCAGACTGTTTGTAACATTCTGTCATCAAAAAGTGATCTGAGAGGGGTATAGAAATAAATTTGGTGTTCCTGTGCTATAGAGCTGTAGGTGTTTAAAGAGAAATGTCAGCTGCAAAGAGCCCAAGAAACAGAAATATGTGGAACTAACTGGTAGAAGATTGCAAAACAAGAAATCACAATGGAAAAGATGCCTGTTACTTCAATATGTATTTGCATTTCAGCTAGCAGGAGAAAGGAACTCAAGTCTTAGCATCAACTAAAGCAGAAATGCTGAAGGCATAATTATTTGCTAAACTTGGGCAAGGCACCAAAGACTCTCAGAAGTACAGGTTAGTCACTAACATGGAAGCTTAATGCCAACCACCGAGCAAGGACTCGTACAATGCCGGGCAGAGGGTGCTGCTGGAGAGGGCAGTGAGGCACAGTGATGCTATGACCTGTTCCCTTGTCATACCTTGTGAGGTAGCTGATGATTACAGGAAACAAAGCAGAAACAGCCTGCTCAAAAAGAGGGATTAAGGATTATTTTGTGAGTGGAAATGTGAACAAAAAAGCAGTCAAAATAGGATGGTGTTTTTTAAGGCTAACCATTTTATTCAGAGGGGGTGTGAGGAAGTGCTATTTTCATGTGGGCTGAGGGTTAAGTCCTGATTAATCTTCAGCAATGACATTGAAATCTTGTAAGCACATCCTGAAATATTTTGTAGAAAAATATATATCACCTACAAATAAAATATAATAAGAAATAAAATAAATTAAAATATAATAATGTAAATAATATCTGATTATTCTCACAAAATTTAGGTTATATTAGACCAGAAATGTTTGTTGACCCCACTGAAAAACCCTCGATCTCTTCTCCTATGTAAGTGTTTTCTGAAAAATTGAGGTGTGTGGTGTGTTGGCTTCAGCACAGTCTCGATCAGGTTTGAAACTGTTGGATTTGAACTTGAATCCTCTTGCTTTTCAAATGACATCTGAGATTCTGGTTGTGAAAGGTCTCTAGTAATTTTGCTTTGAAAAGTTACTTCACCCATAACCACCCAACCAAAATAAAAATGTGTTCATCTTCATAATTACAAGTTTTAGGTTTTACAGTCAGCAGGGTTATGTTTTAACAGAAAATTAGGTAGCAAAGGTGTAGGTCAGAGGTTGCAGTTTACTTTTTTTTGTTGACTTTTCCTCACCAGAGTATTTGAAAGTTTTATTGTGAAGACTAATCACGTCTCCCTTGCTTCAGGCTTTTGCAGACGTTCTTAGGCCGTCAAAGCAGCTTCAACAATCTCAGCATTTTGGCAACATTGCAACTATCTTGGCCATAAAAAGACTTTTAACTGGTGCAGAGAGCACCTCCCACAGTGGAAGGTTTGCAGGAATGAGGGACGCCCAGGAGCGATTGCGGCTCTCCAGCGCTCCATCCCAGGTGTGTGTACCCCATGCCAGCTCTCCGTGCTTTCCTGCTAACCAGGCTGGTGTTCCCAGTGAAAATCAAGGTCTGCAGCTGCTGGGGAGAAGCCTCCTGCTGGCACACAGGGAGGGCTGGCAGAGGAGGCAGGGGCAGACCCCCCCCCCCCGAATGAAACATGCAGATGTTAGTCAGTTCAGGGCAGTTTGACAGAAAGCGTCTCTTCCTCTTCACTTCCCAGACTCATACAGTTATTTGCAATTCCGAGCTGCTTATTCTCTAATTTAGTAGCTAATGACTCATCTGCCCTGGTGTGCTCCTCCTTCCCTCCCAAGCCACCAGCTCTCTCTGCTTGCTCACTTGCTCACCAGCCGACTGGAGCAAACCTGCTGCCTGCTTTAGTGCCCTTTGGCTCGGCCTTCACAGGTCATTTCAGCTTCCCCACCCTGGCAAAAGGTTAGTGAAAGCCCATTTTTTCTGCCTCTCTTTCTTTGATTTCTAATTTTTCATGTGTTCATCTGCACAGCAGATGGCTAATAAAAAAACACCCAATGAAATAATCTAAGTGTGTCTTGTGGGGGGTGGTTGGCAGAGAAAATTGGGAGGGCGAACAAGCACTCAGGGATCAAAAGTAGCTGTGTAGGCAATTTTATTTAAGGACAGAACACAGTATTTTATTTTACTTTTCACATTGGAGGAAAAAAAAAAGTTAAAAATGCTGACTGTAGTTGAAGAAAACATTTTTAAATGTATCAAAACTTGTAAAGGTCATCAGGAGTGGTCCTTGGTAATTAGGTTTTAGTGTGAGAAGCATCCTGGAAGACAAAGACATTTCTCAAAGGAGCTTGATGGTTTTGCAACTGCATAACAAAATTTTTCTTTATACTGTAGACAGATGTCAAAAGTACTGGATATGGTGGCATGTTGCACCTAGCATTTTTATAAGGAGGTTAGGAAACGATGTAACAAAAGGCAGTTGTTTCTTCACCTGGGTTCTAGGAGTGTTGCATATCCAAATGAATTCATTGTGTCCAGTGTAAATGTGAGAACTTACTCTCAGCTGTCCTGAAGTTCTAAACTTTTCCCAGCAGAAACTTGTCTTGGAAATTAGCTTTCTGGGACATTATTTTGGTGTTGTTCTCAGGTTAATTGTTCCAGGTCAAGTTTTCTTGTGGAAGCTTAAGTAATTTTCTCAGCTTCTCAAATTCTGGCCTCTTTATGTCAGTGGGGAGTCTGGTAACACCCATATTTAGGCCACCAGATGCACTGCATTATGAGCATTTGGGGCTTTTCTTTTTTTTTTTTAAGGGGAAGCAGGAGGTGAGAGAGAGGAACTCTAAAACTGGTTTGTGTGTAGCAGCATATAACTTGCCTTTGGCTTAAGGGAGTATCTTTTCTTTGACTTGGGAAGTTCTGCTTTTACTAAGAGAGAGCTAGAAAATGAAATTTTTCTTATGATGGCCTACATTCCTTGAGAAACTTTAGTTGTGTCAGAAAATACGTGCCCTGTCTGACCACAAAGCCTTTAAAGTGGCAGCAGCCAGAAAGGTTCTGGGATTGCCTAAGAAATGGCAAGACTAAGGAGAACTTCCCAGCACCCAGTGTATACCTCAGGTACTTTGGCGAAGGGCACCAGTTGATAAAGCAGTCAGTTCCAGCTGGGAGCTGCCCAGGGCACCCTCCAGGTCTTTAGTGCTGGGGATGCAGCTCTCTCTTGTTCCTGATTCCTGACAAATTAACCAAAGCCTTTCCCTATCATCTCATGTTGCTCAAGATGAGGACACGTGTGCTGAAGTTCAGGATTAAGTTTCAAGGGCAACATCCAATATAATCTGTCTAATCTGATTTTTTTTTAAATTTAGTTTTAAGTTTTATGTCATGTAGTGGTTGCTGGTGCCAATAGGCATTTTGCATATATATTACTGTATATTGCACAGAAAATTAGTGTTTTGGGTTAAGATCAGAAAAGAAGAAAGGATAACTTTTAGTCTGTAAACTTTAAAGCGCACAAAGCACTCTCGGGGGCAAAAATGGTAGAAGCAGCATCAGGCCCTTTAGGGCAGTATGTTCTGGGATAATGACTTTCCACAATGTAAGAAAACAGGTATTTAGGGTTGTATGCATGTAGTGTAGGATGTGCATGTAATTAACAGTCTATTTTTCTTAAGATACCCTGGGAATTCATGTGCTGAAACCTAAAATTAAAATCTCTGAGGGCAGCTGCTTTCAGTGTACAAAATGGCAGGTATTTAATTTCTGATACAACCTAAAGTTTAGGTGCTCTCCTGCCTGTGGGTTATGATGGACAAAACCTCTTTTGGGGTATATATATGTACTTTGCTATCTCCGTACCAGAATGTATGTGACATTTTTCTGTCTGTGATCCCTGAAGCCCTTTAGGGAAGGATATGTTACTGTTGCCATTTTACAGCTGACAGCATGACAAAATACATGACCAGGTACTAAGTTTTTCCCTAGGGCTTCTGTTTCATACTAACTACACAGGTATATGAGGGAAAATACCTGGGGATTCAAGTGAGGGATGCTTGAGGGATGCTGGGGTGTTGTACTAGGAAGGGTGTTCTTGTCCACCAGGCAATGCACTTGTGGCATTATTGCATCACCTCAGGGGCCCGTACATCTTCTCGCTGACTGGATATTTTCGTAAGAAGGTACAGGGAGAACTGGAAACTAACGTGCTTTACCTGATATTATGCCAGGATCCTTATTAAATACTTTCTTTTTGCTGTAGGGGAGACTTGCTTCATGACTGTGGTTATGTGCAAAAATAATGGTTGTGAAGTACTCATTTAACTCTGCTGAAGAGGATGGTTTTGGTGGGGGGTTCCCATGGGAATAGGAGGCATTGTGCCCATGTCTTTGTGATTCTGTACTGTTCAGTGTGAAAGAGAAGTATTTCTGCTCTAGGTAGTATAAAGAATTATCAAGAGGCTTTAGAAGAACAATGTCCTTTGGACTTTTTAAAAATGAAAGCATAATAAGAATGTTTCCTTGACTACAAGAAAGATGCAGGCATTCATGTGTACAAGTGGTGCATTACATTACCTTCTCAGGTAGCAAGCAGAAGCCCACGCAGTGTTCTGCTTGAGGACTGTAGTTGAGTTGCCCTTGGATCAAGTTCCTATCTGGATTAAAGGCTCAAATTGAGTCATGTGAGGTGCTACAACTGCATGTATACTCTTTGCTCATGACAAATGTAAAGTTATTTGACTAATTTGGAATCTCAGGTAAAAGCCCTGGGGTTAGTAGTGTAGATATACTGTTCAGTTGATGCCTGGTAGCTTCATTATGAATTGACTGTTGAGAAAAAAGCAGGAGTGTTGGTTTGTATGCTGCTGGGTTGCTTTCATGGTGCTGACCACTCCCAGGTAAAGCCTTACTTAGCAATGAAATGCGGGTTAGCTCAGTTTAAACAGGAACAGACTGAATTCAACCGGCAAACACAGATCAAGCAGGCTTGCCACATTCTTGAGGGTTGCCTGATGTGTGATGCTTCTCAGCCCTGATCTAAGTAGATGTTTGACATCACCACTGCTCTACTCCTGTCACCCAGCCGAGATGCCATGCATTCAGTAGGGCTACAGGACAAGCTGAATGGAGTGTCTTGTTACCACGGAGTAGAGCCCCAAGCATCTTGTCTCACTTTGGATCATCAGGGGGACTTGTAGGAGGCAGGAGTGATGGCAATGATCTGTCCTTTCCTCCACCGTAGTGCCTACCATGTTCTTCTTGCTTCAGACAGACCCTACTGGAGTCCCTGGATTTCTAGGAAAAAAATGTACCAAAAGATTAGGACTGGACTCTCTGGCACAATGCCAGCTTAACTTACGGGCAGGAATGAGGGAAATGGGAAGGATGGCTCCTTTGCTTTCCTCCTGGGGAAAGGAAGCTGGACAAAGGAATACAGCTGGCTGTACTTCCCTTTTCTTGTCAGTTTATTCAAAGGAAAAATGAAGGAGAAGCCTGAAACATGGCCAGTTACATAGATTCCTCAGGCAGAACCAAGCACAGCAGTGATATTAACTGTCTGTCTGTATTCAGTCTGTGTAAGGTAGAAAGAGGATGTATGAATTAATTCTTCCTCTTTCTATGAAATCTCCCTTAACCAGGCTAGAACAGGGGGGATTATCAGTCTGGAAAAAGGTTTTTTAGAACAACTTTACTGACATTACATCTTCACGCTAGTTTTGGTTCAAGTACAGTGTGGAGACCTTGAATGCTTCATGTCTCACACAAAATTAGATACCTTATGTTTTCACATCTTACATTTTTATGTCTGTGCATGTGTGACATGCCTGTTTAATGCAATGTGAATGCATGTAAATGACATTTTTTATGACCTAGCTTCCTTGAACAGGTTTTAATCATGATCAACTTTGTTGAATTTGATTTTGAGTAGAATGCTAATAAACTATTTAAAATGCACACACTTTGCTTCTGGAAAATATTCTTAGTTCATGAAATGGATCAGAAATAATAGTCTGCTGCAAAAGAATTTCCATTAATCTTCTTAAAGGCAGGAGATAAGATTTCAGAATCAGATTAAATATTTGTATTCCACATTAGGAGACCTCCTCAGTTCTGTCTGACAATCAATTAATCCTCTTCAGGGTCGCAGTTGCTGTGGTCTGCATTTACCTCTTTCATGTTGTGTATGAAGGACCTTTTATAGCCTCTTAATGCACATTTATTTGGAAGTCGAAAATTGCATTGGAGGCTTGACCTTCCCTTACGTTTGCCTTTGTTTTGTTTCTTTTAGCTGAGAGTAGGGAGAGATGAGCACTTCCCACTCCCTTGAGTTTAGTAGGAGTGGCAGGGGTGGTGTGTAGAGCTCTTCCCACTGAGCTGTTTAGCTGTCGTGAGCATCTCATGATTAAATCTCATGCTGAGGGTGCCGTACGCTCCCCCCACCCAGCATAAATTTCCCACTATGTAAGATGTGGGAGACGAGGTGACAGTTTGCTTGCAGGCAGAACAGAGGATGCTACATGGGAAGAGAGAATGTAAAAAAAAACCCACCTGTCTAAGCTGGTACTGAAGATATTTAGATAATTTATTAGTATATTTGGAAAACAAGGGCAATTAAGGAAATAAATATTTGTCATAGTTGCAGCATATTGTGTTGTTTCTTATCAGATGATGTCATTGTTCAGTGGTGCTTTGCATATTACCTCTGTATGCAGCAGAGGGCACTAAGTGGTGCTTAGCTTTTGAAGTACAGGAAAATTCTGCATTTTCTTTCCTTCATTACCCAGACTGCTGCCTTAAGAGTACTTCTCACACATCTCAGTTACTGACTACTACTTTTTTTGTGTGTCTTTGTCACATTTGTTACACTTTGTCTTTGTAAAATTTAGAGAGATGGCCCATCCAAGGGCAGTCTGTTAGCAGGTTTATGTTTTGAAAAAATATTTAATGTTATGTCAACTAATTTTCTGAGTTGATTTGCAGTCATCACTGTCATTATGATTCCTTATAAGTTTCAAGGCACAATCATGGTGAAACTAGGGAAGACCTAGACAGATTTCTCATCCTACAATGATGATGTCCGTGAGCTCCTAGAAAATCAGGGACAAAGTCTGAAGAATTTGCCAACCACCACAAGACTGGAGACAGAAGTATTTTGATGATTTCAACAGCAATGATATTTTGCACAATGACATAACCACTTCTCTCAATATCAAAATAATCTAAACTTTTCTGGAAGCTGTATGATATAAAAAGTGTGTGTGATGGTTCATTACAAGCTTCATAGCCCTACACTAAAAAGTAGTTTATATCACCACCATCTTTTGAGTACATTTTGAGTACATTCAACTTGTCTGGTTAAAAAATAAAATAAGGCAATAGTTCATTGCATTTACATACAACATGTCAGGGATGAAAACATTCTTGATGATAAGAGGTGAGGAAGTGAACTGCTTCTTCAGTTAAAATAATTTGAGGGGAAATAAAACTAGAGGGAGATGGATCTAAAAGGAAGAGGAGGTGATTCTTCATGCCAGAGGGAGGACTTCCAGGACTTCAGATGATGCTGTGAGTGCAAAAATTTTACATAGGCTGATAGAAAGACTGGGCAAGCCTTTGGCAGAGAAGCCTCACAGAGACTACCCAGTAGAGGAACCAGAGCAGGCACAGCAAATCCTTCGAGGTGAAAATGGAGGGAGACAGAGACTCTTATGAGAAGGTGTAAGTGCCACCTTATTCTTCCCTGGCTGTGTACTGTTGCCCTCTTTAGTAGACTAAATATTGGACTAGATTGTACTGGGGATTGCTGGGGGCTTTCCTCTATTTTAATGGACTTATAATTATAGTTAAAATTAAAAAAACAATCAGGCTGTTGAAAGCAGTTCTTGTGCAAATGAATTACAAATGTAAAGCAATTTCAGGTGCTTGATAGACTACATTCATTGCTTAGCTATTAGACTATAAATCATATTTATAAACCCCTGACTCTGGAAGAGTTCTGCTGTATTTATTTCAGATGGCTTTCAAGCCTCACTTAAGAATGTGTTTCTCCAAATATTTCCAAATGCTACCTTCTTGTACTTTTTTTTTGTTGTTGAATAACATCCTAAAATGGTTTGAACTAAATAATTGTGCTATTTATGTTTCATCCCTGATCTCCCATATTCAATTGATTCACTAATATATCTCCAGTGTGCAGGATGTTAGATTAGTAAGGTGAATAGCTGCTTACTTTAATGTCTTACCCTGACAATTGTGGTATTTGAGCTGGTTACAAACACCATCTGCTATTGAAATGACCAAAACGTAGAATTCTGGACTAAATTAATGTGCATACATTGCACAAGCTCTGTGGCCACAGTAGTAAGTCCAGTCTTGTCTTCCAGCAGAAGGCAGGCAGTCCCGGCGGGGAGTGAGAGCTGCACACCCCACACTGGCTGCATCCCCGCTCGCCGCACACCAGCAGAGCCGCGCTGGTGTCAAAGGCACGGCGACACCTTTGGAGGGAGCCTTTCCCTGAGTGTGGCTGTGACCTCCCCAGCCCTGCAGGGGCGGCTGCTGCTGCGGGGGGAGCCCATCTTACCGCAGCTGTGGCCCAAGCAGGGCCAGCTTGCACAGGAGGAGCAGGGGAACCAGCCTGTTAGTGGGATGTTCCCCTGCCCGAGCAGTGCTGGTCTTCCCGCCTCTGCCAGCAAGTGCCTGTGCAGAACAGGGTGTGGAAATGCCAGGGGGTACCATAATGCTGTGGATGCTTGGAGTAAACAGGCACTAGGGGCTGATGGGTGGTGGGTGCCATATTTTTGCCAGGCTCTGGAGTAACATCTTTTCCATTGGCTGGGTTTTTCCATGGCTGACTGGCTGGCCTGCCTGGGCTTTGAGGATGCTCAGAAATACATATTCGAGGTTTGATCTGCATTGCTTTAATCATCCCAAACAAGCCAGTCCTGTCCACATGCAAATACTCAAACTGTGTCATCCTTTTGCGTTTCATGTAACAATTTTGTATTTTTCTTAGTTTGGCAACATCTGCATCTTAAGAGAATCAGAAATGGCCCCTTTGCTTGGAGTTGGCCCTTTTGCTTATTTGCATACACAATTTCAGATCAGCATCAGTATCTCATATTCTGCTTTCTCCTTTCTATCCCTGAGCAGAAAGTGCCCATGATGGGCCTGCTGGGATGGTCTAGAGCAATTATTTTTTTAAAGACATTGTACATGTGCTTTAGCATTAAAGATAGATGAAAGACTGGGATCATTTGTACCTGTGTGTGTCAAAAGCTACCTTGTCCTTTTATCTGTGCTTGTTGGTTTAGAGAAAGCTGATATATAGCCCACAGACAATATGTGCATGAGGAGCATGTTTTTAATCTCTTGTTAAGATGTAGGGTTGGCACTAGAAAATGTGAGGACTTTTTATAACCCTGCTCCCACTGTGGTGTTGAGTGAGTTCCCTGGGACGCTCCGGAGAGCAAGCAGCGTGCAAGGGTGTTTCTCTTTAGTACTTTCAGTTGGAGCCTCCTGGGAACTGATTTTCTCCTTTTTTTTTTTTTTTTTTTGCTGGGATTCTGAAGCCTAGTGGGAGCCAAGTGGTCACTTTTGCAGTTGTGGGACTTCAGATTTCTGTGAAAAATAAATTTTAAAATATCATCCTTTTCACTATGGAAGACTCTGAAATCACTGGACAGCTTTTAAAAAGACAGAGTGCTATGTTGTGTGCCTCTGTCTAACTAACTGTCATATCTCCAAGTGCATTGGGAACTATTTCAGTTACTTGTTTTTCAAGCTACAGAAATGCTGTAAGTAATATATATCTTTTCTGTAATTAATAGACCATACAGTGTGATTAATAAACCCCAGTGACATCACAACCTGAGTACTTGGAAATTGTTTTCTTTTCCTTTCCATTTTAAAATGAAGATGTGAATAGGAAAATTATGGTTAGTGATTTCACATATTTAGGAAAAAGGTTTGTTCCTGATCTGGATGGAAATTTTTGTTGTGTCCTTTCTTTGTAGTAGAATGAATAAAGGTACCATGGGGAAAAAAAAAATTCCTCTGTAGACTTTACATTACTGTGCAGATGGAAGTATTGCATATGTTTATGCCTGTTCATTTTTATTGAAATAAGAGTTTCATGCTTCCCCAAAGTTTTATATTTATTTTTTTTTCTTTTAAGAACCACTGCAACCAAATCCAGTTAGAAAACTAAAATCAATGTCGTGGGAGACGAAAAGTATATTTTGACTTTGTTTTTTGATTCATGACATATAGACATGTAAAATGAAGGATTGTATTAGTGCTCTTAGACTATCTCAGAATATTACATGCTGGAGGAAGGGAGTCAAATGCCACAGTTTAAGCAGATGGTGTTCATGAGTCTGTCTGTGTAGCGCTTCCTACACCATAGAGTGGGTGGAACCATGGGAGTAGAATTCTCTGCACTGTCACAAAGGCTCAGATGCTGCACCAGATACAGCACCAGGCTGTCTTGCACCAGATGTTGGTGGGTCAGAGGAGAACATCCTGCTTTGAGTTCAGCTTTCTTTCACTGTATCTGATTCCTTCTTTGGAGTTTCGGTCTCTGGACTGCTGCTGTGGGATCTGCTATACCTGTGATCCCACTCAAGTCCTCAGGACTGCAGGGGCATTGTTGCATGAGTTGTTTGAAACTCATTAGTTTATTCAAAGAGACTCCCCTGTCTATCCCCATAGTAATATGCCTATGAAGAAGATCTGATCCTTAATCAGCTATCAGTGCAACCATCCTACGCCAATCTTATCAGCACATACTGCTCTGTGAGAGTGCCTATAAACACATTCCACGTCACATTTACATCCTGGCAGTTTGAAGAAGCTACTGAAAAATGTCTTTCTCACTTTCAGGACTCTTCCAGTATATAAAATTACAGACTGCTTTGAATCCTTTACTTACTTTAGTTGCACCACAGGAACACAGTGAAACTTTGCTAGTGGGAAAATAACACTGAAGCTCTTGGTCCATTGCCTGCTCTTTGCAGGTTAGGAGGTGCTTATCAGTTACCTTTACACTTGTAAGGCTGGTGGTTAACCAGAGCTGAGGGCAGTAGCATTCCTGTAATTGCAGATAGAAAATACTCTCTGGTGATTCTCAGGGGGGTTAAATGGTCACACACTGATCTTTCCTGATTTTCAGCAATTTGTTAGCTAAAATATTTTAACTCTTTTCCCAACACTGTGTTTATATGTAATTGGATTTAATGTCCTTAGAAAGGCTGCATTATTTTTCTATGCCCAAAAGATAACAAGAACAATTAAAGTGAAGATAATGAGATCAGTCATGAAGAGGGGGTGAGATGATCTAAGAAGGATCTGTGTTTTCAAGAATGGTTCACTTGACAGGACTCACTGGCACACTAAATGGTGCCTGTTGCTTCAGGACTATATGACAGTATTTTTGTCATGCATCATGCGAGGTTAGCATGGGGGTTGCATCAACAGGGAGTAGTGAACAGAGAGAGGTAGCAGTTCCCAAACAGTGTAAAGGGTACAGCCAGTAATTGCAGACTCGATTCCCTGTCCCTGAGGACCTGAGCACTTCTGTCTCCAAGCCAGTGAGCAGGGCAGCTGTAACACTGATCCTCTTTTAACCCTTTCTGGAGCTGTGGTGTTAGACATCAGTCATTTAACTCCCTGGCCCCTTTATGGTTGTGGGAGAGACCATAATTAGAGGGTAAATACCCAATGCCCTCATGTTGTGTGTAGGTAGAAGTATGTACTGTGTATATAATATATACATAACATACAATATTGCTGCTGCTAACATAAGGAGAGTTACTTTTTTGCAAATATGTGAGTAAATAAACAAGTTGAGCCCACATAAGTCATCAGATCAGGAGTGATAACTCACTGGCCATCTGTTTCTCTCTGTGACTCTGTTTTTGTTGCTTGCTCTTTGGATATAAAAATGTTCCAAATGAAGGCACTTCAGCTTGCCATCTTCACATAATTCTTTTGTTGCAGACATACTTGAGAATGTTGAGTGTCTATGTTTTGTTTCTGACTGTGAAAATCATGATGTCCAGAAAAAAACTGACTTCAAAAATGCCAAGCAAAACATGAATTTATACATTAATTATGAACATGATAACTATTTTGTTTCTGGAGTTATAAATTCTCTTGTACATTATTATATGACTTGTAAGGTGTCAGTTTCCTACCTAATTGTTCTGGCATGGTCGAATACTGTTATCAGAAGTTGGATATGGTGAAATTTGTGTTTCTAGCTGTCTTCTCTTGGACTGAAATCTATTGGTTCTGAGATCACCAAGCTTTGCACTGATTTTCAAGGTGTAGCAATGAGGGGAGAATGCAGTTTTCTGAAGTAGCAAAGATAAACAGGAATATGTTCAGACATCCTCTGAGCCAAGATCTTGCCACTCTTGAAATGGGCTGCTCAACACCACAGTTCACTTAAAGAGAAACCTGTGTTATTGCAGTCACACGCTCAGAGATCAGCGTTCTTGTTTGGTTTAGGGTCTTTTTGCTTTAAATAGTGACAAAATAAAGTGTATTGGAAATTTCTTTGACTTGTAACACAGAAACAAGAATACAGTTTTTCATACAATTATGAAAAAAAAACCCTTTTGTAATGTAATGGTATAGGTCTCATTAAAATGGACAAGAAAAATGTGATTTTAAGAAACCATAATGACTATTGAGTCATCAACATTCTTTACACAAGTAATGTGCAGTTGGTTACTTTAGTTGAACACATAGAGAACCAGGAGTTTCATTTCATACCAAAATAATATATTTTTCTCTTGGATAAACCAGGCAGACTGATGGTGGTTGGTACTATGTGCAACATGAGGCAAGGCAAGACTATACTGTGTCTGTTGAATCACTGCTTCTCATTCCCAGGAATTTGTATGGACCTGATCTCCTTCAATAATAAATTGCCTTCCTACTAGGGTTTCTTTAGGGATGCTCTTTTAGCTGATGCTTTGCTGAAGCCTAGGTTCAGGTTACATCTGCCTGTACTCGTTTTATAGGGGTAAGGAGTCTAACAGACAGGCAGAGATCACTGTATCTTGAGTTGATTCCTGCCATGAAGAGTGAGGATTTAATGCAAGTAGCATTTTTGGCTGCCAGGGCTATATCCAGCAGTGCAGTTTTCCAGATACATCAAAGGCTTTGTGCTGCTTCACTGGCCTAAAGCAAGGAGTCATGGCAGAGCCTCTGTTTCATAAGACCCTCCACATCTTTCAAACTGTGGAGAGCCAATACTGCCTGTATGACTGAATTACTGAGGCATGTTTCTCTGTGTGCTAGTTTGGCATGTTATAAAAGATGTCTGTGATCTGTAATCATAGTTTCTGTGCTTGTTTAATCATTGAGGAACAATAATTCTGCTCACCCTCCTTTGCCTTTCATCCTTCTCTATCTCACCTTGCCAAAAGCATACGACGTTCCTGGGCTTGCTATAAACTTTCAGTCTTTTTGTGTAGCTGGAACACTTCTTTGAACAGGCTTTCCCTCCTGTGAAGGTACCCCAGTATTATACTGATGTCTAGAAGCAGAGGACAATAGCTTGTCAGATATGCATGTAAGTCACAGCAGTGATTCTGTGAGTTGGGCTATACTAATTTGCAAATAACCCAATGCTAAACAGCTTAAATAATTTCAAAGTGCAGCAGTCTGGTTCTTCAGGATCACCAGTGATTTAAGCATGCATTTGCTGCTGGCTGGGGTACTTGCTTCTATTAACCTCTTGGTCTAGTTGGAGGTTTTAAACTCCTGCTACCGTTCATGACACTCAAGTCCAAAGGCTCCTCAGACTATGAACATCACTATGACAACCAGTTATTTTCTCCTCAAGTACACAATTTGTAAATTTGGGCAGGGATGGTTTTATGGATGTCTGGTGGAACATCTAGTCAGATGCTAGTATGGATAGGCCTCATAAAACCTTACTAGACAACAAGCCAAACACAATTTCTTCAAAATGAATGTAAAACTCACCTTTTTCATTGAGTTTATGATGAGAAAGGAGAGACACTGAGTGTTCAGGGTGAGACAGGAGATAGAAAAAATGCTCCTACCATGCTGTTAACCTCCAGGAGAATGGAAATGGACAGTAAAATGTAACCACCTACCAGGAGTTTTGAACCACAAGGCTCATTGCTTACAGCTGGGCCCTATGTCAGTGGCAGGGCATCATTTTGTTGGCCTGCTCCTCACACTGCAAGCAAGTATCTTAGAGTTTGAGGTGACAGTACTTGGCAAAGCTGGTATGCTAAACTGACTGATTTTTTTTCCTTTTACCTACCTTGAAAATCCCATCCTGCATAATTACCTGGTTTTGTTGAGAAAAGCTGCAGTGGAAAAAAGGCTTGTTAGTTTATGGGATAAGAGGGGATAAAACAGGTTTCTCAATCCCTGTTCCTTTTGTGCATGGTAGAAGGCTCTTGGAAGAAAGATAGCTGGATTTCCAGGGCAGCAGGGAACCACACTGGCTTCTATTGCAGTAATTGGGCAGATGCTACAGATGATGATGCAATAAAACCTATATGTTACTTCTACATAGCTGGGCTTTTGGTAATTGCTATAGGACCATTTATTAGGTAAATAATGAGTTTTTCCAGAGAAGAAGTAGTATACAATATATATATTGAAGAGATTTAGGAGAGCTAAAAGGTAACAAATTCATAGATTGGCAGCTGTTTATAACACTAATTGGTGTGCTTTATTTAATTCCTGAATTTTATTTCAAAACTTCAGATAATGTAGGATTGAGAAAATGGTGGCTGGAAGCAAAGCAACTGAGAAATGTATTTGAAAAGCCTGCATATGAGATCCATTCCTTTTGTAAAGAATATTTCCTTTATGACCTCCTCCTGCTTTGTATTTAACATTTCAAAGAACTTTTGGGGACTCTCTGTAGGCTGTGTCTTCACGAAGCCAGTAGCCAAGGATTTAAAGTATTGTCAGTGCTGGCCCGAAGCTGAAAACTGCAGGCGGTTTTAATCTCAGGGTGGGGGGTGGGTGTTTAAACCCAACCTTTTGTGTTCAGATTAGGGAGTGCAGGAGGATAGACTTAAGGGGTGTTAGTGAGAATTTTTTCACTGGCAGTTCAGTAATAGCATCAAGCTTTGGAAATAGTTTTTTCCAATTCTTTGTTATTTCAGTAATTACTATGCGGTGGGTAGAAATCCATAGGGTTTGTGGTTTTTTTAAGTACCTCAGCAATGACATGGGGATATGGGCAATAAAAAGAAGTACTTGTTTTTATAACTTTTTACTCCTTGGATGACTGTGGGCACTTAAATGCTTTTTCAGATAGTCTATCATTGTTTCAGTCCTGATGTCTGTGTTTATTTTGTCTTGGTTCCATCAGCTGGGATAATAGTAAGATCCATCTTTAGAGAGGAACGAAGACAAAAACAATTTGACACTAGCATCATGCTCTGACAAATCTGAGCCCTGCCAGTTGTGAAGGCAGATTGCCTGATCTACTTTACACTGTCTGGGAGATGGAAAGGTTACTAAACATCTCCTCCATTAAGAAAAAGATCAAAGGCATGTTGCTGAGGACCTTGCATTTGGAGTTTCTTTTACTTTATACAACAATCTATGAAATGTTTGTCCTGAGTATTTGTTGGTTCCTGAAATAGCTGGGGGTACAAAGCATTTGAAATGTTTCTGTATGGGAACATGGTGACTCCTTGCTAAAGTTTCTGAGATGATCGCCATAACTAATAAGATTTACCACAGCTGGGTTGTGTAGGTATTGAGCTCAGCTCAATAGTGATCAGTTCTAATGAAGACTAAAGAGTTTCTAGCTCTTTATTTTGTACAAGATTCTTTCAAATAGAATTCTAATGCTAGGAAATTCTACTTTCGTGTAAATGGTCTCACTTAAGATGTTTGTTTCTTTTGAGAAAGGTATTTTTAGGTTTTTGAAAATTTTAAATGTCGGTGGTTCTCTGTGCCTTACAAAAGTTCATTGTAATACATGAAGCATTTTGAAAGAAATTTTATCTTCTGCCACTGCCATTCATCTGCTTTAAAGGATGTACAGTTTTGTGGTAAAAGTGGGGAGTACACTTTTCAGAATTAGAAAGAAAATTTTTCTTCTTAAATTTTCTAATTTGATAGTAATTTACTTTTCCTAATTTCACAATTGTATTTTGATTATCACAATGATATTCCTTTGTAATAAGGGAATTATTTTCTTCAAAACATCTACATGTTTTCACTTGTCTTATCCTTGACTCTGGTCAGAAAATTATAGGTTGAAAAATTCACACCAGAGATTGTTCTTGTATCCACTATGACACTTCAGCATTATGTTAGAAACATTTTGCTAAGATGAGGCTTTGGATGCTCCTCCCTTCTGCTTAGCTCCCCAGAGGAGTCAAAGATCTTGCACTGACCTGCAGAAATGTGGGAAGTAACAGTGCTCTCCTGAATTTAAGCCTCTCTTTGTGTTTAAAACCAAATTAATTGATAACAAATGACAGTAGGCAGTAATTTAGAAGGCTATATAGAAAAAGAAAGTAGTAGAGCCCTCCGTGGTTGATACACTTGCTTTAGCAGATTGCTACTGTTGTGTAGAGTGTCACTTAGTAAGACAAAAATTATTTTGTTGCACCGGACCCCTGAGGAAGAATTTAACTTTCTTACAAGGTGGTGGCAGAAGTATAAGAGCTCCCGCTATAAAGTCTTTTTCTTGTTCCTTTACTAAAATACAAAAATCTCTGCATTCAGAAGTACTAAGAACAGCTTCTACAGAGAGGCAAGTGCAAATAGTGCCTGCATAAACCTTCATCTGAACAGGGCAATGGGAAATTGTCTCTGGTTGCACACACAGGTGGGTAATACTGGAGCTTCAGCAGCCAAGTGGAGGATGGCAACAAGCTGTGGTAACCAGGGGTAGCCAGGGTAGGTGTCCCAGGAGGGGAGTTTTCCTTCTGATGGGTATTACTGTGGGATCAGAAGAGAAGGGACAAACTCCAGGGTCCCACTGGAAACCAATGACTAAAGAGTGCCACCTTCACAGGAACAAACTGACTCTGCAATGCTGCAGTCTGGTCCAGAGAACAAGCAAACTGACAATTTTGCATTGATTTTCCAGAAGCATTTGAGTCAGGCATGTGTAGAGTTACCTAATTTCTGTCTGTGCTTATGATCCCTCCCTAAAGTTTTTTCTTGCCCAAATGTATGTGCCAATGAGGCAGCTTCAAAATCGGAGACTATAATAAAATATCCAAGCATTGATTGAATTACTTTTCTCTGAGATGAGAAATTGGTGCTTTTTCAATTGCAAGTTTATCTCTTGCTTACATTTTTTTCAAACTTATTGTTAGACACCATGCATTTTCAGTACTAAACCACTATTTTGAAAACCTATTTTATTTAGGCAGAGCTTCATGCATATATGGAAGTAACTGAATGACAAGAGGTTGTTTACAAAAGGTGGAGTAGCCTATTTTCAGGCCTCCCAATTTTTCTAAGGTTTTAAAGATCTCTGCCTCTTGTACATGCTATATATATGCAACTATAAAATATACTCAATATATTGCACAGCTGTATAAGCAAGAATTCTGAGAGGGCCCTTAGTACTGGATTATTCAGCAAATGTTATGTGGTGTTATAGCAGCTGCTGGGATTTAGTTCCCTTGGTATGCTGCTTTTAGGACTGCCCATCAAATATGTTCATTGTCTTATTTGCAGGACAATGCAAGCCTTCCAGGATGCAAAACACTGCCCACTTCTTGCTGCCAGGGTCTTCTTTTCTTAATTTTTTTTTTTCTTTAAAAGTACCTACCTGACACATAGAATGTCCTCGTTTGTGTTGATGTAGCACCCAGAAGTTTCACAAGAGCCCAAGGCCTGCACATTCCGGGTGCCATCTTTGCAACATAGGCTCTGTGGAGGAATGGAGATACATAGACAGAGAGATGTGGGAATTAGTCTCTAGGAGGATAATCTGTGATGGCTTTTACTGCTGGTGGGATCTACACTGGCTGTTCACTTCTTGCTCTCCATTGTTTCAACTCCCAAAGCAGAAGGTTAGGCTGTTATTCTAAGTTACAGTACAGCTGGCCCCCATATATCAGTATGTTACTTAAATACCAGGGTACTAATGATATGTGACACCAGTGGAAAACAAGAAAGTCAAGGCCAACATTTTTGGCATATCTTTTGCTACTATATCCTTTGGAGGAACAGCCGGTGAATGAATTGAGTTGTGATTTGAATTGCTGTAAGTCCAGCAACTTCTCCAAGTTTCAGAATTCTGTCATATGTAAAAGGAAATTCGTGCAGGATTCACAGCTTGTCTCCCTCTCTTGTTAGTTTTGTCCACTTAGGAATTACAAGCCCAGCTACCACCCATTTTAACTAACTTGCTTTGAGTCAGTGATAATGGATGAAAAGCTTGCATCTAAGCAAGAGCTGTATCCTAAAAGTGTTCCTGCTTGTACACTGGCTTTTAGGTAGACTTGGGTATCCAGATTGAAGAACCTTCTGCATCAATTGTCATCTGTGCAGAGGAAGCACAAATGCAATCAGAAGGTCTAGCATGAAAAAAAGAACCAAAACAGGGGACTCTTTCTTCTCATTACACAGACAGGTTTTTCTTAAAAGTCATGCAAGTTAAAATAAATACCACAGCACATAAGGCAGCACACAGAAAAAATAATCGGTGAACTACAGCATGTGTGCAGCAGCAGCGCTGCATTCCTGTCATCACACATTCCCACAGCATAACACTGCGAGAAATATGATCTGAAACTAGTTTAAGAGGTGCTGTAAGTAAGCCAGGATTACTACCATGGTACAACACAACCTGATAGCAAGACTGAAGACTTGCTTGTGATAGGCTTTGAAACATTTTTCTTTTTTTATATTTGGATCTTTTTTCACTTATACCTTTGCCCTTGTGATTTTTTTTTTTTTTTTTCTTTCCCTTTTTGGTGGAGTTTCTCAAATGCTCTCTTCAAGAAGAGAGTTGTCTGGGCAAGCCCAACTTCTCACTTGCCAATAAATCCATCAAGAAAGGCTGCCTCGTTTTGTGACCTAGACCACAAGCATGGATTATAAGTACTTGGCCTCTCTTCCATATTTGAGTAACAAGTACTAGTGAGAAGTGACAAATTAATAGTGTTAGTGTCAGAAGTCTAAGGACTGATGTGAAAGGGTGTGCATGAGTGTTCTGGTTTGTTCTTGCTAGTATATCTGATTACAAATATCTGGAAGGGAAAAGTAGTGCTTCCTACAGACAAAGACAGTTACAGTGTATTGCCAGACCTCCTTAACCCATAGAGGATTGCTTAAAAGAATGTCTTTTAGGATCTGAGTTCTGCACCTTTGTTAACACAGAGATATGAGAATCCCCACATGAAAATAGTGACTTTATGAAGTGGACAACTTCGCCTTCATGGATTTATAATGTTAGAAATGCTGGCAATGTATTTTCTCAGGAACACTATTATGCAGAGCTGTAAATCTAACAAACCCATAGATTACCAAGGCCTGTGATGTTATACATGAGCTTGGGGTTTTTCACAACTTCATAATTACATTTTTCCCGCCTCTTCTCACACTCCATTTTTCCTCCTCTACTCTACAACTGCTTGTACTACAGGCTTTCCCCCCCTATTTTATTTTTTTTATTCCTTTCTGCTCTCCCTCTCCTACTTTCAAAGAGCCTACCATTCCTTCACAGAATCTTGCAGCATCCTATCCCCCCCTTTTAAAATGTTACAGAGTGTGATGGTTTTGTTTTCATTGGCCCAAGAACGACCCTCTGCTCCCTGTTTTACCTGGTTGCCTGTGACTGTGGCTTTCCTAAATGCAAAGTCTCCCGTGTGTCCCAGTGTTACCAATGTTATTTGTAGTGCTTGTTTCTGAAGCTGGGCACGGAGAAAGGACCCCTCTCACAGACCTGCAGAGTGTGATGCCACAGAAGTCTGTGTGGCACTTGGCATCTTGTGAGCGCTAGCTCCCGCAGTGGTGTTGGTGCTTGTCAGGCACCAGCTCAGCTGACAGCAGTAGTGGCTAATTTCCTCCATGAGACAGCCATTTCAGGCTGTGTGCAACAGGCAAGGTAGTGACAGGGTAAGGGGGAACCCAGGCTTGGAATGCATAGTTTGAGAGAAAATTATTTTCAAGGTGTAGCTTGTCTTAGTGAAGACTTGCACGTCCTATTATTTTGTATTTTTTATTTTAGTATTTGGCTAGTGTGCTTATTTAATTTGAAAAACCTCATGTGGTCAGTGTCCAAACCGAAGAAGTAGCTAAGGCAGTAACAGCAGCCCACCCTCTTACTGAAGCCTGCTGCTGTCCCTATGGAAACTTGTCATAGGGAGGAAAAAAAATGTAGTCCCAGCTGAAACTTGAAATACCACATTACGTGAGAGCAATTACCATATATGCACAAGCACACACACACATACACATGCAGAGAAATATATATACAGTTAACCACACTGTACTCTGCTACATAATTATTTTCAGAGAAGGAAAAATAAACCTATGAAATGGGAGCTGAGATCCCAAAAGTTTTAACAGTGCATTTGCCACTGATTTCCTACAGTCTTCTGGGCCAGTTATGTCCTTTTCTTTTATGTTTTCTATCTACAAAGTGGAAACAGACCTGCTTAGCAACTAATAAGTGTTTACGAAGATCACATGCAATAGACATTCTTAGTAATATTTGTTTTCTCACTTTAAAAAAGGTAAAACAGATTTTCAGAGGCAAAGATTTTGAATTGCTCCTCCAGAAGGCTTCAGGCTCCTTAAGAACTTGGACTGAAGGAGGATTGTGATTGAACATATAAGAATCCTCCATCTGATATGAACCTAGGCTTCTTTTTTGAAATTCATAATGTAAAATCTATAGCTTTGAAATGTCTACTATTATGTTGCCAATTCCTGATAAGGAATTGTTAGGTTATGAGGAAGGCAGGATGCCTGATTTTGGTTTAGTTCAGTGTCTTTTCCCCAAGATGTCTATGGTCTATTTATCCAAGCATCACCTTTCCCTCTAGTAGTCCAAGATAGAAATGGTTCCTGTTGGACTTTAAATACCAAATTATAAAAATGAATGCGTTGTCTGATTCTCAATAAAAAGCTTCTGAATTTTTAACCTTTCTCTTATTAAACAAAACATTTCCCAACAAACAAAAACCCTAAAACCCAATCCAAACTTCCCTCCAAACAATTAGGGATGAATTAAAAAAAAAAAAAAGAAAAAAGGAAAAAAGCACAAGTTAAAAAAGCTTTGACACCATCTCCATTTTTATCATCACTAGCAAGTGTTCAGATTCCCATTGGTACAATTCCTACCTAGAAGAAGAATTTTTCCTTACTTCTAGCAAGCTCTGTCAGACAATTTCCATAGCTGAGAATTATTCTTTCCTTACTCTGTTCTGACCCAGGTGTATGAATCCAGAAATTTACTTTCCTTTATTTTAAAAAATAAATTTAAATGTCTCAGAATAAAATGTTGTGAATTTGTTTGTTCGTTTTGTTTTGTTTTTGTTTTTTAAAGCTCTCAAATTTTAGCTTTCAGACCACATGAAGAAGATAGTTTTGTTTCAGTTTGGTCACTGAAGCAAAAAAATCAATTACACTCACAGTTCTAGCTTTTATTCCAAAGAAAACAGGTAAAACTTCAACTTGGTCTTTAATTATATATTTGATTCATCCCAGTAACAACACATGACTTCAAACAATTCAAAAGCAGGAGGAAACTTGCTCTGAATTCCTCTCTTCAAAGAGGAATACTCTTTCAGATACCATGTCAGAAGACTTTAAGCTGAAACCAAACAAGAGAACTGTGAGAGGACTTAAAAGGAACTTTAGCTGACCACAGGAACAACATCTCAATACTGAGAGAAGGCCTCCAAAATTGTTTTTAAACAGATCTCCCCACATTTGGGAAGGGAAAATTGACCTTGCTAGGTGATCAAACCACTAGAGTTGCTTATTTCTCTTATTCCCTCCTCCTTTCATAGTTGTAGGAGCAAATTTTATTTAAATTTCATTTAAATCAAATTTAAATCAAGTTTCATTTAAAATTACCACAAAATGAAAATGTGTCATTGTCTGTACCCAAAACTGTAAACCAGTCTAATTCCTACAACTGATAAGTAGAAGATACCATGTGTTAATTGTATGTACTGTATTACTCTTGTGACAATTCATGGAAGTGTACAAATTAAGTCAATTAAAGCCACTTGAAAGACCTCTGTGTACTGTCGCCAGTTCATTAGTGCACAGCAAATTGCTTGAAAAGATGTGTGCTTTATCTGACAATTGCAGAACCGTCCCATCTTTTTTCTATTTGATACTTGTTAGAATATTTTAGTTGGAGATAATTATATGGAAAGCCAGTGTAAAGATCACTGTGGCCTTGTTTGTTGTCGTGTTTGTGTGTGTGTCCTGCTTTCTTCTGTCTTTCTACTTCTTGACCTCATTTTTCCTCCTCATTGCTGATTCCTATTTGTCTCTTGTCATCTTTTAATGGAACAGATTGATATCTAGGGCTGTGTCTAGACTAGGAGAAAAGTTGAGTTTAGTTCAGCAATAATATAGCTGGCCAGCTATATTCAACCACTTCTTGACTGCTGGAAAGGCAAAGCCATCATTCATTCAACGTTCAGATAATGCAATGTGAATTTATTCTCCTAGATAGAATTTAATTTGCTTCTACATCTAGTAAAATAGTACATTTTTAAGGTTTGACTTAGCTAGGCAGTGCTAACCAATCTACCCCAACCTCAGCCTTCAAGGAGAAAAATGCAACGATTCTGAAAGTTCTTACGGTTTTTCTGGTCTGACGGTGAAAACAGGCTCTATTATAAGCGTTGCGTAGGTTGATGATTAAATTGCTAGATGAGTAAGTTTCATGATGGAAAATCTTATGTTTTTATTAGAGGAGCTCTAGGCCATCTTTTTTCACATCTTAACTTTTTCCTGTTGCTGCCAGTATACAAAGCATCAGTGGAAACATCTTTCCTGATAGCTTTTCACAGTTGGAAAAAGATGAGGCTGAATGAGAAAGAACCCCATAGCATTTAGCTTCCAACTTCCTTGCTGAGTTTCATTAAGGTATGTTCTAGTCATATGAAAGGGACTGCCGTATATGAACCCCTGAATAATTCTATGGTGTGTTTGCTGCCCGCAGTAGCACAGCCAGACTGTGGTGGGCTGAGGTGGCTGCTGAAATGAGTAACCCATAGCCATGCGGCAAGGCAGCTGAGGGATAAAATCTCGTGGTCCACTGGCTTTGATGTTAAGTTCATTCACTGATGGTCATCCTTTTACTCATCCACCACTATTGAAAATTTCCAGTTACAAAATTACTGTCCTCTGTTTTCCTCTTACAAATGTGACACAAACCACTCTTAGAAGGATTAATTATAAAAATGTAAATATATCAGTAATTTAACAAAACTGCAAAAGCAACATTTTCCCATCCCTGCATTGCAGTTGTCCCCGTTGGTAACGGTGGCAGCACCTGACACCAGGCGTGCTCAGAGCTGTCTTGCAGAGGAGGAACCGAGTCCCTTTGCACAGTTCTGGTTAACTGGAGTTCATAAAATGCCCAGGTGGCCAGGCCCCACTCAAGAGGGTGCCCTGGGCATAGATGTGTGAGCCACTGAGGGGGGCAGCCCGGGTGTCCTGGGTATCCATAAGAAGTGTGGTGTGTGTTCAGTGTGGCGGTGTGACTGACTAGGCCCTCCTGGGGAGAACCGGCTCTTCAGACGCCGATGGGGAAAGGCGGTGGGCGATGCTTGGATGAACCCCGCAGGCTCCGCGCAGGGGTGTCCCGGGGATGCAGATCTGTCCCGGCGCCCTTCCCTCGCTTGTGTCCATTGGCCCCGCGGCTGGCCCGAAGGGGCCGATGG
>WEIU01007930.1:288-19565 GCA_013389925.1 Aegithalos caudatus | reverse complement strand
GGGAGCTGCCGCCTCCTCCCCAGCGCCGGGCGCGCCGCGGTCGGGGTCGCAGCCGACGGCCGCGGGATTTTCCTCGTTTGTTTGGGCCTTTTGTGTCGTGGCTCACAGTTGGCTAAGCACGGCCGGGCTGAATTGGGCCATTGTTCGGGACCCCCGAGCTCCCACGCTGCACATCTCTCGTCCCCAGTACCCCATCCCCCCCATTCCTTTTTTTGCCTGAGAAGCCACATAACGTGCCTTTCCTCCACGCAAATCTGGGAGCTATAAGCCGGACCGATTGCAAATGAAGTGTAATGCATTGTGGGACGTGTGTAAAATTGGATCATTCGAGGGGGAAAAAAAAAAAAAAGGAAGGGACCTGCGGCTGGCGCCCTAGAAGAGGGAGCGGCGAGATGCGCGCAGGTTGCGCCCCGGCGGTGCCCGCGCTAGGCTGATGCCCGGCAGCGCGCACCCCTGACCCATGCTGCGGCGGGAGGAGTAGGCTCGGGCATCCTCAGGATGAAGAAGACGCGGAGTACGACCTTGCGGCGGGCCTGGCCTAGCTCCGACTTCTCCGACCGGGCCTCAGACCGCATGAGGTCCCGCAGCGAGAAGGACTACCGACTGCACAAGCACTTCCCCCCAGCTTTTATTTCCCAGGCATCACGGGGCTACATGACATCAGGTTTGTAACATAATTTGTGTATGCGAGAGAGCTTTATTGCGAGGCTGTTTCGGGATGTGTGTCTGGCCAGGAAGCCTGTGTTGGTGGGTACGGAGGGGAGCCTGCGATCGGGAGGCTGAGTTGTTATGAATAATGCAAAAAAAAAAAAAAAAAAATAGCATACATCCACCATTTTGTACCTCTGCAAGATTCACAGCGGGGCCCTCGCAATATGGTGTTTAAAATCTATTAGTCGGGTGAAATAAAATGTATGAGAGAAACGGTTGCATCTCTGTTGTGGAGGAGCAGACAAAAATGACTGGATGTGGAGAGCATGGAGCCCTTTGCGCCTTTTGTGCGTAAAAGCATGTGCTGGATATTTACTGCTCCCCCACACATTCCTCTTTAAATGCAGTTAACTCTAGTTAACTCATCAGGCTTTCGTGTTTTTCCATTTTGGAAAGGAAAAGGGTTACTTGTGGTTGCAAACGCAGTTGTCTTGTTACAGACTCTCTGGCTTTCAGCTGCATGTTTCTGCAATGGCAAGGCATGTGTTGGTGAAAATGACTGTAAACACGTTTGCATTTGTTTTTTGAGGTGTAGAAGGAGACCAGACCTGTGTATATGGTGGAACACACACGTGCATGTATATTAATTTGTCAGTGGCTTTCAAGGAAGGCCGTAGGGAAATAATGGACACTGCACCAACATGTTTGTGCATGGGAAAGAGAAAGCACAAACAAAACAAAAAACAGCGCAGGGAAAGGCAGGCATCGGGGAGAGGCTTGGCCTCCGATGGAGTGCTGGTGAGATTTTGGAAAGCCTCAGTACTGTAAGTAGAATCTGCTCTATCCAGAAATGCATCTTAATGGCCTTGGAATTAAGGCATTTCATAAACACCCAAAAAAAGACTTGGGAAAATGCTGATGGGGAGGGGGCCGGGGGCAGAAAATCCTAGAAACCTCCTTTGTTGTTCTGCTGCCTGTTTATTGTGATGATAGGACATAACGTTTCATTATTATGATGGCAAATTCTAATTTATCACAAAGGCACGTTTCTCCCTCTGAGGCACAATTTAGGTTGAGTAGGCAGATTCCTTTAAAGGAGAAAACTAAGGTATTTATAATGCATTACTGAAAACATCTCCAGCCCTGTATTGCTGTCCCCTCCCGCCCCGTTTCTGCTGCAAAGGTGGTGGTTTTCAGTTATATGCTCACTTCCCTGTCTCTGGCCCTATTAAACATATCTCTTTAGTCAGGATTGGTTCAGTCAGGATTGGTTCCTCATATTTTAAAAATGTCCTATGACTGTTTTTTTTCTTTAATGCCCAAGTACAAGAGAAATAATACGCATTTCATTGAAAAATCTGCCCGTGTGAGAATATTGTGCCATTTTGGCAATTGGTGCTGTTTCCTGGGAAGTCACATAGTGAGTGGAAACAACAAGGATAAATTATGCTTGAACAGCTGAAGAAGAGAATGGTTGTGGTGGTGGAGGTGGTGTGGTGGTTTATTTGTTCCGTTGGTGCTGCAGGACTCAAGTGTCTGGAAAGCTGAATCTGACAACACTGCTAAGATTTTTGTTGTTCTGGGTGAATGTCCTGATATTCCCAGTGTAAGATACCCTGTGTCAGTTCTGTTGAAGTCAATACTTTTTAGGCCTTTCTTTCAGTGTGAAAGCCCATATTTAAAAGAGAAGGAGCTCACGTGAGCATTTTGTGCCAAGTGGTGTGGTTCTTGCTTGTTTTTAATTCTTCAGCAAAGTGGTCTGGCTCTGTGAAAGCTTTATGTTGGCAAGATTGGTACAATCCAACCAGACAGTCGAACACCAGCAGTCTGCAGAATCAGATGTGTCACCCTGCATTTGTTGGCAGATACCTGTGTCCTTGAGGGGTGGGAGGGGGCACAGAATTTTAATCTGCTATAGATGTTTTAAAGTAATCTCCAGACGAAGAATACTTGTTTATGAATATAGAGGGCATTGATTTCAAATGCAACAACTAAAGATGAAGGACAAATGTCATGTTAAGTTTTACTAATTTGCTAAAGTTGTTGGACGGAGAACACATTGAAAATTAAAATCAGAAAATATTTGTTGGTTTTGTTGTTGGTGTTTTTTTTATTGTTGGCTTTTTAAACCCTAACAGCAACTTATTAGGCTTTTATCTGGAAATGTAATTGTTCTCTCGTAATGGATGGTTGCCACATTAATTTATTTTTAAAGGAGCCTTGTCCATGCCTTTCCAAATATTAGTTTTGGGAGGAATAGCTACTATTACTATATCTAAACACGTCTCACTATTTGAAGGAAACTCTCTTCCTTGCAAGCAATTTGTAGGAAGTCCACTGGTGTAAAAATTGTGGGGATCAGGAATACAAATACTTTCTTTGTCACCCAGAACGTTGTAGGAGAGAAAGTCTCCTGAAACACATGGGCTTTTCAGAGGGCTGCATTCTGTTTATCCAACCATTTAACCTCATCACCATTAGCATTGTTGTGGTTGTCTTTTAATTAAATGCCTCATTGTTTGGAGTGGGGGTGGAGGGTGGGAAAGAAACCTTGGGGTTTTGCCTCAATTACTATGCTTGGGGAAATATGGAAATGCATACAATCAAACAACCTTCAGTAAGACACTAAAAAGCTTGAAATGTTAATATTCAAGTATGCCTGAATTGAGCACAGAGAAGCTATATATATTTCTTTCAGCACAGAGAAATACTGAGTAATGGTGCTGCAGTCAATGCCGTGGTGTTTTGTATGAGGAAAATACGGTCTCTAAGCAGAACCATGTTTATAATGGAAGTGCAAACCTCATGCTACAGTGGTGAAGCACATCTGATTTTAAGCAGCCTTTTCAGTAAAACTGAGTAAGGAGCAGTTTGATATTTGCTTGATTTGAAGCAGCATTGGTGGCTGGCCAGTCACATTTTCAATACTCAGGGAACAAACTGCCCATAATTATAGGAAATTGATGCAGATGCAATTCATATGAAATCTAAAGATTGTGTGACAGATGAATGGAGATGGAAGTAAGGAAGGAAAAAAGCAGACAATTTAGAAAATCACACATTTTTGCTTCTGAATAATCTCTTGATACGTGCTATTAAATAGGCTGTACTCCAGGGTTTCTTTAGGCCTCCTAGCAACCACTAGGTTCAAAGGCCATGCAAGGAGTTCAATGTTCATGCAGAATATTAATTTCCCAGTGGAGGGCTGTCTTGGAGAAAAAACACTGAGAAAGAAAATTACAACAATGTAAAGCTTTGACCTTGTATGAGAAGAGACGCTGAAAGTTTGAATCCAGTACAATTCATATACATGTATACAAAACATGTTTCTGAAAAGGGGGAAATATACTTGAAGTTTTTGATATATTGCTGCTTAATTCAAGGGAAAATAAAGAAATCGTGTGCAACTGCCAAGCAGGATAAAACTTAATGCAACTTAGGAGGTCTCCAAATAATTAAATGAAATAATATATATAGCTGTTCAAATATTGGAGGCTTCTTGCTTTTTTTCCCCCTTTTTCCCCCCTTTTTTTTCCCTCTAAACACAGAAGCAAGTCCTAGATTTTGTTTTAGCAGAGAGAGGAACTGCACCCTGTGATTGACCCAGCCATTAAATATTACCGGAACTGAGCAACTCTCTTGAAAGAAGTAACTTTTCCTGCAGCCTTCTTCAGTTACTTTAATTGACACTTTTGGTGTTGGAGGTAACAAGCCAGTTTGAGATGGAGGTGGTATAGGGTAACAGTCTGACATGCACAGCATGAGGGAATGTCTCAAGAGCTTTCTGCAATGGTAAAAACTAATTCCAGAGCATGGTCATTTGGAGATTGCCTTCTGAAAAGTATGCAGCTATTTTACTGCTCTTTGCTTTACATTTTCCTTGCAGAGGTTTCAGTCCTTCAAAGTTGAAGAGTAAAATTCAGTCTCAGTGTTGCCTGCTGTTACTGGAGTTTGATTACCAATTTCAAGCAGAAGGGAAAGGAGAGAAGTATGTAACCTTGCTATCCAACCGATGGTATCTGTATGCAAATTAAAATTTATAGGAAGAAAAGATAACCTCATTCTCTCTTTCAGGCATGTTTGATGGAAGGTCTAGGACAAACTCTTCAAGTTCCTTGAACAATAAGAAGGATCTTGGGGGTCATCTGAGGAAATTTGAGAGTCTATTTTTTTTTTTTTTAAGCTTGAACCTCTAAGTCTAAAGATTAATATTTGGAGATAATTACACATGAACTGAAGAATTCAGTTTAATGTAATTGAGAAGTGCCAGATACACACAAAGCTCATTCAGTTCTCCTGTCCCTTAATTCAGTTATCTACAGGAATATGCTGTAGCTTGAAAGCAGCTGCATTGTAATTAATATTTAATGGAATAATCAGTATTGCATCACCTTCTTTTTTTTAAAAATTGTGTTATTGACACCTTACCATATATGTTCTTAAGAGTAATGTGATCTCTTTGCCTCCCTGAATTCTGAGTAGTTTTGTTTTGTTTTAGGCCAGACCCATTACTGGGACAGTAAAAACTAAGAGTGTGGCTGTCAGTGGCTAGTAGGACCAGTTTTACCTTCTGGATCCTTCTCCATCTCCTTTGCTTCAGCATATGGTGAACCCCAAGGGGGTTACTCTGTTCAGTTAGTTCAGGGGCTGTGCCTGCTTTATTACTTGGGAGGTTACTGCTGGGCTCACTGTGTTTTTCCAGTCCCTTTTGGTCTCTGTGGCATCCGCTTACCTTGACTGACAATTAGGAACTTTTGCTGCATCCTGATGTGGGGGAAGGATCTAAGTGTGCTGTGTCTTCAAACCACAAACTGGGTGTGTCTTCAAACTTGGTTCAAGTTCATGGACCAGTCATTTTTGCAGAGTTTTTACCTAATTTTGTTTTCTCCCCAGTTTCTTGCCTAAAAGACAAAGTTTTCTCTCCTGTCGAGCCCCAGTTATCGTTATTTCCTGTGGCTGTGTGTGTGGTATTAACTCACATAGGGTGCTGTGCCTGTGTGTTATGTCACATGTATTCCTGCTCCTTGCCCACCAGATACCAAGACATTTTCTGCATTCCTATGAGTTCACTTTTAGACCGAGCTGTGGGCAGTGTCCTGAGCACTGCTTGTGCGTTCAGCTGACCAAACTGCAGCTGAGTTCCTGTTGCTCTCTGGCTGTTATGATCTATGAGTGTGGGGATCCAGAGTGTCTCTTTTCTTCATAGCATTAGAAGTAAAATCAAAGAGGAATGAATATAACAAAGAAAGAGAAGACTGTGTGTGTGCCTATCTTACCTAGGCCTGTTCGTGTTTCTATCTCAGTTCAAAGCACTCATCTCTGCAGGTCTAGTTTCCAGGTTATTTTTCCTTCCTAGCCCTTTGTTCCTGCTTGCATTCAAAGTCTCCATGTTCTCTGTGCTGGTTTGCTTGGACCTTTGGCCAGGTTGGGGGGCACAGAGGTGCTCCAGGGTCAAGTCACCAAAGGCTATCATTGACATTTGTATTGAATACATTTCTAGTTGTGTTTTCTGGTAGTCCTGTGATTGAATTAATTTTTCTATATGCACACTAGGTATCAAGATAGACTACTGAAGATACAGGAGGCTCCTCTTTCAAGAGTAGACAAGGGTTCAGAACAAACACGGTGCTGATTCATCACAAGTAGCTCCCTTTCACAGGTGTAGAAGTTATACCCTGTTGGCAACACTTGATAAACCTGAAGGGTATTGAATATCTTGCCATTTTGGAATTAAATAGCAGCCACATCTTTGCAAAATGCATTATTTGTTGGAAGGGCCTGAAACGTGAGGATTCTGCAGATCACCTTGGGTTAGCTCGATGACCTGCTCAGTTGTGCGCAACAATAGGCCTTCATTTGTATGCTGCAGAGTTCATCCCAGAGTAAACTACCATCTTTGTAGCATTCTTTGCACAGTTTAAAGACACATAAGTACAATCAAGAACAGAAAGATTCTATTTTGCTAAGCATGGTGTAGAAATCCTCCAAAAATCAGGGGTTTCTTCTCAGTTTTCTGGGAAGCTTCTTTAGCATGATTCTGTTTTATATCCCATAGCAGGTTGTAGAATATCTGTGAACAGCATTAAAACATAACCGACATCCAAATTCTGGGCCATAACTCAAGTAAAGCAGTGCTGAAAAAAATTTCAGGTACAGTTACTCTTGGATCCCCCTGAGCATACTGTTACATAGTTGGAAGTGGCCAGACAGTATCAGAAAATTGTAGTCTAAGTTCGAGCTTGTGTAAGAATTGCTGAATAACACAATATTAATGATATTTGTTATTTTTTCCTTGAAAAACATTATACTTTCCATTAGTTTAAATGACAAAACTACTGCTAAATTACCAAAACTGGATATCTGATAGGTTTGGTGGTGTAGATGTAAATCTTAGCTTAGAAATATAGATTGCCCCTTGTAAGAAGCAACTAATTAATACTTCATGCAATTTTGTCTAACCATTGGGTTTAAATTTTATCAGAAGAGGGAAAAAGGATAGTGACTATTAAAACTGAGACCTGAGTGCCTGAACTTAAACTGAGTGCTTTCATTTATGGGTCTTTTTTTCCCTTCATGAATTAAATAGGAAAAGAAGCAGAAACAAGGGTTAAAAGCATTCCTAAGAGTCTCAGGAAATTGTGCTTCTCTACTTGTTCTAGCAGAATTTTTGGTATCAAGGCCAGTAGTAACCAGAGTAATCCTAGAGAAAAATGCTTGAATATTGAAGTTGCAAAAATTTCCCCAACCAGAATTTGTTGCTCCCGAGTGACTGCCTGTAGCTATGAAAGGGTATGAAAGTTGTTTATAGCTACTGGCTTCCTTATTTCAGCATATTTTATTGGGTTGGCTGCTCTACTGATGCTGTTTTGTATCTCGCTCTTGGATGACATATAGGTGCTGGAAATTATCTTCCTCAAATTGCCTGTGGAGGGGGGTGGGGGAAAAGGAAGACCTGGCTTTACAGCAAGAATATTTGGGTGTGCAAGCATGATGAAGTGGGTAGAGCAGTCTAGTTTAGACAGAATCCTGATCTGTATTGGCAGCTTTTAAACAGGCTGTAAAAGGTAACCGAAACAAGAAAACTTGATTTTTGGCTGACTTGAATTCATTATAAAGAAGATAGCAACTTTTCCTTTTCCTTCCCTCAAAGAGAGATTAAAATCACTGGGTTTAAAAGTTAGTAGGTGAGGGAGGCATTCCCAGTTGTATCAGTCATTGACTTTGTTTTTGTGAGTACATTTAACTGTTTCTGCGGTTCTATGCGCTTCTGTTGTAATCAGTTCAGTAGGAGAATCTTCTAGTTTGTTTTATGCTGTCACAAAAAAGGATCCTTTCTCAACCCAGACTTTGATTTGGTAGTGGTGGGTAAGAACAGACATCCAATGATAGATATTTTCACTGTGAACATAACAGTCCTCATTCTGCAAGTGAAATCCTATGTTCAGATCAACAATGTGTTCTTAGAATTTTCCATCTCGCATCCTGCAAGCCAGAAAAGAGAGCCTGTTTATAATACCAGCAGTAAATGATGTGGAATGAGTGTTATTTGGTACTGTTACCTCTTCTACCTTGTCAACCAACTCCTCACAACCCCAAAATAGTTCTGTTTTTCATCAAATTGTAGATTATGTGATTCCTGTAATTTTTAAAGTGTATGAGTGTTGCTTCAATGGGAAATACTATTTGCAGAAGATAGCTACAAAAGCACAATTCACTAGAAATTTCAAGTTGTGATACTGAAAAAACAGATCTCAGTGTTTTAATTGAATTCAATAGGGTGTGAAAGCACCAGTGTAAGAATGACCTTGAACGGCTTTTGTTTTGTGGACCTTATGTGCGGATTTGGGTATTGTGAAAAGCAATGAAGGTAAAGTTGATCACATTTATACTAGGTCTTTTTATTTAACTAAAGGAGCAAGAGCAGAAATAGCTGAGGCATTTTGCCAGCCTTTCATTTTGTATCTGTCTTGCAAAGTTACTCCTAACTTTTATTTCTGCATGATACATTAAAGGTGTAGGCAGTACAGTGCATTCAGCTTTCAGCTCTAAACAATTAAGTAGTGACTGCTTCTGTTTAGCAGATGTTCTTTACAAAAGTTGTCCGGATAACCTAGATGAACTGTAGCTCTCTCTCTTCCTATGTCTTACTGACCAGGGTTTTATTTTGAAAAGCATGAGAGTAGTCTAATGTGAGAGTAGAATAGGCTCCCAGATACTACTTGTCATCTTCTCAAATATGATCAGGAGTGCAGGTCCAGTTTGGCTGGGGTGCTGGAACTGAAGGAATATGAGAATGTCGTCTTGTGTTGGGGTGGTATCTGTCCTAACTGTGGTATTTGTGTCAATGAAGGATCTTGTACACCCCTTTTTGAGGTGCCAGGATAAATCTGCATTTAATGATCTCAAAATACCTTTTCTAGTTACTGTTTCCTTTCCCAGCTATATTGTTTAAAGAAAGAGCCTGAATGGCTCTTTTTAGTGAATCTGACCTCCACATTTTGAGGCTTGGAGAGTATAATAGACAGTTCAGAAATACTTAATGCAGCCTGGAAAAGGCAAAGTTCAGCTTGAAAGCTGAGTTCATCATAACACAGGAAGTTGTGCTGGGAGAACCTAAATTGTATAAATTAGTTTGCTTTCCCATTTGTGTTCTTTTAATTTCCTCCATAATTTCCTATGAATTTCCTGTTGATGACCTGTGACCTAGTTTCTAGATGAAGTTCTGACCATATGTGATAATGTTGTAAATGCTATAAATTGGACTGTTTATCCTATAAGCTGGTAAAGATGATGTACTAAATTTCATTGCAGTACTTAACTTTGCCTCTTAAATTTTCACAGCATTTTAGAGTGAAGTACTATTCTTAATTTTCATAGGACATTCTAAATTCTGCTGTTGTGAGAATTTGCATTCTTGGACCATACTGTGGCCTGTTGTGAAACCTTAAACCTGTTGTAAGCCTTAAATGAAATATTTTTTTAAACAGAGTGAAATGGAAGTATTTTTACAAGCTTTTCTTCAGATTTGTCTGCTTTTAGGTATAATTACTGTGTTGCTGACTAGGTGAGTAGAGTGGCCAGAAACTTCAGAGAAGTTTGTTGGCTTTAACATGACGTTTGGAACAGCTGCAGCCTCCATTTGTAAATTGGGCATGTCTGCAGTACATTTCTTTTGAGAGATGGAGGACAAATACCAGTGGCCATGGAAAGTTCAGCCAAGGCCCAAGGGATCCCTCAGCCTGTGGTTTCAGGGTAGTTTCACAGATGAAGAGATGGGATTATGGGTGGGAGCAGATTGTCTGGCTCTTTGTCCATGCACTGACCTTCTCCCCTTGCTCTAGTCCAGTCAAAAGTTATGAATAAAGGAAGTTTATCTTCAGGGAATATTTAGGGGTTTGTAATATGTTACAAATAGATCTTTAGTCTGTGCTTTCATTATGGATGGATATAGTTAATTTTTCTTCCCTTTTGATACAAATGTTCCATAAGCATTGAATTCTAAGAATGAAATCTTAAAATTGTATTTGCATGGGACGTCTGCATAGGAATGGCTCTGACTGAAATGTTTTCACAGAACAGAGAAGCAAAAAATGGTTTTCTGCATTTTTTGCCTTCCAGCTTTAATGAAATCTCAGTTTCTGATCAACTTCTTCAAATTTTGTTGGAAAAATATATTGCCATCTCTAAATAAACATTTTGCAATTTTTGGGTTTTTTTGATAAAATCATGAGGCATTTTCCTCTGAATCAATCTTCAGTTCAGTCTGTGTAATTATTTTAATTGCAGAAATATTCTTTGGTAACCATAGGTGTAAAATTCAGGCATGTTTTAGAAACCTCGCTTTAAAAATCACATTCTTAACTATTTCTTTTCACAAGAGGCTGGAGTAGCTATGTGAGTTATTGTTTATATTGCAGCCACATACAATAACTTTTCACCAGATGTGGTCAGCCATATTGCCTGTTCTGCAGCACAGTAAAATGATTTATGTAAGTTTATTTAGTTGGATACATAGTGAGCCTGTGCTCTGTGTGCATGTGCTAATGGTTCTACATGAGAATGTACCTTAAGGTCCCAAGAGTCTGACTGTGTCCTATAGGGGGAAAAGTGCACAAAGCTTTAGTTGATTGTTTTGATAGGAAACCTTAACACACAGCAGTGGTCCTTCCATGAACAATGCATGTACCCATCTCTCCTGCACATATTCTTTGCCTGCATAGGAGAATTGGAAAGGCTGAGGAAGATGTAGCTGTAACTGCAGAGTAATGCACCCTTTTGGTTGAGGTCTGCCTTTGAATTAGGGCCGCAGAGTGGACAGCTAGAGAAACTGGGGCAGGTTTACTAGAAACAAGGGTGGGTATGATGGCAGAGCACAAAAAGAGGAGTCATGGGCAGAGTTGCTGTTCTGCCAGAGAAGGCTGATGTTGTTGTGTTCTGGTCAGGAGTATGCTTCACTTTTACTAGCTCACCCCTAGATTTCAATTTAAGTCATTGAACTGCCTGTATTTAAACCAGGACTATTGCTCCTTCATTTGCATGTCTCTGAGCTCATTTCAAAATTGATACAACATTTTTTCTGCCTACTAGATGATAATCTCATTTGGTTTTCATTGTAGTGCTGATTGTTCCAAACAGACCAACAGGCCCTACAATACAGTACACTTGGCTTTTCATGGTTCTTCTTTTTTATCCTAACAATGATGCCTTTTTCACACCCACAGCAGTGTACTTAAGTACAGCGAAGTGTTTCACTGTAGATGGCATTTAAAGTTAAATCATAAAAAAGTAAGTTAAAAGAGTTGAGGTAAAAAGCTCAACATGCCTGTGTCGTCATAATTCATTTACTAATTAATGTTGCAGTTGAATAGGATGATGTGGATCGAGCAGTGTGAGAAAGCATACAAAAAGGTGTTGATACTGAATTTTACTAGTGGGTTGGTGTCAAATCAAGCTTTGTCAGTACTAGGTGTGTCAAAATTGTCTGACAGCACAGCTACCCATGGGAAGTGTCACTTTATCTCTAATAGCAAATTAGCTTCAGACCCAGCTTTTCAGATCAGAGCATTTGACCACTTATGTACTCTTGAATGGATGGATGCATGTATGTGATTGCTGTGCATAACTTTGGAAGGGCTAGTTTGCTTTGGTGGACCAGCAAGGAGAAAAAACCCATGTAAAACCTGCTCTGGTATATGTTGCCGTTCAGTAGCAATTTTGGATTATGTTTTTCCAGCAACAAGTAAGAACCTAAGAGTGGCTGTGCCAGTTAAGACCCAGGTCTGTCTTGACCACTCTGCTGTGTCCAACTATAACCACAAACAGGTATCTAAGGAAGTGGAAGTGGAAGGAGAAAGCAAGTGTGTGTGGTGCTCCCCCCGGTGTGCTTCCCATCCTTTGCCAGTTGGTTCAGGCAATACAGTTTGTTTAGCAGTCCTCATGATGTTTCACTTGCAGGTACACTCTGTGATACCAGGCAGTGTTAGGGGAGTGACAACTGCTTTCCTTGCATGAGGGGAGCTGCCCTGTGGCAGCCTTGAGTTTTGTGCATTGTCAATGCTAAACTAGCGTTAGATCTCATCCCATCCTCTTTTGTTGCTTTTCCTAATAATGAGGAATATATGCACATGTGAAGGAGGTTTTGAGGCTCTTGGTAGTTTTGGTGGTAGAAAAACAGCAGATCAGGTGTTAGGTCAAGAGGCAACATTAATCCCATCTCTCCAAACACAACATACGTTGCAGATTCCTGTAACTAGGATATTAATAGGATTCATGTCATCACACATTCTCTTCGGAAGTCATGAAAGAAGCATTTCTTAATTATTTCTGTGATTTCATTTATTCCTTTCACATAGTTTTCTTCTCTTAGTTCCTTCCTTTCCTTTCCTTCTGAATTCTGGGCCTCATGAGCTGTCTCATCTTGAAGGTGACACATCCCTAGATGAAAGCTTGCATTAAGCAGGAATTTCTTGTTATATCAACTCTTGACATTCCAAAAATGTCAACTTCTGATTCAAGTTGCAAGCAGGATCTGGTGCCAAGGCATTCATTTTTTCCAAGTCTTCTGCTTATTAGTAAAGTAGAACTGCTGTTTCAAGACAGCATTGACCTGAGAAAATACTGCAAAAGTGGATCCTAATGGTTCATGTCTCCAAGGTATCCCCTTTCCTTATTTTGGAGGCATTGGCTGGCTTACAAGATTAGTCTTGGTTCAGCTAATAGCTAAAGGCCATAACTTTCCAGCACGGCTTCCTGAGCTTGTGACACATTGGGTGTCTCGGTAAAAGTGCTGGTTTTTTGCAGGAGGCAAATGTTCAGCATCTCTGAAGGCTGATAAATTGGACTGGATGGATTTCAAAATCCAAATACCTGGATTTTCATATGGGCCTGAACTAACCCTATCCATGTGCTCAGTGGGTTACCTTTGAAAACACTGGTGGAGTGAGTGTGGAGCTGAATACAGCCACCATTGTCTCTCTGCAGAGCTGCCGAAGTATCCATCAAAATTATCTTCCTGAGCCCTGTCAATTCAGAAATATGCTTTCTGAAATAATTTTCAGGTGTATTGTGTAGAAGTGGATGGAGATAACTGTGCATAGTGATTCTTCCAGAGGCTGTCACTGTATGCACTGCACATGGTTCACCCCTCCTAAGAGATCCTCTATGCACATTCTGTGATGCTCACAAGAATCACCTTTTTGCTGTGTATGTACAAAATAACTTTGCTGCATGTACTGAGTGCCACAATATATTCATACATGTCATATATAATTTTACTTTATACGTATGCATTTGTATGTATGTTCTTTTAAAGACTTCTCTTTTTAATCTCCACCCTTCTTCTGGGGGTTTCTATATACTACTTGTTAAAGTATCATCAGAGCACATCCACTTAATATGTTTTACTTGAGGAGGCTGGGTTTTATACCAATATGAGTGTGTTTTGTTTATGCTTTGTGTGCATCTGCAGGTTTTTATTAAGATGTGCATGCTGTTAGTAATTGTAATTAATGCTGGAGATGTGTTTCCTAGCAAGAGTAAAATATAAACATTGAAAAAACAATGCAAATGGTAGAAAATATGGGATGTAAAACAGTAAATATGATTAAAAGTGATGAAATTTTCATAATAGACTTCAGTTTAAAAAGAAATTGAAGAATTTCCTCTCACCAGTCTTTGCATTTGTCACTTCCTGTTTTATTTGCAGAAGTTTTCTTAAACACCATTGTAGCTCTGAGATTCTCACAGGGCACTGACTTTCGTCCTCTCCAGTCCATGCTCCAATCTGTCTACTGAGTGCTTAATCAGAAAGACTACCTACAAAATCCATTATTTTGGAGTCTGAAGCTACTATTCCACATTAATAAAATAGCATTTAAAACTCTAGTGCACAATGAAAACATATCAAAAGTCCTTTGCAGGACTTGTAACTTTTTTTTTGTGAATTCTTGAAAAAAAGTACATGCTTTTAATCTCCATTAGCTAATTTAGAAGCAGCAGCAAAGGTCAAATGTTAAACGTTTAGTTTGGTTTCTCTAATTGTAGGATCATTAAAAATGACCTAATAGAGCATGGGGTCAGATTCTTCTTTGTATACCAGTACAATTCTATTGATTTTTAGTTGAGTTATTGCTAGTTTATTGTAGCGTGAGAGCAAAAGCAAGACTGTTGAGTCCATTGCTGGCAACAATAGAGTGGTTTCTGTAGTCAGAGCTGGGCAACAAAATTGGACTTCACTTGATGATGCTCAGGGAAGACCAAGGATCATTTGCAGTATGAAAATCAGTAGGCTTTATTCCTGCATTTATTAGTGGTGTTGGTTAATTCCCAGTTGTCTGATTTAAAGGGGGATGGTCACGCTGACATGGAGTAATACCATACCTATCTTTGCAGTAGCTATCATTGGAATAAGTGCTGTTGATACTGTGGCAGTGGTGCCCTCAGCGTGGTCTCCCATGTGTGTGTAGGCTGGTGATCCCCTGCTTGCAAATGGTGAAAGTGAGGATCTAGAGCTCTTGGTGCTCAGGTGGAGGGGAAAACCTTGAGGCACTTAGGTCAAAAGCATGTAGGTTGACAGAAGGGGAAGACCTGGAGCCAGAAGTGGTTACTGCTGAGTAGTACTTGTAAACTGTCCTAAAATCAGGGCAAGATGCCAGGTTTTGTGGTGAGATGTCATGCCCTGCTGAAGTGTGCCACTGCAGTGACATCATGAAGTCTGCCTTTCCTTCCCATGATTCTGACCTGTGCCTTGCTGTCATTTCAATATGGCAGTTCCTCTGCTTGCTTTTATAGCAGAAAAGCAGACAAAAAACTGAAGTATTCAAAGGGAGATTTCTTTGAGGGAAGGCTGCAGGACTTTCCCCTAGTAGTTACAACTAGCTATTAAAGTGAAAAAAAAAGCCCAGGAAGTCTTTGTGAGCTGTGTTTTCCATCCCTTTCTCTCATTTCTCCCTTCTAGGTAGTTTGATGTCTCTTTGTATGTCTGGGCTTTGGCTTCAGTCTTTCCTCAGTACACCTTGTGGTGGGTCACCAAGACTTGAGGGAACGTAAGACTTTTGAGGCTACTCCCCTCTCTATCAAGTTTGCTTGAGGATGTCCAAGAGCTATGATGTGGATGACCTGACAGTGCAGTGCTAAGAGAGACAGCAGTGTCACACCACACATCCCATTATGGAACCAAACTGTCCAAGAAGTCCACAGACAGGTCTCCTCTGTGGGGACCCTAATTTCAGATGTTTTAATTTACTTAATAGTTAAGTTATAGAAAAATTTTGATTAAACCTAAAGCATTTTACTAAATGGAAAAGCTAACTTTAATCCCAATTTCATGTTCTCTTCACAAATTAACACATTCTTTTCCAATTTTCCCCTTTTCTCTCCAGTGGAGAGGAATAAGGTAACTGCTAGAAGCCTGTAGGCTATGCCCTCTGTTGTAAAGCATAAGTGCTCCTTTCTACTTTGAAGCTAGGATAGTATGTTTAATTCAGCATCAAGGGGAACACTGGATGTGTAAATATTACAGGAGCAGGCCATAAACAAAGTTGGAACATTCAGCAGCACCTCACAACACTGAAATGAAATATATGAATTGCAGTGCTAGCAAATGTTTTATATAAACATGCTACAGTATTACTTTGAACAGTTACACTTATCTCAGGCATTTATCTCTAGCTAAAGCCAAGTGGCTTGCAGGTTTAGGTTGCTCAGTATTTTTGAAGTCAGTGTGGTAATGACATGTACTAAGCAGCTGCATTTTATGTGTGAGCATTTTGAGTATTTTTCTTGGCCTGACTCCTTTTATCTTTGAAGACACAAATATCATCAGAAGGAAAAAGCCAAAGTCTAATGAGTTTAGTTGCAAGAACTGATGTTGGTAGTTGCATTTAAACCTTCTCTTTAGTACTTGCATCTCAACTTTGCCATTTTTGGAAGTCTTTTGTAGAGAAATACTTACATGAGTGTAAATCCTCTGCTTGCCACCTCTTGTCACCCCTTTCACAGCCAGAAAGGATTTGGATGACCTAGTCAGAGGGAGGGTAGTGGGACTCTGAGACCCCTTGCACAAGGAGCTGATGGCCTGCCACCAAGCCTTTGTGACCAAGCATTTGTCAAAGGATGGGTGTAGTGCAAGCTAATTTGTTGAATATATCATGGCTACTGCTGTGTTGAAAAATTCTAAAAGCTGCCTGAAACCAGTTCAGAACAGCAGTGAGAGTATATAAAGAGTATATATATGGCTTGTTTAAAGTTATCTAGAAATCATAGTTACGCTCAGATATTTCTTGGTATGTGTGGGTTTGTTGTATTGGTTTTGTTTGTTGAAAAGGAAAAGACATAGCCTGCTTTTGTAGATAAGAAATTTGCGTTTGCTATGTGGCTCTTTCTTTTGGTGTGTGAGTCACAAAAGTTGGAATCTTATGTTGCTTGTCATGCATTCATGATTATAGAAGATGACCTCATTGTGTTTGCAGCTATAGTTTACATGGAAGAAAGCATTAAGGATCAAATTAATATTGAATTGATAGCTTTTCTTAGGATAGTTCATTAAACAAGACCAGCCAGCTCTTCTTGTGACATTAGCAAACCTCTGTGCCTTGCCACAAGTGCAAAGCTTGGATATACTGTGTTCTGACTTCAGAGATCAAGGGTGGGATGTGCTTTCTGGTGATTCTCAGAGCATCAGCAGTATGGAACAAGTGAAGCCAAAAGTGCTGTTGTGTGAAGGGATTTATAGGCTGTTTTTGGCAGGATTTATAGCCATTTTTTTCTCAAAAGGTCACTGACAAATCTTCCTCACACCAAGGAAACAAGTTGTATTTCAAGGACTGTGTCACCAAGAGAAAAAGACCATTTTTATTTGTTTCCTTTACTGTTATCTTGTGTCCACTCAAACACCTTCATAGATCTCAGGACTTTTGGTGATCTGACAGTGTCTCCATTCTGAATTATTTTCAGAATAAAATAAAAGTTTTACGTCTTCATATGCATTTTACCAGCAACTTTCCTGTGGCATTTGTAGGCAGTTTGACCTGTAAAACGTCAGCAAGTATGAGGAGAATTTTAGAAAACCATATGAAACCACTGATTTTGAGCTACTAACTAGTATGTCTACTTTACTTCTAGTTCTCAGAGCTGAGAGTCCATCTGTGCAACAACAAAACATTTTTGCTCCTGGCCTTCACCCTGAACCCTCCTGCCCTTATCTCACCCTCCTCTCTTCTGGGTGCTTGGCCCCACCCAGTGACCCTGCTTTCAGGAAAGCTTCCTTCCCACAACTTTGCTTTCTGCTGTTGTAAAACACAGGCAGAGCTAGAAGTACAAAGCAAGACCAAGTTTACTTTTGTGGTGGAATCAAAACAGAACTCTGACTAATAAACATAAGCAAGGTATCAAGATCTGTTGGATTTGGGAATACAGTCAATTTCTCTTCAAGTTACTGTGAATATTAAAATACTGTGTTTGGAGAGAGAATATTTAGGATTTTTAAATTACTAGGTGGTGTGCATTTATGTCTTGTCTCCATATGGATTAGTTTACTTACGCCCAAAAGCAGTGGTGCTTTCCTCACGCATTGTCAGGATGTTTTACTGGGATGCCAGGCAATGCAAATCAGTGTCTTCTCAGTAAAGATCAACAAGTCATAGCAAGTTCAATATATTTTGAGGTTTTCTTGCTATCTTTTTATTAAAAATCAAAAAAATTGTGCACTGATCATCACCCTGACTTGTTTTGTGATTTGTGGGTAAGTTGTTTTGTTGATTTTCCTGATATGAAGTTCTATGGTTTGGGGAGAGATAAGATAGTTGTATTCATTGTTTGCACAAGCAATGTGGTATTTTGTCTAGAGATCATAGTGGTATGTTTAAGTAACAGTTTAAAACTACTTAAGTAACAGTTTAAAACTACAAAATACCTGTTGGTTAGGGAAAAGTCACTAGCCAAAAGCTATAGCAAAATTATCTTGAATTTTTAAGTTAAACCTTATGTACCAGGTAGCAAAGAAACTTAATCCCAGAAATATAAATTGAGGTATAGCATCTGGGATGCTATTTTCCCCCATTTTTAGGCTATTCATTAGAAAATAAGAAAATAAAAAAGAAACCAGGAGTGAAAGTCAAAATACTCTGACTTTCAATCTAGACATTCTTCTGTGCAAAAAAATTCTTTTAGATCACGTGGCTCACTTACGTTGCACTTAAGTTCTAGTGGCAAGAGTACTTGTTCCTATTTAGTGTATTCAGGATTTTAAAATAGTTGACCCAGACTTTTATATTTGAACTAAAATAAATAGGCATATGGCAAGTGGAAGAACATATAACCACTCTGCTGCCTCAAAATTCTTTTGAGGTCAAGAATTTGAAAACAGGAACCTATAGTGCAGTTTGTGAGCACAATAGGAACAGCTGGTGCTCAGCACTTTTGAAAATGAGGTCACTTTATTCTTGGTTGAAATGTGCAAAATGGGTCATCTGGGCATAGGCTTAAGACAAAGGCTGAGCACGTGGCCATTTATAACCAAGTTGTCCATGTTTCCAGAACTAGTTGGTTAAAAGGATTCAGTGAAACAAAGAAACACTGGGATAGGTATGTACTTCCCCAACTTTTGGAAGCATGGCTCCTTATCTTCTACAAGGAAAATAAATCACTGCCCTGTATTTTCAAAGATCTGCTCATGTTGAGGATGACATCATCCATATTTTCCACAGTCACCCCTCCCTCTGATGCCTTTCTTCTCGTCCTTCACATAACCTACTTTAGGAAACACTGCTCTATTGTACAGTCCTTGGGAACACCGCCTCTTCACCAGTCTCAGCCCTGGGACTTCCCTGGTCCTGCCAGCAGAACAAAGGAGAAAATCCCAAACATGCACCAACTCTGTAGCATCACTAGCAAAATCTAACAATGCATTAGGAAAGATAACAAGAACACTATTTAGATATGACTTTTGATTTTTCATTATAAATATTCTATTCAAAATAAGCATAGGTTAATGGCATTAAGGCCACATTTTACACTTTTGTTACTTGAACAGGCATTGTTAACACATCCAAGGTGATAGCATGCATCTTAGGATACAGGTATATCAGAATTGGCACATATCAGACTGATACTGATTGCTGTTGAGTGTT
>WEIU01007925.1:3665-28118 GCA_013389925.1 Aegithalos caudatus | reverse complement strand
TCTCCCAGGCAGAATAATGTAGTATCTTTACATGAGTTCAGAGTTCAACTGTTAAATTATGTAGTATAAAATAAGCATAGTTTGTCATTTATCTCTGATATATTATTGTGTTCTTAGGTTACTGACAGCTACAGTTCACAAATTATGTATCAGTTTGAAACACATTATACTCATTTTCTCAAGCCTTTTCTATAAATGAGTATATAGCTTCTTAAAAATGGTGTACCAGAAGGTTGAACTGTGAAATAACAGAAAGCTCCAAAACACACATGTAACATGTAACTGAGGATAGCAGAGCATTTAAAGAGAAACCCTCATTCTACAAGATAAAGAACAGTCAAAGGGGATATTCTGTAAAGAAAAATAAATTTGAAATCTTGTGCCTCAAGCTGGGGAGGAATGAAGATGAGGGAAGGGGTTAGAAAGGAAAGCAATTAGGTTACAATTCCTCTGGTAGAGGTTAGAGATTTTCTGTCTCCTGCTGAGTTTCCCACTTCAGTGGCATTCAGCAGGAATTATAGAATCATTTAGGTTGGAAAAGACTGGATAATCAATTTCAACCACAAAACTAACATTGCCAAGCCTACCTCTAAACCATGTGTCATACCTACACATATTCTGAGTGAATTAACCACTTCCCTGGACAGCCTGTTCCAGAGCCTGATAACTGTTTTTGTGTAGAAAAATCAAGAGGGACAGGAGATTTAAGCACTTTTTTTCCTGGAATATGCAGCAGCTCCCAAACGAGTTTGCTCCATAACACTTACTGGAACTCAGGCGCATGACAAGATTCAGACAAGACTACATGAAAATGCACACATCCTGAATCCCAAAGATAGGAGGGATGGTGGTAATAATTATACAGAGAGATTAAATAAGCAAAACCCCAAGTAGAGAAGATCAGTTATGCTGCTTACTGACAGGGACTGCTACTTTTTTTCTCCCAATGCCTTGTAGAAATTTAAATTTTAATCTCTCAACTGGCATGCCAAATGCCAACAAGAATAGATTCCTGTCTTTTCTTACTGTTGGGCAAGTGAGCTAAGCAGGAGAATTTCTATAGTCAATTCCTGTTCCTGAGTAGAGGATTTATGTAAATCCAGCTAATGAGACTAAGTTGTCAGAAGCAGCAGTTTATATTTTAAAAACTCCAACAAAATCCCTCAAATAGAAAAAGTAGCAGAAGCTTCTGGATTTATTCCTTTTTTATAAAATTCCAAAAGAAGAAGTAATTTTCCTACTAAGATGCCTTACTTAATAGATAAGGAGTGAGAAAACATTTACAATTTTTATACAGTTCTAAGTGTTAGTATGATGCTAGACTGTGCAAAGTTCAGAAAACAAAAACAAAAACAAAACCCTGAATATTTCTTTTCTTTGAATGAGTCAGGATAAAACCATTTAACTGTACATATTTTAGACTGTTGACACTGAATCAAGTAGTGTCTGCACGTAAAGATACCACAAATAGAAAGTCATTGATTTTTTGTAAATCTATTTTTTAAAAATAGGATGGAGTGTCCAAGAAAAGGCCAAGGGAAGTTCACTTATCTAATCAGTGAATATTTATGTAATTTAGTATATATTTCATGTAAATTACACATTGAATCCACATGCATGGCAATAGATGTGAACTCTAATTCTATTCTCCAAATTGAACTACTGAGCTCAAACCAGTTCTTTCTCATCAGTTTACTGTGTCTGTAATTTCGATTCAACTGGACAGGAAGAAATTAATGTTGTCTGGTATAACTCTCTACTAATGAGTATGGCTCTCGCTAGATGAAAGCTAAGAATTTCTGTTTGCATGGAAAACTTGACAGGGTCCTGTTATAGCCAGCCAGAGGATTCTGGAGTACAGTAAGTAGAATGCATATTGTGCCCTTCAGGGGCAGATCTCCTATTTCATTTTTTAAAAAGGTAACCCCAGTTCCACATCCTAAAGAAAGAAACAAGAACCAGGTTTAGTCACTTAAAGTAGCATTAATCCTAAACCATGAGAGGATTAGAAATCCTGTCACTTCACTATCATTTTCACCATACCCTAGGATTTCCTAATGCTTAACTACAGGTTAATGTCTGCTCCCATACATTCTTGACTGTGGATCTCATTCAGAGGGGCTTAACTCTCTTTGTGCCCTACAAAGGCAATGCAGGTGTCTACAGATGGTTCTGAGTATTAGCTCTTGTAATGTCTAAGTGTGTTCATGGATCCTGGCTGAAATAATTTTTTCTGCTGGATGATGTCATCTCCTAAATTGCATTGATTTGTCTTGAAACCAGTCTTGCAAGTCACTTCACTCCTTTGAAACCTTTTTGTAAGTCTTTCAAGAGATTCTCCTGACCCTCATCTCTTTTTCATCACAACATCTATTTCTGTCTTAAAGAAAGAGACGCAGTCACATAGATAAAAATGCTTATGGTGGGAACGGTATTTTTTCTCCTAATAGAAACACACCTGCTTGAAAAATGAGGTTCTAAACAAAACAGATGATACATTCTCGAATACATAATTCTTCCTAATGCACAGGCAAAATAATCTCAACTGAAATGCTCTAGTACTTAATATATCTCCTCTAAGGAGAAAAAAAAACTTAGGCAATAAGCCATGCAATAAATAAATATTTAACATACGTACCCTCAAGGCACTTCCATCACATTTTACCAGGAAGAGCAATATTTAAAGTGTCCAATATGGACAGGATTGGCCCAAAACTGAATACACATGATTGCTCAACTGTGTTGGAGAAACAGGACTGAAAACAGTACTTACTTTTAATTTTCAATTTTTTACTGAAGTTCAGAAAAAAAATCTCCACTAATATTTTTAAGAGGTAAAAGAATCCCTCCCAATTTGTTTTATATATTGAAATGACTACAACATGCATCAATATAATAATGGAATTCAGAAGGATAAAAAGCAATGTTCTTGGGAAATAACTGCCCTCAGAATTCAACTAGCATCCCTGAAGTAATCCACTGCAATGAAATGTATTCATTTTACTTTAAATTATCTCTTAAACTTTACATGCCCCAGAATTACAGAAGTAAGGGGGCAACTCACATTGGTATAACCACCTTTACAGGATTCAGTACACCCATCCTTGCATTCCATGCACTCAGGACATAATATGAAAGAATAAAGTTGATACTTGCCCTTTCCTGTCCCTGTCCTTGGATTGTAGCACTGCTGTCAATACAAGTTGTACTCAAGGAGTGCAAGATACTGTTTAACTCTCTTCTAAGCATCTCATGTCAGGCTTGAAAGGCTCTATTCCTTTTATCTTTTGTCCTCAATTCCTATCATGTACATGTTGAATACACGTGTTCACTTGTGTAGGGAAATGTATCCATATATGTCAAAACTTAGCTGGATGGAATAAACAACTTTGTATCTGGTGACTTCATAGAAACAGTACTCATTTAAAGTGCATCCTAAAATAAACCCTGTACTTGGGAAATAATATTATGTACAAATTAAAGTCATGCCTTAGATATACTGAGTAGCAAGAATTGATGGCCATTTTTCTATTCCAATTAGAATAATTTATAATATACAGTACATCCTGTCAGGTACAATGTGCTGACAACTTTACATGAAAGGACAAAAAGAGTAATACATAACAATAAACTCCCAGGACAGCATCAATTAACACTGCCACACTAAGCAGTTCTTCTTACTTATCTTACTAGAGTGGCTTATTTAATAAACAAAACAAGACTTCTCAAGAGGATTGAAATGTCATTAGTTCTATTCTTCCTTTAACCTCCTATGCTGAATTGGGCTTTTTTTTTTTTTCATAGTTAGATGTACCTGTCAGAAATGTGACATGTGTTTTCTCATCCTGATACTTTATGTCCTTCAATGATGATTCTCCTAGGCACCCTCAGTGGCATTCAAATAGGACCTTGGAGTATGGCACCCTTTCTTTCCCCTCCTTTGTGCTTTTTTTTTAGCATGCATTTTTAACTCTTCCATATTTTTCACCTCTAAGGTTTTTTTATTCCTACTTTTACTGAAATATTTTCACTCAGCAAATAATATGTAAATCTTGGCAAGATCAAAGTCTACTCACTGGGGAAAGTAACAAATTACCTTATAAATTATATTTTTATATAATGACAAGACCTGAAAAGAAGTAATAAAAAATGGAACAAACTTGGCAATACATCTGTACACAAAAAAAAAAATCAGCCATTTTATGATATGATTTCCTTCATAATTTCCAAAGTAGAATAGACTACTCAAAATTTGGACTTTTTGGATGAATATAAGCATTACAGGTGAATTGGAAGAATACCAAGAGAGATCTGGGTAGCACAATGAGGCATAAGGAAAATGTCTTCCCATATCTCACAATGCCCTGGGATTTTAATCAAGAAGAAAAAAAATTCTAAAAGAGTTTTTTAAAGAAAGTTAAAAAAAAAAAAAAAGAGGGGACCAAAGCCCAAATACAGAAAGCAGAAAGGCTGAATATTTCAGGAATTCTTCTGGGACATAAGACCATGCCTGAAGTCGTTGGTCACTTTTGGAATACAGCATGTTCTGAAATGAGCCTTTGACTTTTTGTCTCAGCTTAGATACACCACCTACACGTTTTTGTCCCATAAATGTCCAGTACTCAGATGGTATCTGGCACAATCCCCAAAAACTTGTGGAACTTTCACAGAACTTCTCCATTAATATCTGTAATTAATAAGCCGTGTTTTGGGAAGACAAACAAATTATGGGGCACTTTCTAAGGTGGGGTAGGAAAGTATGGCCAAATATTAATTGATATAGGATCTCTTTATCCTGTCAGCATATGCATTAAAACATATGCATAAATTACATGTGACAGGTTCTTAAAATACCCAGTTTTTTAAAATAAAGTAGGCACAGAGATGATGACTGGAACAATAATTACTGCTCTTTTTTTTCTCTCTGGTTAACAAATCAAAAATTAGGACAGACCCAAATGTCCTTGTCATGCTCTCTAACTTGATGACTTAAAAATAACAAATTTAGCGAAAACTTGTCTCCTGTCACCTGTGTCCTTGAAAGGCAAGAATATTTTCTGTAAGGCTGGACAGAAGTGTTTAAAAATCAACTATTTGTTACAGGGGATGTAGCTGTAGAACAATGAAGTACCACACAGAAGTCTGAACATAATATGACACTGAATTATTCCCCACAACTGAATACAAACCAAATGTGTTCTGAATCTGAAGAGCTCTCAAAATTAATTAAACCTTTGAAACTAAATGCAAATTTATATTTCTTAGAGGAATGAAAGAAAGTTGTATCAAGTAAAAACTTTTTTAAAAGTGAAGTTAGAAAGATTTCATATTGAAAGAAAATCCTTACCAAGTTTAATTTTCAAGTAGCTTAATTGTAATCTTTTAATCTTGCACAAGGAAAAATATGGTAAAAATGCTAAAAGCTTTTAATATTTTATTTTCACACATGAAAATAAAATATTAATATTTAAATCTTTTTTGTTTCTGCAGTTACCAAATTAATTAAGCTTATCCTTTTAATCAAGAGTAAAGTGAATATTTTTCTTATACAGGTATTTCTTATATATATATTTCTTATATATATAAACAGCTTCATGAACAGGAAGTCAATTTTGATTAATGCCATCTGCAATTCTTTTCAGCCAGATAGTCAAAAAGAATTAACATTCTCCATTTCCTTTTCTGATAATCCAGAAGAAATGATCATTTGAAACATTTTTGAGAAGGTCCTTACCTTTGAAGTCTCTTGGAGTTTCTTTTGGCAATCTGTTGAAACGGGATATTTACCTGCTCAAAGAAGATAAGGTATTATTAGTGATATCTCAGAATACACATTGTAAGTAAAACACGTTCATTAGTTAGTTAAATATATATGGATTAATCTTAATTATGTCCCCCTCTGTGAATTTCTCTGATTCTCATCAAGGAAGCTGCAGGGTTCATGAAATGTGATACGCTCTGAGAATTGCAAAAAGGTTAAAATAAATTATCTCAATGTGATTCGAGTAGCTCCTAAGTGCTGACCTCCCACTTATTTTTGCATTTATGGGCAAAACACCTTTATTAGTCTAAGCATATTTCAGTACTTGTTTTAAGTGCTAGCAACAGAGTTTTCAGCAATATCTGAAATCCAAGTGACTATGCTTACAGAGAATTTTGTAGTCCAGCATTTTCTTGTATGTTTTTCCTTTCCCCTTCACCTGCTCTCTCTTCTTTAGCACCTCTGGTTTAAGTTCTGATATCAAGGCTATTTTTTATTTCTCTAATTCAATATTGTCTTGCACAACAGCATTCTGACTCAGAGGTGTTCATTAAAGATACGAAAATAAATACTGTGCAATTTAGCATGTGGTACTGTTGTATGGTACATACAAAGACTTAAGAAAAACATTTACAAATTGCTTGTATTACCTGTTTAGTAATCTATTTCTAAAAAGTTCATTAAATTTGCTGCATCAAACAACTTATTCTGAACTTACAAACTCAGGAAACACACAAAGAAACAAATCTATTTCCAGAGCTAAAATCAAATTATTTTTCATTCTCTTCATGACTTCAGTGATCACAGAATACATATTTTGTAGAAATCTCGCCTTATTTTCTGTTAGGTTGTAGCATTTGGAGGCATATCCCAACAGAGTGGAAGTCTCATAAATGCAGCTTTCTGATAAGAGCACATCAAATTTACTGTCTCACTTCAGTGCATCTGTTGTTTTTCATTTCTTTTCATCACTTTAAAAGTACTGTAATGATAACTGAAACTTTCTTTTTGCCTTCAATGTGAAAACATGAAATAATGCCCCCAAGATTGCATATGCAGATGAGAGCAGCATTTCACTCTATTTCAAGAGCAAAATTTTCCGAAGGAATCTTCTGATAAAAAATATGCTGTTTTAATTTCTGCCATGAACAAAGTTTTAGTGACGAGTGTTTCCAGAAAAAAAAACAAAAAAAAACCAAAAAGTTGTTGAGTGGGAAAGTACAAGGAGGGATGAGGAGAAAAAATATTTGTAAACATAAGGAATGAGCAAAGCTTTTTACTGTTTCCTACACTAATTACTACACTTGTAAGAGCCTTCATATTTATGCTATAAAAAAATTTGCAGCTAAATATCTTATATTTTAAACTTGCTTCAAAAAAATAAGTCACTGATCTTTATTAAATAAATTATTATGTAGTAAAAAATGGGGTAGAAACTGTGGGTAAAAATGGGGTAGAAACTACTCTGTATCAGTATTTCAGTCTTTATAATCTGAAACACTTAGAAATATAAGATGGATAAGAAAAAGGAGTTTAGTTTCATTTAAAACAATGTATTACTAACTGAAACGTCATGAAAAGATACATTGCATTCCCATCTCTGCTCAGAAAGTTTGAGAACCACATTTTGGTTCAGCGTTAAAACCTGTTCATGACTTAATATAGCTTTTGTCCCTTATCTTTGAAGGTTTCGTGACCTTAGAAACATCTATAAATTCTTACCACAATAACCTAATTATCTTCTACTGAATATTCCAAAATAAACAGAAAATACTGAGCTGAAATTTCAGATATGCACGAATAATGAAGACAAGTGTTAGAATTATAGTTTGGGATATAAGCACCATTTTGAAAGAGATATCCATGTATTTCTAAATCAAGTATTCTTTTGCCTGCAAACCTTAAAAAAAAGTATATATGCAAACAAATGTTTATGAAACTACAAATGTAGAAATTTATAGACTTGTAAGTTGAAGTTTGATGAAGTTAAAAAATTTACTATTGAAAAAAATATGTGCTTGTTTATGGACTAAAATCATTCATCTTTTACCCTTACAAATTCTCCCTGTGTTAGCAATGATGATCCAAACAGGCTTCTGAGCAAATAATTCCTTATTTTGGGAACTGCAGAATTGATAAATTGCTTATTTCAGAGATTGCAAGAAGGGATAGCTACATACATTCTCAGCTGTAAAGCAAAGCTATTTTGTCCAAAAGGTTATGTGCTAAAATAATACATTGTAGTCTGAAGGATAAGGAAGATAAAATCACATAAACTTATGATGAAAAATAGCCTGGGAAATTCACCATTTTTTGACCATTCTCTTATTATAAAAGAAGAAAGTATTTTTAATAACTGTTACTTCCCCTTTTTGTTCATATGCATACTAAATGAACAATAAATTCATTTATTTTCACCTGCTGTTTCTTTTACTATTTGATGCTGTCATTGATGTTTTTCTATTTGGGGGTGTTGGAGTTCATTTTGTAGCAAACAGAAAGGATATTTTTACTGTAAATATTGACTAATCTTTTGCCATTCTCACTGTAAGAAAGTATGACTGTTCCAAACTTGACCATATGTTTTTGATTATATGGGCCTTTTCATCACACAAGCATATGCTACTAGGTAAATATAGAGCTGACACATCCTTGCATTATCTAAAGTGATTAATAGCTATAATTATGAGTGGCAAACATCTATTCTAGCATTGCTCTTTGAAAAAGATGTTCATAAAACTGAGGCCAGAGTAGATCTGAAGATTGCTAAATTAAGTATGTTACCATGGTAGCCTCTCACTGTACACTGTATCAGAGCAGTTTCTAAAACATTACCAAGTTCTTCTGTCTTTAAACATTTTGATGAATTTCTGAAGTGTTTTTTTCAGAATGTGTTCATCTGTAATACTCTTGTCAAATATATTCATTTTACTTACTGTGAAATGCAGTCTTCTAATGTGTTTTAGAATGCACATTTTCTATCAGGCTTCACTAAACATTGAAAAACTCAGGCATCCCAAAAGTGAAAGATAATCTGTTTTCTTTAATGGTAGTTTTTGAATTACAGCTACTACTTGAACTACTTGGTGGGTTTTTTTAGCTGTTAATCTTCAGAGTGCATGCCAGGGTTGTCTGGGCCGGTGACTGCGAGACAGCAGAATTTGTACTCTGTCGGTGTCTTTGCTTCAACATGCATTTGATTATATGTGCCTTTTCAACACATATATCACAATTCTGATCGTTTATCAGCAATTCATAGAATCATAGAATGGGTTGGGTTGGAAGGGACCTCAAAGATCATTTAGTTCCAATTCCCCTGCCATGGGCAGGGAAACCTTTCCCTAGACCAGGTTGCCCCAAGCTCCATTAAACCTGGCCTTGAACACTGCCAGGGACGAGGCATCCACAGCTTTTCTGGGCAACCTGTCCAATGCCTCACCATCCTCACAGTAAAGAATTTCTTTTTGGTATCTACTTTAACTTACTCTCTTTCAGTTTGAATCCATTCTCCCTTGTCCTGTCAGTACATGTGCTTGTAAAACTCCCTGTCTTTCTTGTAGGCTCCCTTCAGATACTGAATCAATTTGTATTAATTTTATTGCATTTAAATTATTTTTAACATTGAATCTATCAGAATAATTTATGCAAGTGGCAACATGTGCTGAATTGAATGCCTATCCTGAAATGCTAAAACATGCCTTTTCTTCCATTTCATTTTACTTGTAATCAAAATAAGAAAAATATAACTGCTATCTTCAATTTTAACCTTTGGTTCTCAAAAAAGCCTTTGCATTTTTGATCAAAGAGTCAATCACAGAAAGAGCTAGGTTGGAAAAGACATTTGAGATCATCAAGTCCAAATACTTCTTTTATACTCATGGTAGAATTAAGTAGGAAAATCTGACTTAAGTGCCTCAGAACTAATCAGTGTCAACCTACTTCAGCAGCTGCCAACATAAAAATCCTTTTGTGACAGATGAAACACTAACTACTGGACTGAAAAGTTTGAATACATGGATGTAATTTTTGCTCTTACTTTTTCTGGTTTTGCCTAGACTTTCTAATTTTTCTGTCTTAAATGTTCTCAGTCATAAATGAAAAATTCCTGTATTAAATAAGATGCTATTCTAAACATGATTAGAATATGTTTGAAAATAAAAAGCTAATGAATAGCAATTGGTCAGATTATTATGACCCACAATCACAGGCATTAGTCTTAGCCTCAGCAGAAGATCACTCCCATTAAAAGTCCAGTAAGGTATTTACATCTGGAATGATCTTACTACCTCTCTAACATGAAGACTGACAGTGAGCAGAGGAGAAAAGCTTTGAGGTTCATTTCTTTGACTGTCTAAATAGCCAGACTAATCTGATCTGTTAGGACCAAAGGTACATAATTCTCTTGCAAATCTTAAGAGGTACAGTAATTTGCTTTGCATAGGCTGAAACTTCAAAATAATTTTGGTAACCTGCCTCATTACAGCCAGTATTTGTGTGTGAGTGCACACACACACAGAGTGACATATAGTGGCATTAAAAAGAAACAAGTGAGAGAAGTGACCTTAAAAATTTGTAGTTTACACTATAGCATACAACTCCTTTAAAGATGATGAGAGTTAAATAATTGTCAATAATTTAAAACAAATACAGCTTACCTTCATAATACTTTTAAAGAAATTTAAAAACAACCAGTCACCTTTTATTTTTGAGATTAGAAATACAATTGATAATAGGAGTACAAGCACCATAATTTGGATCTACATAAAGTCTTTGATAATGTCTCAAATGATAGTCTTCATCTTAAACTGAAAACAGGAAAGATTCAGGTTAAACATGGGAACAGATAAAGAACTGATTAAAGTAAAGTGATTAGAAAGTATAGTGTTGAAAAGGGCCACAGGGGAGTCAGTTTTCAGATCTTCATTGCTTCTAATCTGCATAAATTACTAAAACAGAGAAAATAGCTGTAGAATTGCCAAATGCACTGATGACTTAAAGCTGAAATGAAGTAGTAAGTGGAAAGCAAAAGAATTAAATGATAATTCCCCTTGGAAAATGGTTTACATATTAAAAGGAAAACAAAATTTAAGAATGATAAATATAACATATAAAGCATTGCCTCTTTTTCCTTAGAGAAGCACAAGATGCCTGGTTTTAAATACTAGACAAACTTTAGGGAACTTTTCTAGGGAACCTGTCTAGATTATTGAAAAACAAAGAGAATGACAAGCAATTCCCATATACTGCAGCTGGCGGGGTGGGGGAAACAACTATCAGTTCAGAAAAAAACCCCTTATGACCATAGCACATGCAGTGGTACAATATGGTACAACAACTAAAATTAAACGCCCTTCTATTAGAAATCTCAATCCAAAGAAAACACGAAAAAGCCTGCACCCCCTTACACCAACATTACCAAAAATGTTACCAGAAAATAGAAAATATTTCCACTAAAGTTGTTCTTGCCATCTTTACCACCTCCTTATTTTTCAACCCAAATAAAAATTAGTATCTTCTAGCTCCAACAGAAACGGAAAATAATCATTACTCAACACATTGAAAAACAACATTTGTGGACATTATTAAGGGATTTTTGTTGGTTTTATTTGTTGTGCTTTGTTTTGGGGGATTGTTTATTATTATTGTTGTTGTTTGTTGTTTTCTTTTTTAGCTTACACACAGTTAAACAGAAATGCTGAGGATGAGATGTACAGGAAAACATCTACCTGTACATTGCTGATAGCACAAATATTATAACCCAGTCATAGTCTCGCAAAAATGTATGAAACACTTAAAAATTAGAAAATACATGTCAGAGATGATGAATGAATAAGAGATATCTCACAGGAAGCCAAATACCATGATGCTCACCATCACTGTAATTTGACCCATGCACTATGCTACAGAAATAGTGTTGTAATTGCTATTTATATCCTTCTGAAGCCTTTGAAATCACTACTCGTATGTTAAAAATATAAGACAATTAAGAAGATTTAAGTTTCAAAAATCTAAGTAATGGGTCATCACTTTTTTTTTCTGTAACTGACATTCCAATCTTGATTCAGTACTTAGTTTGTACAGAAACCTGTGAGAAAAAAAAAAAAAAAAAAAAAAAAAAAAAAAAAAAAAAAAAAAAAAAAAAAAAAAAAAAAGAACTAAGTGACTGCAACACAAATGGCCATACTCAAGAGAGGAAAACAAAGAAAACAGGAAGAAAAATTATGTGTAATACAGCTATATAATTACATGTACATATGGTCCTCAAGACAGCTGCATAAAGACAATGGAAGCATAAGGATTTATAGTGTTGATGAAATAGCATTGCTGTGTCCATTTCAATGGTAGCTGAAGTGACAATTTTAAGTCCAGCACCTGCAAAGCATTTTTGCATACTACACATAAGAAATTATGGTCAAAAGATGTTTGTATCAGTGCATACAGCTAACAAGGGGAATGAACTTGTATGTATGAAGAAATTAAGAGAAGAGAAAGCCAGAGAAGGAAGGTTTTATTGCTACATATGGTTTTTCAATATCTGGTTAACAAATTTAGTATCTCTCTCTTAGTGCCCACAATTTTAGAAATAGCTGTAGTTTGACAGACAACTTGATATCAGATACAGAAGGTTTCTATATTTAATATTCCATTGCTAATACTTCCTTTGCTTTTTAAAGGTCATTAATGTTATTGATGACATTAATTTGAAAGCTGCTTGAATAACACTGAAAATTAATGTAAAATGAACATCTGCGTCAGTTGACAACAAACAAAATTGCTGTGCTCTTCAGAGATGACTCCTCCTGGGTATTTTCCCCATTGATCAGTTCAGCATTGCAGGAGCAAAAGAGTACAAAGAGAAGTTCTCCTTTATTTTTTGTATTTCAGTAAATTTTAAAAAAGTTTGATTTTTTTCCTTCATTTTTATCAATGGCATCCAGCAACAATATTTCTTCCTGGAGAAAACTAGGGACTGCTTAGCTTACAAAAGCAAGTCTATTTATTCTTTTTGTACTTATGCTAAATATAAGAAACAAACAGTATGGTCTGCTGAGTGGCATATTAAATTTCATTAATCTGGTCTAGCACTTGTAATTCTTTGGAAAGCTAAACATCTTGCAATTCCCTCTTCATTCAGAACTTGGCCCAGTGATAGGAACTTATCTACAGACATAATTCTTTAAATTCAAAACAGATGACCTCGGAAGGCCATCCAAACCAAGACTCATCTAGGGATATTCTTGGTGTTCAAGAAAAAAGCAGAGAATTACTTTAAAGAACAGAGGTTAAATGTAAAAATCACTATCTATGTGAATGTAGCTCTTAGGAAAAAAAACTTTTTACAATGGAATTCCAAGTCACAAGTCTGGGCATTTCCCTTTACATACATTCTGACTTTTAGGAAGAGAACGTATGCCTTAAACTCACATAATTTCTTAGCTGTGCTGGCTACACCTTAAACTCAGATAATTTCATAGTTGTACTGATTTTAGTACATGGATTTATGAACTTAAAAAGTCTAACTACTTAGTAGTGTCATATGTTTAAAGATACTAGTATAGCATTATATTACAGAATTACTGCATGTAATTGTAGGGTTAATCATTATCCTATGGTAGAGGGGATAACCTCTACACATACTACTGTAATTGAGATCAGTTAAACCAGTGAGTCTAGTGACATCTACTCATGTAATTTAAGCAGAAATATTCCATCAGCATTTATTTTATGATCTATTAAAGTAATGCATTTGTTGCTGCAAATAATTAAAAGGCCCTTATTCCAGTGCATGGGGACATCCAAACCACAAAACTGTTGAATAAGCTAAAGTTTTCCAAGATTTTTTTTTTTTTTTATCACATGCAAGTTTTTGGTATGAGATTTAAGACCAGAACTTTAGGAATTATAAACTGCTGGGAGTGATTACTCTTGCCTTGCGAGCTAAAAAATATAAAAGGAATATATAAATTCTTTGTCAGCATCAGCAAATATTTATGTCCAGTGATTCTGAATGCTGACTTAAGAAATGTCACTATTTCTTGCATGAAATTTGCCATCTTATGTCTTTGGTTGAAATTACTGTATGAAGAAGACAAAATATTTTTACAAGTATTAAATTTCTCTGATCGTCACCCTCTATATATTGAACTGAACATTTTTTTCATCTGAAATTCTTTTCAGATTAACTCAACCAAAACACCGTAATTTTCTTAATCTTTTTGAAACTCTGACTTTGAAACAGCAATTGAATAGCCCTGTGAAAATCACAGGAAAAAACCTTGTCTTACATTATCCATGTATAGAAACGGATGGTAATCTCCAAATGATGAACAATTTGAACAATTAAATCTTAAATGTACTGTGAGAAAACCAAGACACGTAAGAGTTTTAGAGAGTTGATTTCAAGACACGTTTGGTGATCTCTTACAGATCCTGTTGTTTAAAAGCATTTATTCTGGGCTATTGGCATTAAAATTAAATTCAACCGAAAAAAAATTAATTAATGACAGTAATACATGACGAGAATAACAAAATGGGCAGACAAAAATAAGTGAAATGATACACACATTAAAAACACAATTCAAACCAAACACATTTGAAACAGAAATTATTATTGTTCAAATCTAGGAAGTAGCCTGATTTTGTTATTGGTTATTTGCTCAGAGACAGCATCAAGGCTCTTAGCTTCACCATTTAGATTGATACCTTTCTGAACTTCTCTATGAATTTGGTACGTTGCATCACTGCCTCAAGAGACACATTTCTGTTGCCTCAGTTCAGAAAGTATTTCAAACATTTTTCAGCATGGGATAATCTTGAGTATAAACATTTGGCTAAAGCTATACATCCCTGAATACCAATGTATATTTAATTTCTGCACACACCAAGAGTAACTGCAATTTGAATCCTGTGCCAATAAAAGGAATCCAGCACACATTGCTCAGCGTTCCATGGAACTGGAAGCATTCGGTTCATTCAGGCTAGAGCAAAGATGTTCTGTGGGCTACAAGCATAGGCTATCCACAACTGGCTGTTCTCAGTTCTGCCACAGCTCCCAGAACATCCTCCCTCTCTATTATGGAGAATAAAGAATAAAATCACATTCTTTTTACCCAAACTTTTTTTTTCTTTTTTTTTTTTTTTGTTAAGGTAAATCACACTTCTTTTACCTAAACCTGAATCTTGTAAGAACCTATTATTTCAGCCCTCTACTCCTCTGCCTGGTTACAGAATTTAGCAATCAGATTTGAAGAGATTCAGGAGGCTGTAGGAAACTGGCAATAACCTGAGAACAGAAATAAGCCTTAGGAAACGATATTAGAAGAGAATCTGATAAATATTTGTAAAGTATCATTTTATTAAACTGCATTAAATTGTTCCTTCTAGGCCAAGAAATCTATTCAAAAGTCTTGCAATATAGAGTATACTAAATTTACAAAACAGAAAAAAGGTTTATTTTTGCATAGCAAATACATCAACTGAACACTAGTAGCTATGGAAACTGAAACAAGGCATCATTTTTCCTCAGAAAATAAGAAATAGAACTTACATTGCCAGATTAACTCCAACAGTTACAAGATATCAAAGTATAACACACAAATGGTTCAGCACCTTATCCACAAGTATTACTGTGGTTTTCTTCCTCTGAGATCGGAGTTCCATGCAAGCTGCAAGTAATTATAAATTGGCTGATACACCAATACTCTTAGGCTGTGTTAACATTTTGAATTTGTTTGCTCACCTTACTGCAAGTCCAGCTACTTTGAAAGAAACAAGTTTTGTCAACACTACAGTTGTAAGCTATTTTGCAATAAAGGCTATTCTATGGACATTAATAATACTGACAAGAACAGATGGCAATTATTGCTTTTAACAATTTTTTTTTCTGTTGGTATTAATTACGTGTGCTTAATTTCTGTAGTTATGTCCACTGGGCACCAAGGTAAGGTCCTCAAAATCTGCCCAAATACTTCCATCTCATTGACAGCAGCTGAATTCTTATTAAAGTTGAAACATTACTGTCATTATAATTAACTCATTAGGGATGCATAAAAATCCATCATTATTGATAGCTATTTTTAATTTTTTCTAAGATTTCAGTATTCTAATGAAATAATAATAAATTCAATATATTCTAATTATAAACTGAGCAGCATTATTTCTAAATGTATAGTGAAAACATTTATTGCATTAAAAAATAGAAATACCTATAGAATTAATAAAATATGAATTAGTAGAAAAATTCTCCACTGTTCCTAAGTGTGCTGAAAAAATGTCTGTTTAGGTCTCTTTGGGTTAAATTCCTCTTCCCTGATTATCTGGGAATAGTACTCTTTCTACTGTATCTCTAGCAGAATGCTTATGTCCAAGTTAGGCAGCTAGGTGGTTCTCTTCTGCAGTTGTATTAGCAAGGGAAGAATAAAATTCCTAAGTAATGTGGTCTGTAACAGCCAACACTCTTAGCAGGGAGCTGCTTAACCTTTGTCAAAAGATAACACCAAAACCAGCCTTAAACAAACAGCCTTCTCAACAGGGGCAGGCCTGCTTTCAGTTAAGCTTCATTGCCACAAGCTGTTTCAGTTCATAGTTTTCAAGCATTCAACCAACGATCTGAAGACACATTAGGGATATTACAGACTTCAGAGATATCCATTCCCAAACCTGAATAGCAGCATATAGTTTCACTAGTGTGAAAGAAGACCCTATCTGGAACTTTCTAAAGATAGAGAAAAAGATACAGAGCTGATTCAATTTATTCTGAGGCTAAATAAAAGGTGTCCCTGGAAGTACTGGCACATCAATTTCCCTAGACCAGCAGGTTAAGTATACGGGCAGGACAAAAAAAATCAGGATATTCCAGACACAATCAGACATATATGGCTTGATACTCCAGCAAAAACATTGACTCTAACTGCCTCGTATTTGTATTTTTATAGGTGCAGGCTGGAGTACAGACCAAACACATGAATCTTGCTGAAATCCTACCAATTTGGAAAATCTATGAAAAAAAACTGACTTCAGGGCTTTACGTGAAATGAGCAGACAGGAATCCAGTTACCTCTGAACATTTCAAGCATTAGTTTGTGGATTTTGAAACAAAGTTCTCTGGTGCCTTTACCAACTTTGGTGTACCCCGTATTTTAACAGAGAGGAATTTACACAGCACAGTTGCAATTCATAGCTGGTGATCACATTGGAAATGGAGTCATGAGTTCAATGAAATCTGGTTAAAGTGTAGTAACTTGATAAAGCACTCATTGGAGCGATGCCAGTTAGTTAAACACCTAGCTATTAAAACAAGGTCTCTGCTTTACAAGGTATATATTTTGGCCTTTTGTTCACTTTTTATCTTATTCTTAAATAAATGACTGATACATGTTCCTAATCTAGGAAATATTTTTTTATCTTACTTTGATGAAGGTAAATAATTTTCCCATTAGAGTTTTCTAGTGTGCTAAATCTGGTTCTAGTTTAAGAAAATGGAGTGTGTAAAAATTAAAATTACATCTTTAAAAATTGGTGAAAATGTAAGATGTGTAAATAACAGAAGATTAATGATTCACCTATCAGAAAACAAAAAGGGGGGATGTTACTTAAAAATTGCTTTAAAAATGTTAAAATAACATGATAATATTACATGGTGGGTGGACTCTGGCTAGATTCCTGGTGCTCACCAAAGCCACTCTAACCCCTCAGCTGGACAGGAGATGGGTAATATCATGAAAGGGTCATGAATTAAGATAAGGGCGGGGAAAGATCACTCTGCCCTCACTGTCACAGGCAAAACTGACTTGACTTAGGGAAATTAATTTATAATCAAGCAAATTACAGTAGGAAAATGAGAAACACAACCAAATATGAAAAGCCACCCTTTCTCCCACTCCTATTTTCTTCCAGGCTAAAGTATACTCCCAAATTCTCCAACTCCTCCCTGCTCAGCCACAGCTGGGCACAGGGAATGGGGGTTGCTCTCAGGTCATCACAGCTTGTCTCTGCTGCTCCTTCCTCCTCAGAGGTAGAACTCCTCACACTCTTCCCCTGCTTCAGCGTGGGGTCTCTCCCATGACAAACAGTCCTCCACAAACGTTTCCATTGTGAGTCCTTCCCACAGGATGCGGTTTTTCAGGAACTGACTCCTACAGTGTGGGTCCCCCATGGGGTCCATGTCCTACCAGGAGCCTCCTCCAGTGTGGGCTGCTCTCTCTGTGGGTCTGCAGGTTCTGCCAGGGGCTTCCCACGGGGTCACAGCACCTTTGAGGCACCAGCTGCTCCATGTGCTGCAGGGCACAGCTGCCTGGCCATGATCCTTACCACGGGCTGCGGGGCAATCTCAGCTCTGGCACCCGGAGCACCTCCTGCCCCTGCTTCTGAAGCACTGACCTCGGTGTCTGCCAAGGTGTTGCTTGCACATATTCTCACACCTGTCTACAGCTGTAATTGTAATTTTTTTTCTCCTTTCATCACTCTGTTATCACAGAGGTGCTAAGGACGTTGCTGATGGGCTTAGCTTTGTCCAGCAGTGGATCCAGGTCGCTCTTGGCTGACATTGTCTCCGTTGAACACTGCAGAAGCTTCTGGCAGCTTCTCTCAGAAGCCCCCTATGTCACCCCCCTCTGCTACCAAATACTTGCCATGCAAACCCATAAAATTATAGCTCACAGTTTACCAGAACATTGAAAATGCTTGGTGTATTCGAACAAATAAAACAAAAGAACCTGAATTAAACCTTATGATATTTAAAATTATTTCTGTCCTACAAGAAGGTATTTCTTTTTAAGCCCAGAAGCTCATTTTTAATTCAATGAGGAGTCGAGACATTTGATACTGTTTATCATAAATGTTTCAGAAACAAGTGTAGTAACTTGAATAAGCATCTTGGCAATATATCACCAAGTACTATTTTGGAGGCTTCAAGCTTAAAGCAAATCTATTTTAAAAATCCTTTTTAAAATATATTACAGTTATTCCCTCCCGATTGCTCATATTGGGACTCAGAAATTATCATCTGTTTCATCAGCAGCAGATGACCAGTCTGAACTGAAGATCAATCTTTTGAAAAGTGGATCATATATGTGTGCTCAGGAATTACAGGTATCTACTAGCAGGACACCCAACACATGAAATTAGTGAAAATTAAGTACTTGCTTCAAATGGAAAGTGATGAAAGAAATATTATTCAAGTCCAAAATAATAAATAAAAAGAAATTTAAATATATGCCTACATATATACCTATACATAACTAAGCCTAAACTAAATGGGTTGTTCTTTACAGCATTTAAAGATCTTTCTTAAAATTTGAAGTAATTCAAGAAAAAAGACTTGTGTCATTGCAAACAATTACAGCCTAAACAACTGCTCTGCATCTGGACTTGTATGACATACTTATTTTTAGTGCTGCTGTAGATCTTGGGGGAAAAAAACAAACCAGAAAATCTTTCATTTCTCTATTAACTATTTTATACAGATGCTGAGGTCAGCTAATGATTCTTAGGCTGCATTTTGAGACAAGATAACAAATTCTTTGACACAGCCGGGAGATTGTTGCTATGACTGCTGAGTTATTATCAAATGGCTGGCTTCCACCTGGTTAAACTGGTTCTCTTCAAATTGTGTAGGATTGTTGTGCAGGATTCTAAATAAATATAAGAGAGGCTTGAACTTCCTGGTAAAGTAGCATTGGAAATATCTTTCATAATGCTCTCAACCTTAAGGAGACAATCTAACATCCTTAAAATTTGGAGCTACTGGGAGGACTTCATGAAGTTATCTTAAACCTCATGGATTCAGGAGGCTTAAGAGGCAATACAGTGTGCCATTCTATCAAGAAATTTTCTTGTACAGTGCAATTCTTCACTCCAAAGATTTAGTGTGATAGTACATACTAGTTTTAATATAATTCTCAAAATACATCTAGAGTATAAAGCTAATCACTCTCACCCTATTAATGCTTTGACTAATTCGATTCAATGTGATTTCACACTTTTTCTTGTGGCTTCATGTAACCTTTACAGCGTTCTCTGACACTAATTGAATGTTTATGAAAGGCAAAGTAGACTAACTGGAAAAGCATCTAACCTCTATTTCGTATCTATTTCGCAGCAGTCATAACATGCTAAAATAAAAGGGTGATAGCCAGAACAGTATAAACAATTCAGTAAATGCTATTCAGGTACTTATTAATTCATTTTTTTATGCTGCCAGATGTTCTATTTTAAGAAAAAAATTAATATGTAGAAATAAAACTGTAAAATCACAATCTCCTAATTTATAAAAACAGTAAATATTGAGGTCAGCTATTTTAACATTTTCAGAAATTGAAAGATTTTTAAAATATTTTCCAGTGAGCAGATATGATCTTTACACTGAAAGTTATTTTTTCTTTCAGCTTACCCTGGAGTTGAAGTGAAAAATTGGCCTAACATACTGAAAGAAATTTACTGATATCTTAAATGCTAAATTCACTAAGCAGCAACATATTCAAGGGAGAGTAAAAAGGCAGCACGGCACTCTATGCTGCTTCTAACATAGGCTAGATATATAGAAGTTATTGTTCTTAGTACATAAGCCAGAAGAAACAAGACCATCGAAAGACCTTGTAGGTCATTTGAATTGGAAATTAAATGCCTATTATTTTGTGAGAGGAGGTTTGTATGAATAGCTTAAAGTACAGTGAGAAAGTTGGCACCAACATTTTCTTTCAGAAATGCAGTTCATGAAACATACCATGTTGATTGACAGAACATCCCTCTGCAGAGATACAGAAACGGGCAGTGGTCTGCAGGTCAGAAGTGATGAGCAATTGCTTTTTCCATCACCCTTTTTTCCCCCTTCTTTGATTTCCATCACTTATGAAATTATATTTACCTTGACCCACTAAGTTTTCTCACTTTTGCCTTTCCAATTCTCTTCCCCAAACTGCTGGAATAAGTGAGCAGCTGGTGGGTTCCTAGTTCCAGGCCAGAGTCAACACATCACAACTTCACAACAGTAAAGCCCTTTCAGCTTAGTCACGTGACAGAAAAACCAATATGAAATTAAGGTATTATTTGAATAAACGACAGCCAAGAAACCCAGAGATCAGTTGGTTTAATTAATTTGAGCACTTGTTTCTGAAAGGATATTTTCAGAATGATTGACTTATGCTGCCATTAGAATGCCCACAGTATTTCTCTTCCTCACCTACATCATTATGAAAAAATATTGCCACTGCCATAATCTGAAGCAAGAGTTCCCAAATCATAAGGTTTGGCTTGAGAGATGTTATGGAGGTAGATGATGCAAACAATGATGGTCTCAATCTTTCATTCGTATTTGATCCCAAGAGTAATCTATTATTCTAAAACAACATTTGTAGTCATAATCTCATTGCAATTAAGCTGCTTCCTATCCTGTGCTGTTATTCCATTCAGAAATATTAAATCACTTTACAAAACTGATGACAGCTGCCCCAAAAGCAATTACATGAGAAAATATCTATGGGTAATCCTGAGTACAATTTTTAATCTTCAAATATAAAAGGTTCACAGAGATAGGCAATACTGCACCTGAGTCTGTCTAGCATTAAGGATTTTATCCAGAATTATAATTTCTACAACATTAATGTCCTTTTTCTCCTGAAAAGAAAGATGTGTTCTCTCAATGTCAACCCACTGGAATCAGTGGAATCAGGTGGTGACTGATAAACAGTATTCAAAAAGAGTAAGCCTGACAGGATATGTTACTTCTATTAACTACATGGAAAATGAAGTTTGCATTTTTCTCCAGGGATGAGGCTTTCTATGAAGCCTAAATTCAGAAGATAGTTTTTGCAAACATGGACTTTTTGAAATGTGATCTATGGGAGACATAGTCTCTAATTTAAGGGATGGCAGCAGCAGTTGGTTTCCACAATGCCAGTTGCTCTCCTGTTTCCCTTCCCTTGCAGCCCTAGTAAAGATGACTTTGGAGACACCAGAGGGGATGGAACCAGAGAAACTCAGTGGCGCACACAATCCCTAAGGATCACCCACACTCCTCTTCAGTTTCACCAGGTTACAAGATAATGGGAGTGCTGAAAGGGTGGAGAAGAAACTGACACAAGGCACAAGAGAGATGGTAAGATTCATAAAGCTTATGGGGAAGGTGAGAGATGCAGATGTATGGCTGAAGCCAGCTGCTTCTTTTACATGGGTGTACAGTGCCAGAGTAATCCAATGTCAGCAAGGCCCATGAAATGCACTCAGCTGCTTTTATAACTTCTGCATCTCCTCTGCACTCTTACTGTGTTATTTGGAAATAACTACACAGATACAAGATATGAAAAAATATGTCTGTAATCTCAGTGCCTTAAGTTGCCATCCTTTTCTTTTAAAGGTTTTATTAATTATTGTGGAAAGTCAGATTATTTGTTTGGAGTTCACATAGCCCATCAAGTGTAATATTACAATCCCACACAGCAGAATGACTTTCCTCTAACTTAATTTTTCATTAATTTTATGTAAAATACGTAAAATTTACACTTGTAGGCCAGCAAATAATGGTGACCCAATATATTTCTGAATGGCAGAAATATTGTTAGAAATATTAATATAAAGTTAGCCTAATGTTGTCTTGAACTTAAATCTTCAGTACAGCAACTGAATTATTCTAACCTAAATTAAAAATTGGTAGTCATAAAAAAAACTGCTGAAACAGAAAAAGACATAATGTAGTGTATGAAATATGGAAAAAAAAATCCAGAGGAAGTGTTGAAATAAACTATAAAGACTAAACTTCTGCCACTCAGAAAACTGGCTAGAGAAAATGCCTAAATATTCCATTTAAAGTAATACATTGAAAAATAAGGGTTACGTTAGTAAAAGAGAGGTAGAGGGGAGGGGGGTTCTTTATTTTTTAAGTTAATAACATCCTATAGTAATTGCTGAAATGTAATTTCATTCAGTATTTTCTGATGCAGCAAAACTCTAGTAGTTTTAAAATAGATAATTTAAGATAATGTAAGACACATTAAGGTAAACATGATATTTCTTGTGCTTTATTATGTGTTGCTGTAGGATTGTTTTCTGCCTGTTGTCTATGTCACAGAACCACTGTCTTCCTCTCAGGTAATGAATTCAGAATGCTAAATTTTGTCATGGGTAGTATTTTGAGGTAAGTAATGATGATAACAAAAGGAAAAATTTTACTGAGAAAAATAAATTACAGAACATATATTTATTATATTAATTATGTAAAACCATGTTGATTTTCTTCCTTCCTAATCTGGGTATTAGTTATTTAAAAAATTGATAACCTGCATTTAAAAATTAACTTCACTGTGCCTGGCATGACATCACCACTTGAATACCAAAATGAATGTGAGTGAGGGTTTTGAGGTGTTTTGTCCATTTTTAAATTAATTTTACCATCCATCCTTCCTTTTAAAGTGTAGTTATACAATACAGATCAGATGTCCAGCATGGATTATGGGATAAAATGCATCACTTGCATTCACATCTCTTACTGATACTTGCTCCTGCTCACTACTTCAGCAACACAGCACAAAGCTTTCCTCTCCTGAATTCCCTTATTCAAAACCCTTTTATGCAGACAAATCTAAAAAAAAAATTAATCCAATTAGAAAACATTTTCTATTATCCATCAAACCAAGATATTTCTCCTACTAAATTTCAGTTTTGTCTGGTAAATAATTTAGAAAATCTGTGTATACAATAGATGCAGGACTGAACTAACTCAAAAGCAAAGCTCTCATGAACCAAACTGAAGGATTACTGAAGTACTTCTAGGCTAACTACAGGTATGTTATGGAATAGCACCTCAAAATTTAAGTCTTTAAAGTCATTAGTGCATTAAAAACTCACTGTGTGTTTGGAGATAGCATGCCAAAAGGAAGCATAAAAAAGCCTATAAAAAGTACAAAAAAATTTCAATTAAATCTTTTTTTCAGTATTGAAGGAACAAAAAATTATTTTGTTAATGTCACACTGCTTTAGTCTTTGTACTATTTCAGCCTCTTTGGTTATATTTTCAGGATTTTTAACATTTGATACCAGCAAATGTACATTTAAATGTTTGTTGGGGTTTTTTTTAAATAAAATATAAAGTAAGTTTACATTTTTTTGTATTTTTCATCAAAATGCTATTGTACTCACTGTGATAGATGTATATTTCCTCTCTAGTAAAGATTTACTAGACTATTACATTTGTGAAATCACATTTTGGGATTCTTAGTTTTCTGTTGACTATGGAAAACAACTAGCACACAAAAACTACAAAGAATATCAAAGTCCCAAAAAGGATAGTAAATTTTAAAATTGAAATGTTTTTATCCTTTGGAAGAAATGTTTTAAACCAGTCTTTTTTACTAGTATGGTCTTTCTGAAATCAGTGGCATCACAGACAACAAAACCTATGTTCAAGCTTCTCACATACACAAAATTTTCCTCAGTCAAAGAAAGGACTCAAATGTATGAGTCAGTCTTTTTAGCTTTTGCTTAAGTTACACACTAAAAACTTCAACAAGCAACAGCAACATGATATTTGTCTTCCTCTTTCTAGTCCTATGACAACTGGACTGTTACAGGTAATTTCTTCTAATCACCATGGAGGAGGGGGTATAATGGTATGTTGCATGAAGGAAATGCCACACAGAATGCATTTTAGATGAATTCATACTTCTTATTCAATTGTACCTGTAATATTTATGTCCTTTACA
>WEIU01007923.1:14615-30718 GCA_013389925.1 Aegithalos caudatus | reverse complement strand
GGTTCTCTACCCAACATCTGCTCTCTGGAGGCTTGCACTGATGACTCTGTTTTGTCAGTGCTGTGCAATTGAGCTTGTAAGGGAGAAAAGATGGCCCACAGCAAACTGGTGTGGTTTGTTTTATTTGCACTTGAATGACATGGTTTTTTAAGGTTTTAAACAAAAGATAGTAATGCATCTTGGGCCTGTTTAAAAAAGAAAAAAAGATAGAATGTTAACCAAAAGAAAATTATGTAAAGCTGAAATGAAACTCTTAAAGTACAGAGGAGGAAAAAACCCTACATTTTTGGCAGAGACAAGATCATGCTGCTNATCATGCTTCTTTTGCTCTCTGTTTCAATTAGTCCCTTTTGTACTGGGTATGTTTTCTTTCTGACTTATATTTGTAGGGGAGATAATGGAGGTATCTTTTTGGTTAATACATAGGCTTGAGACAGCAGCTGCTAAGTAAGGTGAATATCAGGCTGTGTAGCAGTAGACCAATGGTGGAATTTTTTAGGCTCTTTAGATTTGCTCTGGTTTAATAAATAGAAAACAGTTCTTGTTTGAAATGTTTGTGTATACCTGTTTGTTTTCATACCTAATTATCCTGCTTAAGTATAGTTTCTGTGCTTTAGACCCAGAAGGAATGAAATGGAGTTATTACAAACTACTCGAAAACATTTTCTTCCAGTCTTGTAATTTGCCCTGTCACTTTCCCCTGAAACTTTCCCTTTACAGAGGAATAGAGGTAATAGTTTAAGAAGGGTCAATCTTAAGAAACATGCTTTAATTTGGTACTACAAGCTGAGGTTTACCAAAAAAAGAGCCCTCTAAACTTACCATATACTTGGTAAAATATATCGTTCTTGTATTTTGCCACATGAAAGCTTTTGTTAAATGTTATACATATAAGTAGTTATTTTTAATAGGAAAAAAAATGCCCTATCAACCTGTATCAGATAACTTGGAAAAATGCACTCATATTAGTTTATGTACATGGTCATTGTATCTGTGTTATCAGAGCTTTAAATAGAAATCAGATGTACTCAAAAGAGAAAATGGAACTGTTTTCAAATGGTCTGCATGCTGCTGGTGCTTCTGAACCTGCTGTTTCCTAATTGTATCTTGATGGCTCCCATTTTATCTCAGCTGTTTATTTAGAGTGTCTAGATTGCTTTTTAGAGGCTCTCAGGATGTGTTGACCTTTATTGACCAGATACATGACTTTACTGCAGCATTTCCCAGGATGAAAACCCAGGAACGCTGTGTTCAGCTGTGTATACATTTTACAGATTGTCTTGAGTTTTGTGTCCTCTGGACTCAAGCTGATTAGTGATGCAGACATGCCTGATTTAGTTAAGAGAACTAACCACTGCAAGGTGCTAGGGTTACTTAATTCTGTTCAGAATGGTTAAAATACATCTGCATTCAAACTCTTTCAGTGTCCTTTAATATTCAACCATAATTTTGTGTATTTCGTACATGTCTGCAAACTGCATGGCATTAAGTGATTGTTCAGGAGGATTCTGCAGAAGAGTTACTGGTAGAAAATCATTGTTTAAAGAGTGAGTTCATATTAGCTATAGCTAAAGTAATGTAAAGATACAATTCCATTCAGATACTGTTTGTTCAGTTTATTATTTTTATTCTTTTGTTAGTAACCTGAGAACCTATTTCTTTTACCAACTTCTTGCTACTAAAGTTTTAGACTTTGATTTGCTACAGTGATCTCTTATTATTGCTTTTTCAAGTATTAAGATGAGTATTAAAACACTAGATCTCTTGATTCTGAGTATCTGTTCCTAATTCTTTGGGCCTTTTTAGCTCAGCAGTACCTTTCTTGCTAACACACACATACCAGGAGAACATCTGGTGTTTTATGAACACCCTCATAATTTGGAGGTTTTGCTTCTATTATGTACAGTCTTTTGTTTAGATATTTCACTAAACCATTGTTAGCAATTTTCTTTTTTTCCCCTTCCTTATGCATGTGTAGGCCCATGAGCTTCCTGGATTTAAACTGAATAGAGGAAGCACACAACCTGTAGTAGCAGTGCTTACTTTTCTAGAATCTGCTTAAATTTCCTGCATGTTAGACAAATGAATGCAAGTGTATTCTTTATATAAATAATTATCATAGTAACTGGGGATGGTATTAAAAGTATGTAGCTGATCAGAGTATGTAGCTATGTAATATAATTTTCATAGACTTCAGTTACTTTTACATGCAAGTATCAAATATGAATGCTCTCATTTAAAAAATTGAAAGCCCTTTTTATGTCCAACATGCTCATATAGTAGAAAAAATAAAACATTTTTTTCTCTATGTGAAAGTTGAAAGAAAGTGTATTAAGATTTTGGACCACATTCAAAAAAAAATCCCATCCACCACTTTTCATGTTTAACAACCTTGAAGTATCTCTGGATATTCCTTGAAGGATGCTAACCTTTTGGCTAAGCAAACCTTACAATTATGATCTACAATACTTCAATCTAAAAATGAGAAACCACTTTACCAAAGGCAGTTGGTGATACTACATGAGGACAGGGCTTTTTGATAACACCTGAGTAAACCATATGAAAGAAAATACTAATGGTAGGAAGTAATGTGGTCTACAAAGGAGACACAGTATTCTCTTGAAGTGTTTCAAACCTACCAATTTCTTAGAAAACTGAATTCTAGGAATTATCAAAATTATCCAAGATGTTTCAACCAATAAAACTGGCCACTAAAGTGTTTTTCTTTTTTTTTTTTTNTCTTAATTTCTTTTTTTTTTTTTTTCTTTTTTTTTTTTTTTTAAATTCACACCAGTAAATATATTTTAATGTTTTCAAATGTATTAAAACCTCAGGATAATTTTAACTACCTAATGTGACTCAGTACTTATTATTCCTAACACAGTTCATATGTAAAAATTTGTCAAAAAGAGAGGTATTTGAATGGAGAGAGGTGAAGGGTCCAAGGTTTTTCAAGAAAAGTTTTAGAGTAAATAAATATTAAAATATGTATGTAGCAATTACAATATCTATGTAAGAGTTAATCACCACACATTGTGTTCTCATATTTCTCCAAATGGCAAAATTAAAATACTGACTTGGAATGAGTCATACTGTCCAGATGAGTGTTGCATTGGTAACATTTTCATTCCAGAGTCAAAGCAGGATGCTTCTGTTCATTATCTGATATCTAAATCCAAAAAAAGACAAACAACTAAAAATGTTCTTCATAAAATCTGATTTTTTAAATAAAAACATACTATCCTGCTTTCTCTTCATAAACATACTTCAGTAACATTTTAATGACATGGAATTCCTACACCAGAGAAAAGCTCATTTGTTTTGACAATATCTTGGAACAGCAGTTGAAATCACATTTTCTTTAATAAATCAGTGTTATTTTTAACTTGCATGTGGCATGCATTGCCATTTTGGAAAATAGTGGTGACAGTGTTATTGATGATATTTGTACCTAGAAAGCAATTGATAGTAAACTAAATTTAAAAGAAAGGTATTGAAAGAAAATGCAGAAGAAAGCATGATTTTTTTCATCCTAAGAGCTGTTTCAAAAATGTTTCTACCAGTGACATGGTACCTTAGGCAGCAATACCTTAAGCAGTATTCTCAGTTATTTTGATTTCCTTCCTTCATTTTTTTCAGTTTCAAGTTTGATTTTGGTCTGGAAGTATTGTCAAAGTGAATGAGTGCTATTTGATAAGAAAATCCCCAGAAAAAACCTTCTTTAGCATGAGTTTCTCATTGCATTTAAAGGTTCACTTCTAATTATGTACTTCTGTATCATCTTGGAAAGCCTACATGCTATCACCTGATTTTCACCTTAGAATTCTAACACAAACACGTGGATTCAAACACCATAATAATTTGTGTAAGTACAAATAACCATAATAACATGTGTATGTTTTTGGATAGAATGAGGGAAAATAGTGAGTTTCAAATTCCAGATAAATTTGTGAGAATGTTCATTTGTGCAAGATAGGAGACTTAATCTTAGGAAAGTGCAAAGGCTTGCTCTGAGGCCAAAAGAGTAAGGACTGGTAAAGGGATCTGTTTAGAAAACACAGATTACATACTGAAAGAATAGAAAGAAACAGTTCAGGGACTTTATTCAGAACATTGGATTGAATCCAGAAATATCACTGTCTAACTGTATGCTTTGATGTTATCGTAATATGATGAAAACACAAAACCAATCCTCTGCTTGATTCATGGATACTGCAGGCAGTGTTGCCATCTACATTCTATTTTTTTTTTTCAAGTAATCAAAGTAGGATGTCTGTGTTTGTACATTGTAGGTCATATAACTCTAAAAATATATGGATTACTGGAAGTACATTCCCTTTGCAAATTTGATGTAATTGGAAAATTCACTAACCACAACACAAATATTCAGTTCTGTACCTTACCCTCCCCCCAATAAAATGGTTAAATTAATTTTTAAACCTCAGATATTTAGATTGCTTACCAAAAGCAAATTGAGAGAGTTAATTCATGAGTTAAAAATAATATTGTTCTATTAATTATAAACAGTACTGTAGAATTCAGAACAATTTTGGAAATGTAAATGTATGGACAAAGAATTTTTTTTGTTTGCTGAATAAAATAGGTTTTGATGGATATTACACTCAAAGCTATTAAATAATTGAATTTATATGCAATATAAGTACCAGGTTGCCATGACATTGCAGATACTTCAGAGGAGTTTTTGGTACCAAAACTGTACCAAAGCTGTTATGGATGTGCAGTCTAAATAGAGATTGTATTACTGCTTTCCAGATGACAACAATGAATTTTCAGAACATTTTAAAGTAGTTTTGTTGAAACCTTTCTGCAGTGAAATATCAAATAGAATTAAAGTATAACAAAATAAGTTAGAAATATGTGTGTGCATGCAAACACTAATAAGAAAGAGCAAGGTTATAAAGAATTATGATTAGGATTTACAAATAATTAAAGGACAGATTCAGAAATTGTCTTATTAAAAGACTTTTTCTATCCCTTTTATCAAGTAAAAACTCAGATTTATCAGCTGTACTTCTTGGAAAAGTATAGAGGTAGCTTCTTCTTGAAAGGCTCCCTGAAGGCCTGAAACAGAAGTACCAAAGCTTTACATTTTTAACTTTGTATACCTTTGGTTTAGAAATCAAATCATTTAGATATCCTTTAATTTCAGGCTGTAAAAGACCAAATTGCAATGATACAGGAGATTTTTTTGTTTCTTAATTCAAACTGAATCTTTTTCCAAAACCATTTCAAATGGCATCATTTCAGACTGTACAGGAGGTAGTTTCACTCTGAAGGCCACACCACTAGCACTTTCCAAACACTTTCCCGATTAGCACTTTCCAAACAAAAAACAGAGTAAGGCTCACTGAGTTCTGTGGGCCTGTGTAGCTTAAGACACACTTAATTTCTCTGATGAACCTATAATATGTATGGTCATTGGAACACTAGAATTAATCCAAGGATGAATCTTTGCCTTTTTTCACCCCAAGGATGTTTTCCCATAGCAAACACCTTAAGCTTCCTTGTCTCTACACAATAGCACAAGAAGAAATCACCTCAAGTTGCATCAGGGGAGGTTTACATTGGATAATAGGAAAAAAATATCTCTACCAGAAGGGTTGCCTGGCATAGGAACAGGCTTTCTAAGGAAGTGGCTGAGTCATCATCTCTGGAGATATCAAAAAGATATCTGAAAACTGCCTGCAGGAAAGGTTATGCAGGTGAATATAATATAAATACCTGATATTGCAACATTGGTGGCAGCACAGCAGATTTTAGAGAAAGATTTTACAGGAGGAGACTGGGATTCCTTTCAAAAACAAAGCTGATGTGACTCACTGATCCTTGCCCACATCCTTGCAAGCACTAGGATGTCTTCACATGCTCTGGGGTGAAAGCCAGGTGCCCAGATCCTCCCTGTATCCTGGCAGCTCCTCCAATCTTGATCTGCTTGCTGGATGCTGTGGAGCGTGGTGGCCCTGGGCCAAACCCTGCCCACCATTCTAGGTTTTCCCAGGCTGGCCATGCCTCCAGATCCAAGAGATCCTCTTTGTCCCCTCTTGAAGCCCACTGGAATGACTCTCAGGATTTCTTTGCTGCCTCTCCTCTGGATGTCCACAGAAGCAGCACATGTGATGTGTGCAATGCTCATGTTTTATAGACTGATGTTGGGGATATTAGCTCCTGACACTTATACTTCTCCAGGGTCTGCTTTTCCTGTGGCTTCCACACCCACCTGGCCCCAACATTTCCTTCCTAGTGCTCCTGTTGGTTCTCTCTGTAAGACAAAAACCTTGTCCTACTATTGAATGCCATGTAATGGTGGCTTCCAAATTAGCAGCTACATTATGCTGCTGTATTTGCTGTCCATAGTTTGATAATTCTTAGGGCAGTTACGTATCAGCTCAGTTGGAAAAGGCAGGGAAACCTGGGATTATGCTTCATGCAGTCTGGACTGGTCTCTTCTTCGTAAACTCTCTGTGCTTCTTCCAGTGTTTTATGTTTGGCAGAAAACATGGTTTCTGATTCTTTTTAGAAGGGAATTTCTTGCCTATTGTGGGAGCAACAGCTGCTAGGATTGTTTGTGGTCCATTTTCCACTGTAATCTGAGCTGGAAGGAGGTACACAAGCCTGAGACTTTTCTGGGACAGATCAGCTGAGATGAGCATCAGTAAAGTGCAGAAATTCATTATATCTATGGATAACTTTGGCTCTTCCTTCAGTCTGCTGTTCTCTGGATAGTTGTTTCCTGGTTTTGCTTCTGCACCCTAAAACCTTCTATTGCCTTACTGTTAACTAAGTAGCCTGGAAGACTCTTAGAAGGACCCTTCTTAAATAAAGCTGAATCCCTTTACAGTTTGTAAAGATGATAGCAGTTGATCTCTCCTTTAACAAGTCTTTGGCATTTTCATAAAAGTTTCTAACAGACTTGACCTTCAGCATTTCTTCTCTAACTTCCTCAGGTTGGATGCCAGAAATAAAAGCTTCTTCCTCTGAAGTTTTTTTTTTTGGTTTTTTTTTTTTTTTTTTTTTTTTTTTTTTTTTTTTCTTTTAGTGGCAGCTTAATAGGAACTTTTGACACAGCCTGCTCTTATAAGTGCATCTCCATGGAGAGGTTCATTTTGGACAGACAAATCACAACAGCTACGGCTGAAGCCTTTGTGCTCTGACTGATAGCTAATCTAAAAGAAAGCTTTTAATTTTTAAAGGTTTTGTTTGTTTGTTTGTTTGTTTGTTTTTTAATGACTATCCCTACAAGACCTGTGTTCATTCATTGTCCTAGACACACAGCAACACAGTCAAGATGCATGGGATAGAATTTAATTAGGCTTCAGCTGTATTAACTCATCTGGGAGTTATCCGGCACTAATTCAAATAGGGCAGGTCATGATTTTTCTCTGGTGGAAGCCTGGATTGCTTCCTGATTAAACATTATTGTCCACAAGATGAAGAAGTGGCCTGGTACCAAAAGCCATGTATAGCATCTGGGTGTTGGCACTTGTAATTACCAATGTCAACACACTCTGTGTCAGGGTAGAGAGAGGAAGGGAAGAGTATTATGATGGTGCTGTGAGAATTAGATGTGTTATCTTGTCTTGAAAAGGAAAAAAAAAAAGAAAAGCAGACTAATATTCTTTTTTTAAAAAACAGTCACTTGTCACTGCTCTGTTAGAATGCTTAGCAATATTTCCCAACATCTGAAAATAAAAGCCAGTATATACGAACTTTGCTGTAGGGAGTTTAAACCGTAGCTGAAACTAACACCAAGGTCCTGATCATATTTCTTTGGCAGCCTCGAGCCTGTAAGCAGAAAGCAGACATCTCCTTACATGTCTACTTTTTCCCTCAACTTAGCACAGCAAGTAACTGCTAGGTATTTGTTTCCCCAGAAGAAATAATTATTCTGTTTCTGTGGTTTCTGCACTCCCACAGCTGCTTCTGGCTGAACATTTCTCTTAAATGAACTAATTTCAACAGCAGCTTGTGTGCTTGGATTGTAGACTGAGAATGTATACAAAATACATGAAAATTTTAAATTTGGGGAGGGACAGGAAGGAACTGGGGCAGATAGTGACTATGAAAGAGATCTGCTAAACCTTACAGTAGTTTCGCTAAATGAATGCAAAAATTCAGACTGAACTGACTTCTCACTAAACTTCATTTATTAAGAAATTTTATATTGGTCTGAATTATACAGCTGCTTTTTATATATTTATGAAGTAAAATGTTTTCTTTCACAAATTGACAAAGATGGCGTCGCCTTACATGAAACATTCAAAAGGACAAGCAGCATTGTCTGCTGAAACTAAGACTGAGTTTAAGAAATAAATAAAAAGCCTAATGACTCATAAGGTTCATGAAACTAACTCAGTAGAATTCCCATAATGAGAATGTTTGCTTTCTAGAGAAGTTTAGGAAATATTTTGGTTCATTAGAGATAACATCTGGTCAGCTGTAAGAAGTTTTTCTTACTTCAAAAATGTTTTTATAGGAGACTCCGCTAATGCAGATATTTCCACTGGCAGCTGGTTCTAAACTGAGGATAATGGATTCATCTATCAAGGGAAACAGTATACATATTCAATCTCTTGCCACCAAAGTTATAAGGATTTCATGTAAATGTGAAAAGAAAGGAGTATAACAGATGACTTCAGGCTTGCTTAATGCTCTTTCTCTGATTTTTCAACTCTAGGCATATAAAAGTGTTGTGCATTTATCTTCTAATGTTGATACATATTTTAGCAACTCAGTATACAATTGGTTCTGCTAAAAATCCTATCAGCCCTTCTGCTATACATAATATTTTCTTGAGAATGTTTTTTCATTTATTTCCCTGTTTTCAGCTAAATGTCTAAGGTAACATTACCAGCCTCACACAGAATTTTGTCATGTATCTGCTTATGCCCATTGTTGGAACACTTAGCTTGGTAATTGGAGAGATACATATATCAAATTCATACAGATTCAATTTTCAATCTGTTTCATCCACTGAGATTTAGCTTTCCATTCAGTGATCTTCTCTGTGATTTTAAAGATATCTCACCTTGAGAATATGAAATTATATGAAATATATTATGTCAGTTAGATAGTTTCAGGGATCCTAAAGACTGGTGTGCTATTGAAAACTCTGAGTTTTGATGTATCCTATGCTATGGGCTTTTTGCTGGATATTAGTTTTGGTAGTGGTTTCATTCTGTAATGCTGCAGCTTTTCTTTTTCACTTTTATTTTTCTATGGATCCTTTAGTCCAAAACAATTGCAGTTCAATTTTCTGCTGGTTTCCATTGCTTCCCTAGATTTTGTCACTTGCTATTAGTGAATTGGTACTAGAGCAGAAAGGATTTTATTTTATACCTAATACCAGAGTCTTTTTATTATGTATGTACACTCATAATATACAGAGATACATATTCGGGGATAAATAATACAAGAATATTATTAATAAGCAAAGTAATTAATTTAAAACATGCAAAATACCTTAATGAAGATTTTTTCATGCAAGCTTAATTGGCCTTTCCATGTTATCTTCTTTAATTAGATGATCAGTCTTTCCTTCCCCTCTCAGAGCCCATGCACAGGGTGCCCTGTGTTAGTGCATGTGCAGATATTCACAGCATCCCTGTTACCATCCCACTGCCATAAAAGGGGATGCTGGTTCAAAACTCAGGAGCTACAACTTTCTATAGGTGATGGATCCCACCCTCTGGGGAGGCCTGGGGGTGATGTATGGAAGGGAGGCACTCTCTGGGGAGGCTGACACGTTGTCCATGGAGGCTCAGCTGCAGGGCTGGGTGCACACACATGTACACCTCTCTGGAGGAATGGCATCTCCTTCACCTGCCTCGGCACGTTTCAAGGTGGATGAAATGTGACTTGCCAATAGGGAACAACAAGCAGGCAGTTCCAGTGAAGAATTCCTAAGCAAGTTAATGTTGGTCTCATTTTAGAGGTGTGCAAGGGTAACACTGATAATTTAGATTGGCAGTTTTTGTGTAGGAAAGTAGGTGGGTCAGACTTGTCTGGAGTAGGTGATTTTGTGTGCTCAGAGAACTGTTCTCCTTGTCTTCCAGTGTAGCTCTGAATGGTCAGCTTGACAAAAATCTCTGCCTCCTGGAGTAAGCATCCTGAAAAATGGATGAGTGCATACTTAGGTTAACTTCAGTTCTTATAATTATCCCGTATTGAGTGGTAACTTTGTGGGATGAAGTCTGGGTTTCTAATGCAGCACGTGCCTGCACTAATGTTCCCAACAGTTAACATCAACACACAAGTCTGTGTGTAACAGAAAATGGTGCCAATATTTTATTCTCCTTTGTCCATGCTATTTTATATCACAGGAACAGGAAGCATGTTTTTCCACTGAGATCAAAAACCATTTTCTGGGTAACAGAGGAATGGTGTGACTTGGGGAACCCTGCAAATTTCTAAAATCCGAAATAGACATTTTCTGTCTGCAGGAAATATCTCTTACCATCTCTTGTCTGATGACATTCTTGACCTACTCCTACCTTTGCTTCGTACTCCCTTTCCATGTTCCTCTCAGCTTTGCCTTTTGATTCCAGTCCCATCGTTTCCCTACTCTACCTGCTTCTTATATTTCTGTGAATGTGTTTTTTAAACATGTACCCTCCTGGTTTTGTAAAAAAATAGAGTCCTTAAAATTCAGTATAAAAGGAGAGGATTTTTCATTGTCATTTTCTGCTTTATTGATAATTTCTCAAAGCAAAATTCAGATTCTGTCTTTAAGTTCTAATGCATAGTTATCAAATTTCATACTGGAACTATTGCTTTGTGGGCTTTACAGTCTTAGCTCATTGATATTCAATGTGCCTCTTCGTACTCTTCCAGAAACTAACTTTGCAAAAATTCAACCATGGATAAACACAAGAAAAATATGCTAGTATCATTTAGAAGAGTACCTTACTTGACTTGTTCTTTTTAATATAGATTATAAAGTCCTGTATAATTCTGAAGTTTATTAAAAGATACCAGTTGAGTAAGTTTGCCTGGAAAATGTGGTTCATCATTAAGTCTGCAATGAAACAAAAGATGTGTAATTTTGCTTTGTGGGTTTCAAAGATCTCCATGGCAGATGATGCATTATAAAATAATGTTTTGTAGGTATCTCTTTGCACACTTTCTGTTTCAGAACACCTAACCTTCCTCTGAACTAAAACAACAAAAGACCCTTTCTAATTCAATTTAGTAGAGGGCAAAAGGCAAGCAGTCTTTTTTTTTTTTTTATGTCTTTTTCCAGGCTGCTTTTGATGCCACACACAGTGAAGTCACTGTTCAACTGGGAAGCATGAATAGAGCAATCAACCTGACATATTTTGGAATTGTATTTAGGTATGTGAAAGGGCTGAAATTTTCCTGTACCTACTATTTTTAAGTAAGCATGAAAATGGAAAGTGTTTCTAGTATATGTGCAAGATCACATTTGTAAAATATATATTTCTTTCAAATATTACAAGTTAGTTTGAAGGAAGAATTCTGTCTTTAAATAAGTAATGAAAATGAAGATGAAGTATACCTGACTTCTTGCTGTTAAAAATTATGCATTGCCATTTTTCCCTAAGAAATATTAAGCAGTCATGAAAATCAAGAAATCTGTGTAAGATTCTGTATTTAATTTTCCCATACAGTGTGTAAACAGGAGAATACTATATAACCCTGATTGAAAACATGGACACTGAAGATTGCTTAATGATATCTTGAAGGAAATGAGGATCAGAGTTACGTGCTTTGTATTTTGTTTATTTTGCTAAGACTTGGGGAACAACCTAGAATTACCAGAAACTCTTGCCTTCACTCAGAGTGCCAGTCCTTTCAGTCTTCCATGAAGTGAGCCACACTCATCTACATCGCACATAGATGTGGCATTTGGGAATATGGTTTAGTCCTGGGTTTGGCAATGTTAGATCCTTGACTCTGTGACCTTGGAGGTCTTTTCCAACATAAATAATTATGCAATTTTATGAAATTTTTTGTCTTTTTCCTAACCTTTCCCACCCCAAAAGAAATTAACAAAGCTGATTTTCTGGAGGAGGTCCATAATTTCCCTCTGCTTCCTGCTTTGGGTATGTAGGTTCTTTTCTGCAGCTGCTCTTCCAGCCCCAAGCAGATCAGCTGTTGCCTGCTTGTGGTTGCACGACATATCCATTGCTTCTACAAGGGAGGATTATAGGAGGCAGTTGGTGCTGCTTTTTGTTTATTCAGGTTTTTTTTTTTGGTCTTCATTATTCCTCTATCTACTTTGAACTTGTGCCAGTAATTTACAATAGGGTGTTACACGCTTGTCAGGCAAGTTACTATAGTAATTTGTGAAACAGTTCTAAGCAGGATTATCAGCATGGGACTCTTTATTTTTGTTCTTTTCCCTAACTATATTTTTACTATAATTATGCAGTTTTCTCACATTAGCCAGAAAAATCAGGAATGATGTGCTAAGAGTGTAGATTCAGTCTTGGTGAGATGAATCCTAGTGTCTGCTTCAGAAGGTTCATTGCTTTTTTTATAAGTAGACATTCCGTCTATTTGAAGTATTTAAAATCACTTTCTCTGTTTAGAAATACAATTTCCTGCTGAATTGTGTTATACAGGACTGAGTCAACTTATTTAAATTACTATTCTGCATGTTGGAGATAAAATAAATATATAAATAAATTAAAAGTTTCAGACATCTGTGACAGAGTTTCTGAATGAAACAATAGGAATAGTTAAACTGAAAAAAAATAAGAAAATAATACATGCTCACCTTTTAATTCTTTAAGCTTAAATGTGAAATACTAACTCAAAAGGCGAGTGACTCTTAACACCTTTGGCATTTTAATCACTGTTTTGCTTTTAAGAATGTCTGAGTTAATTAGTTTAATGTCCTGATTTCTGTTTAATTAAACATAAATGAACAACAGAGTATTATTCCTGAGCAGTCCATGCTGATGAAACTACCGTACCATAAGAATATTTTATTGAAAAGTTGACACCTCAAACAAAACCAGATGGAATTTCTATAAGTAAAAGGTTCCATGTTTTTCCTCCTGCATTCAGTTCTTCAGAACTTTCTTCAAAGGCAGATTTGAGGGTTTCCAAAAAAGTAGAAGTGCCCAATCTGAGACATTAGAAAAAGTCTTAATTTAAGAGAAAGTACCTAAATTTTCCATGTTTTATGTAATGGGGAAAAACACTTAACTCCATGTTTTCAAGATTCATTTCAGTGTTTAGAATGTGTTTGTATGGCACTTCCAAAGACACTAAAACTGTCTAGAAAATTCACATGTACATGCAGGTCTAGTCCAGAAATGTCTGTCAATGTTCTTAATATATTCATTTTTTCTTGTTCTCTTCCTTATATTCCCTTAGCCATAAAATAAGATCTCATGAGGTGCTTTCTTCACACAGAATATCTTTTTCAGCAAATTACTGTATGCCTTTAATTCCGCAATGTGTAATAGAAAACTAAATATGTGATCAGTAAGTTCTCAACAGGTTCAGATAAATAAAATAGGATTAATTTTCTTCTTTCCCTTCTGGACTTGATTCAGATATCTTGGATACCTTACCTCTGAAAGGAAAATAGCATTTGGAAGAGTTAAGTGTTCAAGTTTGATATTTTATGAAAGTAAAAGCATATGAAGAAGACTGGCATAACCACAAAGCTGTAACTGAGGATCTCTCATTGTTGTCTGTCAAGTGTAGATAAGCAGCACTAATGTCAGTGTTGATTCTGGCTTACAAACATCTATATAATTTTTGTTACATCAATGTAAGGTTTTTCTTTTCCTTTTTAAATTCAAGTCAGGAGTAAGATTTGACTTCCATTCTCATCTCTGCAATCCATTGTTTCTTGGTCATTGTCTTTTCCTTTTGAAACATATATTAATGTGATAAAGTGGATAAGGAATATGCAGCATCCCACTTTTTACTTATTTGCATTGCTTTCTGTCTGTTTCATTCCACAGAAATTTCATTTTCCCTCTCATTATTTTAGGTGTATTTTTAATAAAAATAAGTTTACAGAAATATGAAATGCAAGTAAGAATGCAGTAGAGTTGATTTTTAATCAATTTTGATTGTTATTTTTATTGTTTTATTTCATAGTAACTCTTTGTGAGAATGTTTTCAGTTAATTACGAGGAAGAAAATTTAAAATTATTTTAAGTACACAGAATTTTGATTATATGAACACGTGAGGATTATTGTTTGAAAGCCCTGAATTTTTAAGTCTATGAAAGAATAAGTTGAAGTTAGGTTTTAATAGGATTTATTACCATTGTCAGTCTAAACCACATTTTGTCTAAACCACAATTGCAAAAGTCTGCTAGGGAGAAAGGCCATTAAATATGCTTCTTGTGAGATAACCCATCTTCAAAATAATATTTTACTCCCACATAAACATCAAGAAGATGAAAAACCATAGAATAAGCCTTTTAATCCTTTGACCACTTCCAAAATTATCAGAAAAATAAAGATATCATTTTCAAAATATAAAAAAAAATCCTGGCAAGTAGGTGAGTAGAGTTTGCATGAAAAGCTTTTGTCAGTCCGTCTTGAAAAAGTGGAGGATTTAATAATAATTATCATTACATATTATATTGTTATATTACATATGATATAATGGTTATATTACATATGATGTGTTGCTCTGTCCCAATATAATGACTGTGCTGTTCTGACAAGATAGATGAGTTAAGATTTCAAACATGAAAAAAAGAAGGTAGAAACCACCCAATCTGTAAAGACAGTTTAGGCTTTGGTACCATGTTTTACTCTAAATCCTCCTCAGGAGTCACATCATGTACCAGAGAGCATTGTCCAAACTCTTCTTGGACTCTGTCAGGCTTGGGCTGTGACCGCTTCCTTAGGGAGTCCTTTCCAGTACCAAACCACCCTTAGGATGAAGAACTTTTTCCCAATATCCAACCTAGGCAAGCCCTGACACAACTTCAGCCCATTTCCCTGAGTCCTTTCACTGGTCATGGGAGTGAAGAGATCTGTTCCTGCCCCTCCTCTTCCCCTCACAAGGATGTGGAAGACCATAATGAGGTCTCCTCCAGGCTGGACAGACCAAGTGACCTCAGCCATTCCCCACGCAGCTTCCCCTCAAGGCCCTTCACCATCCTGGTTCCCCTCCTTTGGACCCTCTCTAATGGTTCAGAGTCTTTTTTACCTTGTGGCACCCAAACTGCCCCCAGCACTGCAGGTGAGGCTGCCCCAGCCCAGAGGGGACAATCCCCTCCCTTGTCCTAGCTGGCAACGCAAATGGGAACAGGGCTGAGTGTGTGGTTCACTGTTCCCATTTACTCTTTCACTTTCTTTTTCAAACTGGTGTGTGAGGAAATGAGAGAGGACTTGATAGGCATAATCAGTTATTCCCAAAGAGCAGTCCCATGGAAATCCGGTCATGAGCTCCAGAAACTGGCTGCAGAAGCCAGCTGAAGCAGGCAGCCCTAGGGAGCCTGTGGGCAGCACAGGCTCTGTGGCTGGCATAGCATCTACACACTGGATATTTGTCTAGCTGTGCTGAGCAGGTTCAACTCAGCTTGTGGGGTCTAATTTTAATCCAGATACAATAAACACCTGCTGGTGAAGCATGGGAAAGGAAATTATAGGTATTCAAAAAAAGTAGATCTTAGAGTACATTTCACAACTGTTGTTTCTCACAGTTCTCACAGTTAATGAGAATTTGATTTCTTTCTTCCTATATCTGTTTTACTAAGATAATGTTAGATACAAATATTGAAAAGTATTGAAGTACATGTGAGATGATGTCATGATGTAACTGTCTCTACCATTACATTTAAAATTCCAAATAAAGTTGTGTAGTTTTCCCTGGGAGAAAGCAAGCATGCTTTCAGATATTTGGGTTTTTTTTGGGTTTTTTTTTTTTTTTATGTTTACTTTTGTTTTCCGTCCTTTACTTCAGCTCTTAGTGTTATCAAAAAAAATGGCAAATGAAAGTTTTCTACCATCCTGTTCCTATGCATCATTTACTGCACCAACAGGGGTTCTTCTTTCCTTAAAAAACAACCATACAACCCCACAAACCCACTTTTTTTTTTTTTTTTTTTTTTTTTTTTTTTTTTTTTTTTTTTTTTTTT
>WEIU01007923.1:0-14608 GCA_013389925.1 Aegithalos caudatus | reverse complement strand
AATTTCCAAGGATGATCTTTGTCTTGCTTGCACTTCTCCAAAAGCTTGTATTGACTAGCAGTGATGCAGGACGTCATGCAAATGCTTGCTGCTACTTAGTAGCTATGCTTACTTAGCCTCAGTTCTATTAATAATAGTGTGAAAATAACTGTGCTATAATAAGCAAAGCTGTAAATGCAGGTCTAATAATTTTATGCTGCCATCTAGTTTATAGGCTTTATGGAGACTACAGTTAGAATGTTATGAAGAGTTATACAGATCTTTAATTGCACAATCATTTAAATTATGCAGTCCATGAACACAGTTTTTTCCAGTGCCTCATACTGAAGCAGTTAATTTTATATCCCCATAGTTCCAGATATCAAAGAGTTTCTTCTGAGAAGTCTGTTTCCATATCAGCCAAGTTCTGAGGTTTTCTGATTTTCTTTTTTCTTGAATGTTTCTTTCATAGCTATGTTCTGAAAATGGCTACGTGCAAAATTGCCCCAAGTTTTAATTTTCAAAGTCTAAAGTTTTACTAGAAATAAATGATGTACATTTTCTTAGTGGAGAGAGGGAGTGAGTGGTACTTCAGTGCATGCCAGCATATGATCTGTAATGACCCCCATTAAAAAAATCCAAAAAGCCTATTTTTCCTCTCACCCTTGATACTTAGATAGCACGTAGTTGTAGCTCAATGGTCACTAAATGTGGTCTTTGACTAAGAAAATAAATGAATAAATAAATAAATTTATCAATTCTGATACCTGTTTTCAGGTATGAAATGTGGGTCCTAATGGGTATAAGAGCATTTTATATTTGCCTACCTTTCTGAAAACATTATCCGTGCTTGATTTGGTATGGATTTCACGGTTAGACAGTTCTGCAGAGCCAATTCCCAGAGAGGACTAGGGGTCACTCTAGGGCTGAGCTCATGAACCTTCTGGGAAACAAAATGACCTTTAACAAGCAAAATTTGCATTGCATTAAAAGTATATCCTACTGTGCAAACTGGGTAAATTTTTAATGTATGTTAGCATGTAATTTTTAATACAGTAGAAGTATTTTTCACATCCAGAAAAACATTGTGTTTCCAATGTATGTCAGTGGGAAGTGAAAGGGGAATGACACAAGGACTGGAGACAGCTTATTTATATGTTTTTTTGAAACTTCCCACAAAAACGTGATTAGATTACATGAATTCTCTTAAGAATCTGTTCCTCCTTCTCTCCCACCTTATCAATTATGCATGCAAGTTCCTGCAGTATATATACTTTGTGTACTGAGAAAATGACCCAGAGGATATCTACATTTTCCTTGGGAAAACAAGCTAAAAGCAAACAAATATAGTTTACCTCAAGATACCTTATACTTTGCTGAGATTGGGTGATGATGTACTCAGTTGTTACTGGTAGGGAAGTCAAGTCACTGAAAATAAGCTCAAGATTGAAGGACTGTAATGACAATTAAAAAAAATAAAATAAAAAGAATGAGGATTCCCAAATTGACTGTCCTCTGCTTTAACAGCTATGGCCAGCCTTTCCCCAACACACATGTTCAGTCACAATCCACAGAGGTAGATGAAAAATCCTTTAATTATGTTTGAATTTTTTGAATTGTAACCTCAAAACAATGTATTCACAACTCAGTCTTTGGGTTTATGGGGTAGTCTTCCACATAATGCAATTTCTGTGTTGTTTCTTCACTGTAGAAAGATGGATTTTTAAAAGATGGAAGAAGGATTTTTAAAAATCTGAGTTCAGAAAAATGCTTTTGAGTGAAAAACAACAACAGATGTCTGATTATTCCATGGAAACCTTATTGTCATTCATTCTAAATCTCCTCTTGATATAATTTAACATAAATAACTCAGAATAAGTAAAATAGAGTATGAAAAATGTCATTTGACAGAGATAAAGTTATAAAGCAGTTTAAAGTGGTTTCAGGATTTTACTAGCTGAATTAAATGTTTACTGCAGGTGTATGGATGTTTCATCTGGAGCGAAAGGCACATTGAAGCTTTTGGGATTTATATGTATTGGCATAACATAAACACACAATTCACCTTCCCAAACACAAACAGAAATATATATCAGTTGTATTCTAGGATGTTGAGACAATCCAGTGAAAGAACAAGTCATACTGCCTCGAGAAATCCTATTACATTTAAGAGAATTTTTGTAGGCAGTTATGCACCATGCACTAAAGCATAAGAGCAAAATTTTTATTAGAAAATAAGCAAATTAACAGTATTTTTCCTAATTAATATTGAGAGCTATTGAAAGTGCTAGAAATAAGCAAAAATTCTATTAGAAACCAAGCAAATTAACATTATTCTTCCTAATTAATATTGAGGGATATTGAAAGTGCTAGAAATAAGGGTAAATTGTAAGACAAAAAGATAGAAAAGTAATAATCTTATAGAGAAATAAATTATTTTACATTATTAGTTGAAAAAAATTAAAGTATTCACCAATATTTAAGGGTTAGACTCCAATCAAATTGTCATTTCTTCATGTCTTTAAAAATTATAATAAATGGTTAATGCCTAACAATTCACATAAGTACAGTAGTAACTAATGATGCAACTCATAAACATAAAATTAGGTGAATCTTACAAGAAAATTTAACATCTGTCATTTCCCATTTTTATCTGAATTCTTTATAGGGAAATGTTACACAGTTGCATACAGTGAAAAAAAATCAGTTGCTTTTTAAAATAGTGAAAAAGTTTTTCCACTGGAATAGAAATATCAGGCTTGGGTTATCAAACAGTGGGATTTTATTAAGGGATAGGCTAGAGTTCTGTCTGACTTTCTTGGTAATATCTACAATTAATTTCTGTTGGTTGTTAAAGTGTCCACATTGATTTATATATTTCACATATTTTAAAAAAAGACAATTTAAAGCTTTTTTTTTTTTTTTTCTTTTCTTTATTTCCTTGGTATGATACTGCAATGCTTCTTGAAGAGTTGAAAATCACTTTAATTTTTCTGTTTTTATCTTTCTCTACCGAGATAGTAATTTAAATCCAAGTATGAAGAATTATGATATTAATTTTAGGGACTTAGTTTCTCCTTAATTTGCTAGACTGATTGCTAGAGAATAGGACACTGTGCTCCCTGAATAAGTCACCTGTGTCTAGATCCATTTGGATCTAAGGAAGACGTAGATGAATGGTTGCAGGTAGACTTTAGGAATCAGCTCTATGTCTTTGGGCTTCATCTGCCTTCTTATAGTTACCCAAAGTTTTCATGAGCCTTTCTGCTTCTGTGCCTCTTATTTGGGGAAGAGAAATATCAGTGTTTCCATGGATGAGGTATGAAACTGCTGTCAACCTATTTTAAATATAATTTGGTTCCTGAGTATGCCATGTTATGTTTTCCTTAACGTACAGCTTATATAAGTTTTCCGTAGCATACAGCTTATTTTCCTTACATATAGCTTATGTTAATTTTGATGTTTTTTCTAATGGAAAAAAACTAGAAAATAGTTTTTACAATATTGTACAGTTTTGGCTCTCAAAAGGGTGAAACAATCTACTTTCATTAGGAAAATACATACTGTGATGAAATATATGACGAGATATAAAACCTTCAAAGAAAACAAAAAAAAATCAATATAACACCTTAAAGTAAGTCTTAATATAAGGTTCCTTTTTTCCTAGTTCACAAAAAAGGAATAAATTGCAACTGAACTCTTCAGCACACTTTTCAGTTTAATTAATCGAGTTGAATGGGTCTCTTTTTACCTGGATTATCACTGCATGGGTATTGAAATAATGTTCCTTATGAATAGAAATTTCAGTTTTGGCAATAAAGGGAACTTACAGAGCTTTTTAGAATTAAGCATCATTATTATGAAGCCTCTTCCTATCTTAGCATTAAACTATTAGAGCCTATTACAGTGTGTCATTGTTTTGACAATTAATGATTGAAACAAATATATTAAAATAACTGTAAGTTAAGAATATGGTAGCTATTCATTTGTAGTTGATCATTCCTTAAGGACATAATAAGGTGCTTATTTGGTATTGCTTTTATTGTATCAGAAAAGTTCCTGGCCCTGCACCATAATATGGCACAGCTTTCTATAAATTCCAAAAGTCTAGTTCCAGCTATTGCCAGCTCCTGTGTCACCAGACTGGAGCTTCCTACAAATACTAAGTAAGAGTGGCTGAAATGTGCAAGAGTCACAGATGTATGCTCATAACTCTTAATTACAAAGAAACAATTCCCAAACTGAAAAGGAGGGGTAAAGGATATGATAAAAACTAGTAAAAGGGCAAGTCCTAAAGCTGAAATCTAACAAAGGAAATTAAACTTGAAATTCCTTACTGATTCAGATGACTTTACCATATGTACTGTTGATATACTAGGGAAATGAACATTTGTGAGTTGTGTCTTTTATTGTAACATCATCAGCTATAGAAATGGAACAGTTATTATTAAATGTGTTTTCTCTTTAGATTTGTATTTGACCAATGTTGCGTATCCTCTAAAATTTCCAGTCTGTTTTTTATTTCCTGATACCAATTCATTTGATGCTAGATCAGGCTTGTACCATAAAAGATGAGGAAGGAGCAAATTCAGTCAAAACCAAACACCTGAGGTACTGAGGCATGTAAAAAAATTTGTACATGGAAAATATTATTTTTTCAGCAAGTGGGAGAATACCAGGAGGAAATAGGATCTGCCAGGCTGTTCCTGGAGACACAGCACGTTCATTGTTCAGTATTTGATCTATAAATTTTCACAGTTCAAATTGCAGTGATAAGCATGAAATGAAAATTAGAAATGACAGAATTTGGCTGCAGCCTTTAAGAACATTTGTTCATTTGAGACATTTGGTGAACACGAGGTCAGCATAGTGTCCCAGAAAATGGCATTTTATCCTATAAAATACAGTTACGCTTATTGCTTAACTACCTGTAAAATTCTGTGACAGAATCAAAGCTTAAAGATCAAACTTGCTTAATCTGCATGTGGCAGCTAGTAGAGTTAAAGTACTAAACACATTATTCCATCTCCTCATCAGTAAGGCTACACACAGGTTTTACAGAGCTGATTGAAAATCTTCAGCTAGGATCATGTGAAAATATGAAGTGGAACATTGATTAAATAGTTATATTTTGAGTAAGTTACTTGAATATCCTCATTTTTTTTCCTCTCCAGTCTTCTTTCCAATGAAGTTCAGCACTTTTACTTTCTGACTATTGAAATTCCTCAGAGAAAACTGCACTTCTTTGGTAGTAATCAGAGCCCTGAACGGCATGGGATCGTTTCCCTGGTTTGGTAGGTTCTCAGATTAAAAGGTACTTGATTTTTTTTTCTGGGTTTTCTACAATTAAAATATGTCTGAAAAGTAGTTTAGAATAAAGTGTTCAAACAGAGGTCCACACTGCAGTCAGCAAAATTATTTGAAGGGTAACAGTGTGACTTGAAGGACAGACCCATACCGAGGAGATTTCAAAAGACTGGAAAAGGTCACACTAAGGGAGAAGGGGCTTGCAGGTAAAAAAAAAAAAAAGACAGAATAGAAGGATGAACTGAGGAGGTGAAAAGGACAATAGGTCTGTAGAATATAATACATAGTGAAAATTGAATCCATAAAAGATGGAAAGAAACACAGGAATAATAAAGATATACTACCTGTGCACTACAAAGTCTGATGAAAAATTAAGGGGGAGATTCTTTCAAAAAAGGCTATTTGAAGATGAAGTGAGGCTATAGAAAAAAATTTTGTAGATCATGATCAGAAAGCTTAGAAAATATGGGAGAAAAAATAAAAGGGAAGTCTCTGAAGTAAAATAATTGACAAGGTTGACAGCCTCCTAACCAAACTGACAAAGATAATGAGCATGTGGAGTTACACATTTTTAAATCTGTTGAACAAATGTAATACTTGAGAATGCAAAATGCATTAATGAGCTTATTTGCAATGTCACTGACCATAGCAAGTTTTAGAAGGGAAACTAAGCTTTTCTGAGAAACATTGCAGGAAAACAAAACCAAAAAGATTTTTGTTTGTAAGAGCATAACACTTACAAAGAAGTTAGGTCACTGATTTTTAGAATATGTCAGTGTTGATTAAGTAGATTAAAATGCTGCATAAAACCCAGATATTGAACAATAGCCATTCCATGTACTTGCCTTGAGTTTCCACATATGAATGTGGAATTAGCACATAGCAATGTGCACACTGAAAAAAAAAAAAAAAAAAAAAGTGATTATTATAAATTACATTTTATAATACAGCTTTTTTAAGCTGAAGAAGCATTACCAGTAAGAACTTTGGGCTTTTTTTCTGTGACTTTGTTCTTAAGAAATATTAAACTTGTTGTGATGTTATTTGTTGAATAGAGTAAATATTAGTGCATGTCATGTCATAGAAAAAGATACAAGGTAATTCCTCTTTTGGTACGCATCTGACACTACTTAAAAAGCTAATTTTGATGTGCTTGGTAAGAGCGTGGAACCAGGCTCTTTTTGGTGATACTCAGTGGCAGGTCAGGGGCACAATCTGAAAACAGCTTGTGAAGAGTCTGTGTTGTCCCCTCTCAGATACTGGGGTGACACCGACTGGGATTTGTTTACATCCATAGACATCTAATTACTGTGTGTATATTTTTCTTACTGGCATTAACCTATCAAAATGCATCAGCAAAGACTTGTATTCTTAGGATGACTAACCATTGAAACTGTCTTCAATGAATGAAGATGGACTTGAATATTCAAAATGTGGTTTTGAATACCAGCAGTAGCTGGTTTATTATAAATTATCTTGAATATGTTTGGTATTAAATGAAATTGATCTATAATAGTAATGATGACAACAATTTTCAGAACTTTTAAGTTGACTTGTGCCTCTTTTTACCCCTTAGCCTTTAAAATCATACTGGAATCTAAGTATTTGTGTAAGGGTTTTTCAAACAAAGGTGAGTTTTTATGATGGTAAAAGATTATCACTCATGACCCTTTTACTTGATTTTTTTTCTGCTATGCAGGGTGCCTAACCTTTTAACTACTCTTAAAAATTGCTTGCTAGGTTCACCTTCTATTAAATAATATCAGATTACAAAGGGAAATTACTCTTTCAGTCTTCGTAGTCATCAATTTTCATTCCCTTTCCCTACTTTATTTATTTTTCATCTGTATCCCTAGAGTACCTAATTTTGATAGAAATGTTCTCAATCTCTAGACTCTGAAATCTGTGAATCTCAATCATACTGCAGTTCATGGTTCAGCCATCTTAATCATTATAAATATTTAACAATAGTCACCATTAGACTAATTAGTGGTAAAATCATTTCAAATGTGAACTCTTACAAAATTTTGCTGTGTAATAATTGACACAAAAATCTGATTTAAAAAAAATAACAAAAACAGACAAAAAAACATACAGAAATCTGTTCTACAAATAACTTCTTTCTCTTGTACAGTCTCTCAGCTTGGCCATCTACCAGTGCAACCATGCCGAATGGAAATACTTCAAGAAGATTTTTTATGTGTTTACGTATTTTCTATGTGTTTCACAATGTTTCAACTTGTGGAAGCTGGTGGGAATTAGCAATTAGTCATGGCACTAACGCTTAGCAAGATGGTCATCTCCCCTTCCCCACCAAGAGCCATCCATCAGGATCTTGTCTGAAACCATTTGCTTTATTTAAACTATTGATTGCTTATATTTTTTTCATGTCAATAGGATAAGGTTGTTCTAGATCTGCCTTTTGTGCTGTGTGCAGTATCTGCCTGACACTTAAAAATACCAGTCAGAAAGTAGTCAGCTCTTTGTTCCCCCATGTTTGCTTTTCAAAATCATTGCTAACCTTTTATAAATGAATTTAAGTGGGTCTTTGCATAGCCAGATTTACTGAGCCTCAGTACCTTGCCTCTGTTTGGTGAGATAAAGCAAGTAAACACAATTTCCCCTGTTAGGAGTTGGTGAAAGCCAGCTGGAGTTCTCAGAGGAACCATGTGGAAGGGCTGGGAGGTCTGCAAGGCTGTAACGGGAGAGCAGGCAGAGTCTGTGGGCAGAAGTGATGGTAATATATCACATCATATGCATTTTGGAGGGATCCAGGATACCTCTTGAATTTCATGACAATTTGAAGCATAAGTTGTTCTGCTGGTTTTGCTGAGATGTCAGTCTTTTAAGAATATCTGTGCTGTTTAAGATCACAAATTTTTATTATGAAGATAATTTGACTTTATTATCTTCATTCCCTAATACTTCACTTTGCTAAGACAAAAAGACCTTATGAAATCAGAGCTGCAAGTATCATTTCAGTATGGCTTTTTCAGTTTCAATTTCTATAAATATCTCTGAGATAGAAAGTAATACAAAGTTTTATTTTTCACATACCCAAGAACTTTATGTCAAATGGATGAAGACCTTGTGCTCAAGACAGAGTGACTTCTTGGGGAGGGGATGATATGGCAGATTGAATTTCCACATAAAATAGGGAGAGCTATAGATGTTCCTTGACCATTTCAGTCTTTCAGTATTTCAACACGTTGAATGAAATAAAAAGGAAATTACCAATACCCTTCTAAAACCCTTTTGTAAAAGTATCTTTTCAAAGTAGCAAGCTTCAGGCTTCCCTATGAGTGTAAATTTAACAACAACAACAACAACAACAACAACAACAACAACAACAACAAAAGAAAAAAAAAAAAAGACAATTAAACCCTGAGAATGAGTGGGTATTTCTAAAAAAATTAAGAAATGACACCCTTCTCTTTCCTGTGGACTTTTTCATAAAGCAGTTCTATCAGTAATTCAAAGGCATTCTGTGTTTATTATGCTTGTATAACTCTGAGCCCCATAACCATTCAGAAAGTATTACAAGAGTGTCTGAGTGATAATATAGAAAAAAAATACACATACACACAAAAAGAAGAGTGAACCTACCTCCGAGTGAGTAAAAGTGAAATCCAAGTTGTCTTTTAATACCAGGACTGATGAGGCATGAAAAAGAAAGAACCCATTGTGAGACACAGATCTACTTTAGTTTTATGGACTTACAGATGAACAGCTTTTTACAGATACCAAACAAAAGCATGTAACAAAGGTGGTTTGAAACACTATACATCCTGACTAGGTTGATAGTTACTGTCAACTCTCAAATAATGAGGAAAGTTTAATATATTTTATATTATTTTAATCAAGTACTTTACAAAACAAACAAACAAGCAAAATTCCACCAGCTTCAAAATTGTCACAAGATCACATAAAAGTAACCACAAAATTCTATAGAGATGGCAAAGATTTTTTTTAAAGTATGCTTCTACAATATTATTAGAAGTTACACATTTCAACAACACCTACTTTTTACTAGGCAACTTAATCCTAGTTTTAAAGCCCTTAAAGAGCCTCAATCACATGGATTTTCTATATCACTTAGGGCCAACATACACAGAGAGGTTGCTTCAGTATGTTCCTAAGCCTTAGCTGCTCTGCAGTAATTGCCTTCATTTAGCAATAACTGTGATTTAGTCCACAGCAAACACATGGCCTTTGGTGGTAATTTTGTCCACAATTAAAACACCAAGGGGACTTCATGTGCATTGGAGGCAGCAACTGAGAATGCCAATAATTTCTTTGCATAATTTGTTTGTATATATTAACTGTAACTCCGAATGGTATCCATGTCCAAAGTGGAAATAGGTATCAGAATTTTTAAATCCAGTCAAACTTTTTATAGTATGGATACATAAGTATCTTTAATTTCCTTTTGAAAGGAATTACAGTGATATTTGTTTATCATGTAAGTTTATTAATGTTTTGTTTTAATCCAGATATTTTACTCAGTATGTAGAAAAAAAATATAAATACTATGCAAAACAAGTTGCATTTTTTTATAACATGGAAGATACATTTTCATACTTTTAACGTAGACTGTATAAATACGTAGAATTAAAACAAATCAATACTAGTTTTGAAGTACAAATCTCCAAACTTTAAAACTTTCCAAAACATTATTACATTTAATTTGGCTAAATTTAATAAAAATTGTATAATCTAGAGAAAAAGTAAGTTACAACTGCACCAGAAAACAACCCAACTTTTTCCAGTCTAAGTTATAAGGAATCACTTCTTTCAATATGTCTTTCACCAGCCTTTTAGCTACAGAAACAAAACCAGAACTACTGAAGGTTTTATGATGATTAATTCTGGGATTAATGCTACAATATGTATGTTTTATAATGCTAATGATGAAATAGGAGGCTCAGGAATCATCAAAAACATTTGGGAAAACAAAAAATTGAAATAGATTGTCCTATTACAAAACAGGAAATTTATAAATACTTTTTATCAGGTGATTTTATAAGGTTAATTTTTCCAATCTAAAATAACTATTTTAGCTAAGAAAATGTTTTATTTGTATTTTTTATGCATTCTAAGTATGTTGGGGTCTTCTTGTCTTTATGCTGCTTCCAGTTTCCATGCCCACTGGTATTTAACGTCTTAGAAATCACATCAGTGAACAAAAGGAATTGAATTGTGGGTTAATTTTCTTTCTAATTCTAGATTGGATCCTTGAATAATGATAGAAATTGTATTCCAGAAAGGCAATAATAAAGTAATAATAATAATATTATATATTGTAAAGTACTCAGGGTCAAGGCCTTAAAGCATCCATTTTCTTGTATGATAAAAAGAGTTTGGGAGTAGGGTCTGCATATTTTTAAACTTTCGCTATCAGAGAGGGGAGCAAAAATGGAGCTTTGGACTCCATTTCGACATTGCTGCCCCAGCCACTTTGAGATGTGGTTGATGTTCTGCATGAGATGGGCTCCAAATTCCTGCCCAGCCCAGGTGGAGTTTTCACACAGATTTAGAACTCAGCCTCACTCAAGAAAACAAAACTAGTTTTAGATATATGTTTCTCACATTTATTTATGGAAGGAGTTTGAAAGTCAAGCTATATCTTTAAATTTCCATTTAGATTCAGCTAGGGGTGAGTTGCAGGAGCAGCTTTCTGAGGGGTGTCTTCCAACGTGCTGGTTGTGGTGGTGTCAGCCTCAACCACAGAGCCCTTGCAGGCACCATCCTTGCCTGACCCAAGCCTTTGCATGAGCCACAATTAGATTAATTGCATTTCCTAGAGGAAAGCATAGGCTTTAAATACAGAACACTTAACGAGTCCTTGTGGTGATATGACAGGGAAGCTGGGATGAGCCCATGTGTGTTTCAGTACGAGGCCGGATGACAATAATTGATGTCCTGTCGTGGTTGTCAGCTCTCTCTCAGCTGAAGCATATGGCATCTGACTGAGCTCAGAGCCAGGCCATACGTCACTGTCACTGCTGGGGTGTGTCTTTTCTCAGTGCAGGGGGTACTTGATGGGACACCAGCATCAAATTGTGGTAGGCCTGGGAGCTCCTTCTCCTCGTGATTAATGACACTAATTGAAGTTAAAGTCTGTGCACACATCAAGGGCAGAGCAGAACCTTCCCAATTTGTCTCCTTTTAAACAGCTGACACCCACTCTTCATGGAGAAGTTCCAGCCAGTGTAGGCTTATAAATATTTACTGTTCCTATTTTATAACCATGGGATTCTAATAAATCCCATCATATAAATTTTGATAGAAGATATTTGTGCTCTACCCTTACTTTTAAATTTTTTTTAAGGAAAAGCTCTGGGATCATCCATGTTGTGTTCTGCTAAGTATCTTTTTAAAAACCCCCAATCTTTATTAATGATAATAGGGGTGACATCTTATGTCATAACTGGTTATGTTGAAACTCAAAAGTTTGGATCAGACAACACAGAGAGACATAGTTTTCAACCCTGTCAGTAAGGACTGGTCAGGTTTTGTGTTGTTTGTGGGTGATTTACTGGTTTTCTGGTTATTGATGAATAAAATACAAGTCTCCATACTAATGCTTGGCTATGACCAGAAATATGGAACAAATTATAACTGTTCAGAATTTACAATTGCTGAAGAGAAGTGACCTATTACAGCTGAAAACTGGTGGAGCTTATACTGCTCTGATATATGCTACTTCAAAACAACTAGCTAAAAATTATCTGTCATTTTAAAGGATACAATGAATAGCCAATAATGTCTGGGTCGTTTGAAATCCCTGCTATTTTACAGTGCATATCTTCTTTACAAAATTGATTTTTTCATCATAATGAATAGTGAAGGCGTTTCACAAAAATGTTTGCATGTTTTAAATTTGGAACTGTTTAAACTTACTGTTTAAAACAGTAAGTAGTAACTGTTATTAGCATAGATTCAAAACAAAACTAAAATATTTTAAGATAAAGTATTAATTACTTCTCAACCACAAAAAAAATGGGGTTTTTGATCTATTTTTTTGCTTATCCAAGGGAATCCCAGGTTAGTATGAAGCCTGTGTAGATTACAAATCTGAGGTCCTATAAAAGCATTGGAAAACTGGAGTTCTATGAAAAATATGGTTTTCAACCAATGTCAGAGCAAGACTTCTTCACTGTGAGGGTGACTGAGCTCTGGCACAGATTACCCAATCTGTGGAGTCTTCTTCCCTGGGGATATTCTGAAGCCTCCTGGACAGAGTCCTGGGAAACCAGCTCCAGAAAATCCTGCTTGAGCTGATGGCTTGGACAAAATGCCTTCCAGAGGTTCCTTCCAACCTCAGCTATTCTATGATCCTGTGAGTTACTTTTATTCTTAATTTTTTTACCTGTTAGAAGAAACTCTCCTCAGCTCCTTCTGTAGCAAGAAAATCTATGTATCAAGAGGCCTATTATAGGCATTCTACTTAAAATTATATATTTTTTAGAACAAAAGGCATTGTTGTTGTGATATTCACCATAAAAATGTGTGGGTTTTTTTTTTTTACTTATTTCCATATTATTCCTATTTTGATTCATTAGATAAAAATATTTAGAAACTAAAACTAACTCTTATAGTGCTTCAAGCAGTGAAAAATCAATTTTTCCAAGTATTTTATTTCATAAGTACTGTTTTAAAGACTACCAATTTTACTTACAAGTCTTTAAAAACATACAGTGCTCTTTATACAAGGTAGATCCAAACATGGGGCACTGTTTAGTAGTAGTATCATTAGTAATGCCATTAGTACCCTTCTCATGTTTAGTTTGCCAGTGTGCCCTTTGCAAAAAGCTTTATTCTGCTGATTAGAAAGGAGAATTTAAAAATTTCCAGGCTGGGTTTGTTTTCTGGTGTGTTATGGGTTTTGTTTCAGTTTTATTTTGCATGTTCAGAAGAGATTCGGACTGGTATTGCAAAGATCATCAGGTGAAAGAGGAAGTGGAGTTGAAGGAAGTTTTGTGTGTGGTAGGAAATGTGTCCATCATAAGGACATCTGGATCTTTTGTCAGACAGTTAAGATAAAGATACTATATATAAAAATTTAAATTTTTCTAGAAACATTTTTTTAGTAGGATTTTAGCTAGAAATTTTACTGAGGGTTTTTTTTCCTTCAAAATTGCTGGAAATTGGCTACTTGAAATTTTTTGGCTTCCTCCTGTAGTGACAAGACTTGAAAGAGCCTCAAAATAAAAATCCTTTGTATTGAGAGACCAGAATAGATGGACAATATTTAACCCAAACACTGTGGAATGTCAGTTAATGCAAGTGAGTGTCAGTTAATGCAAGTCAGTTATCATTTACAGCCAAGAACAATATTAGTACAGCTGGACATGATAAAATAAGGTGCCTTATTCAGAGTAGTCTGTACTCCTGTCTGTTAAAGGAGTCTCTATCTATCCACCTTGCTCTAAAACAATTAAGTGACAGGAAAAATAATCACCATGCCTACTGCTAAATTTAGAAATATAACCTCATTCAAAAAAAAAGCCAGAGATAACCACGGCCCTGAAAGCCTAAAACAGCAATAGTGTCCCTTGGGTTTGCAGATCTCTGTTTTACCTTTAAAAAAGATAGAAATCTGCAATCTGAATATTTCACAGAGATGAGATGATAATCTGGCTATGGGAGCAAAGAAGTATTTCAGTGCCATTGGTTCCTAGGAGGAATGCAGAAGGCAATGCATGGGTTGCAGGGAGACTGTATCCACTAAATTTGTTCTTTTGCATCAGTACATATTCAGACAGGCAGCATGTCACTACTTTGAATAACTGCTTGCCGCACACAAGCAGAGGTTGTATTCCCCAATGCATGTATTATTATACAAAGAGTTTGGTTTCTATGGTACTATAAATCAGTCTTTCACATTGTAAGCTCGTAAGGACTGTCTGCTCTAGGAAGTGACACTCTGATACAGTGGAGGGAAAAATAATTTTACTGGCTAAAACTGTTAGAGAGATGATTCTACCAGAATTAACCTTCAAATCAGACCATATGCCAAAGTTAATAGTATGGATTTCATATAACAATAAAAATAAGAGAGAGAGAGAGAGAGAGAGAGAGAGAGATAAAAAGAGAGAAAGAAAAAGTGAGAGAGGGAAAGAGCTGGACATTTCTCNAAGAAGAGAGAGTGCCAGTGAAAGATTGAGCAAATAATATCACATTACATGGAACCCGACAGAGTAGAGTTAAAGTCCTCATTTTGATCTTTACAGTGGCAAAGATTCCAAAATTACAGAGTTAAATGGAATGCCCTAGAGGACAAATGTGACATACTATCTTGCAGCAGGCTCTGCATCTG
>WEIU01007922.1:1901-19918 GCA_013389925.1 Aegithalos caudatus | reverse complement strand
GATGATTAACTAATACATGTATTAAAGTTTGTAAGGACTGTTGTGTCTGAAAACCCTTCTTCCAGAAAGGACAAGAATCAAAATACCCAGTTCTTCTCAGGTCAAGAAGTTACCCAAGATTAATTGGTGGGGAGTTTCTAAAAGATCCCTATGAACATTTGTGAAGGACACAGAGTACTTTCTGGAAGGCCGAGTTGTTCCTCCATCCCTGTGGAGCTGGTGGAAGGACAGCCCAGAGACTGCAGGTGAAAATCCTGGCACCAAGAAGTAAGAGCCTGCTGAGAGGAACAGTGGACCAGCCGCCAAACCCCAGCAGTGATGGAGAAAACTTTCTGCAGACTTCAGAAGCGTCTGCCAGGTGTGTTGCTACTAGGGAAGCCACTGGGTTGACTGGACCAAAGCCTGGAAGCATGGTTTGATCTCTGTTTGAAAATACACCAAAATAAAATGTCAAGACAAACCTATTGCAGAGCTGTGCTTGCTTTTAGGTGTTGTCAGTGTGTTGAAGAACTATTACTAATTTAAGCATTAGCAGAGCAAATCACATATCAAAGCTGGGATTTAAGTTTGTCTCTTAAGCAACTCACTAATGTGGGCTGTCTGAGTGAACTAGAGCTTCTTCAAGGCTGAAGATAGGCAGCAACAGAAAGAGTAACAGGGTTACTGATAGTAGAAAACAAAAGACAGGGATAGCAAAAATGCAGAACAAGGTTTCCAAGCTGAATTGGCTAGGTGCAAATCTATAAGGAACTGGGAGGAGGACAGGAAGTGACCTTTTAAGTTAGAAATGTGTGAGTATAGTGCAATTTCTGTGCCTTTGAGTGAAATGTCCAGCGTCTGGGTTTCTGCAATACAGATAAAACTGGACTGAAGATTACACCAGCCCACAATCATGCTGCTTGTACCACTCCCCTGGTCATGTGCAGCAGCAACCTGGTCCTACACTAGGATCCAATTTTGTTACAACTTCCAGCCTGATGTGTTTATTTGAAATAAACTAAAAATAATTACTTAGATGAAGCTCAAAATGTTTTCCTTTATAGAAGAAATCCTCTTCTAGCTAAACCAACTAGTAAAGCCAAATGGAAGATGTAACCTATTTGGGCATCTCAGTGTTAACTGTCTCCCTTGACAACACCCATTTCAGAAACATTGAACTATTTTCTGTCTCTGAAACATCTGGACTTTCTACTTGTTTCATAAGTCTCTAACAAAAAATATCTACACATCATCCATCAATCCACAGCCACATTCTTTTCTCACCCTATCATGATTAGATTCTTTGGGAGGTTTTAGGGGGTTTTTTTCCTAATGCTTTTCTCCCAGTTTTTCTTGGACATCCTTGTATTATTAATGGGCTCGATATATGCTCACTTTAAGCCATCAGAAAATAAACTAGTTTGTTATATAAGCTGGAGAAATGGGGACTTTTGGGGACCTGGCCTCTTTCCTTAGCTGCAACTGTCCCGTCCTGGCAAAACTGAGACAGACCTCAATCACTGTTTGGAGTAAGTCCACCTCCTGTTAAGATGTGGAGAGCAGTGGTGCAGTGTCTTGTCCAAGATAATTTTTTGGTAGGAAGATCCAGGTCACTAGTATTATTGCTAGGACTGTCCTGCTCTAAGTGAATGGAAACACCTAAAGAAGCAGAGAGATGCATTCTCCACAATAAGCTGTTACTCCGAGGAAGAAGAGCTGTGTAGCCTCTGTGGGAATCCCTCTCAAAGAACTGTGACGGTAGTGAAAGCAGTCATTGCTCACCTGACCTGCATCTATTGTGGTATTAAAGAGTAATAGCAAATCCAATTGTGGAAGTGCCATTTTCCTTCTGCTTTAAAAGTCACGGGTGGGGAACCTGCCCACTCATGGGCTGGCACTGGGGGAAGGTTTCTTGCAGAAGGACGAGGACAGCCTGCCATCAGTGATTGTAAGCAGAGGCTGAGCCCCTCTGGCCAGCACACGTTCCTCCACAGCTTATGCTGCTGAGCGCTTTGCCTTTCTCCTTCTCTTGTGCACCACTGTCCTTTTTCCACATTACTTTTCAGCTAGATGAGTCCCCTGACCCAACTCTGTGTGCAATTGCATACATGCAATCAGTGCAAGACACTTGTAAAATTAGTTAGCTGTAAAAGTGCTGAGCTGAGACCAGCAGGGAAGTCAGGAATCTGGCCGGAGCCCACCCGGGGCTGCCACGGCGGAGTTTCTCGTACGTGAGCAGCCTCACAGGGGCGGCCAGTTTGCTGCCAGGTAATGAGAGGAGCCGGCTGATAGCAGAGAGCCTTGTGTGGGGATTGTTTCATCTGTCAGGCTGCCAGGGGATACACAACAATTGCAATCTCCACTGCTCCTCCCTGCCGCGAAGATTAGGGGAGTTAGTCATGTGGAGCTATGAGGCTGATAGGAGAGATGATAACAATGCACAAACATCAGACTAGTGTAACTATTAAGGAAAAAAGAATGATTCAAGGATGTGTGTAATTAAGAATAATGGCTTGAAGAAAAAAACATCTTTTTATATGTGTTGCTATTTTTATATGACCTCCGTCTGGAACTCAGAAAATAAAACTGAGGAGGAATCACAATCTTCTCAAGCAACATTACAAAGTGAGACCTTGCCCTTGAAAATAAATCAACTTGCCAGATTTAAATTTATTAATTTAATTTGTTTGAATACCAGGTTAACTAAGAAAAAACAGTTCAAAGAGCAGACCTGACTTTCTGATCAGCCTGTGAAATAGTCCTATAGGGGGAGATTGAGACTTTTTAGGGTCAACAATACTAGAAACCCTGCTGTGATTATCAGATAATTCATCCACTATCAGTAATGATCTTGTTAATAAAAGTGGTATGAAAATATGCCTGAAAGAAGGAGTGAAGAAAGTATATAAGATGATTTTATTTTTTCTTCTAATCAATTTTTCTACTAGGCTTTAAAAAAATCAGAAAACCCTGGCAAAAATACCTGGGCAAAATAGCTTTTTATCAAACTATTAATCAAAGGTGCCCCCTAAAACCCTCTAAATACCTTGGGAACAGAAATGGCAGCTCCTCTGTCCCAGGCTGGAAGGTAAAAGAATGTGCCCTGTCCTTGTGACGTGAGTGATGGAGAGGGGAGCAGAGAGCAGGAGGGGAGCAGGAGCACCACAGGAGTAGTGAGCTGGCGTGGGCAGAGGTGTTCCAGGTGCTGCTGCCAAGCCCCGGTCAAAACCCCATCAGTTCTTAGCCCATCGTGTAGCACTCACCAGCCCAAAGCCAGAGCAGCATTTTAACCAGACATTTGCTTTGGCACCAGGTGCTTGGCATGAGGGACTGCACGTGAAATCCAAGCACTGGCTGATCCTCACACAGGGTAACTCTAGAAGAGGCAGAAAAAGGGCACAGAGGACACAGGTGGGGGAAGAGGGAGTGGAAAAAGAGCACAAGAGGATGGTGAGGAGGAAGAAAGGAAACATAGGAGGGCATCAAGAGCAGGGGAAGCAAATAAGCAAGACAAGTGGACAAAGGGAGGGATACTTTATACCAAAACCAGTCTTCAGGCACATGAGAAACACCCTCCATTTTATCCCAGTGCTCTTCAGAGCTTTCTGTACTGTGCTGCTGCTCTTCTGTGCCTTTGCCCAGCGAGTTCTGTCAAACAGCCAGCTGAGTATGCACCATGCCTCTAATACACCAAGGCAGAGCCAGCTGCCCTTCCAGGCTGTACTGGAAACTTGGGAAAAAGAGAAAGAAAAGAAATTCTGTTCTGCAAGACCTGGTGGTATTCCAAGTACTTGAGACAGAATATGGCTTAATGTAATGGGGATTTAACATCTCACCATCACTAATCAAAGTTATGAGTTTGCCAGCAAAGCAATCACAGACCACCTTTTCAGGCACTGAGAACTTAGCTGTGATCATATGTTCTGGGAGTAAGAAATTTTCTCTGTTTATAAAATAAAAAGTCATTGTGCAGCTGCTGGAACAGTGGAAGCTAGAATAGACAAAATGTGAGCATCAGTGAGGAATGATTGGAAGGAACAGAAAGAGGAATGAAGAGCAGGAACAGTGTCTTCTCACAGCACCTTTAATGTATTGAACAGTAACAGGAACAGAGATAAACACAGGACTCTAACTTAGGCAAGTACTTTAAATTAGTAAACTCTAGAGGTTGCTGTGAATTTAATTAAAGGTTGATATAAACAGCCAGGATTTTCACTGTCTTCTGAAAATGGATAGCCACAAGCTTTGGCAGATGACCAGAAGAATCAGTCTCATCAGCGTGCATCCCGGAGCTGCCTTACTTCTGCTCCTGGAAGATAAAACACCATGAATCATGAAGAAAAGTGAATGAAGCTGATTGTGAAAACTCTGCAATGAGAAGAAGGGAAAGAGGTTCTTCATTAGGTAGGTGTCTCTGAGATTACTCAGGGATTGAGAAAAGAATAACCAACATATTTTCTAAAACTGCAAAACTAACAGAAAAGTGTTGGGCAATGGGCTTCTCCCTGCCCCAGATTTTCCAACCAAGGTTTAAAAGTGAAAATGAGGAAATGATTCTTCCAGATGTGTTAAATTTCAGGTATTAAGCAAAAAATCACATAAACTTTATTGTTTATTTGTGTCCCCTCAGGTGTGGCTGCAGATCACATGCTTTCACAAGACACAGTAAGAAAGAAGCTTCATTATAAAACCTGATGTTGATGTCCAGTCTCTGACATGACACTGCTTCCTACTTTGGGGAGGGTATCCTTGAGCAGGAGGAAGCTCTTTTTCCCTCTGGATAAGACAGATAAATTACTTTTCACAGAACATCTTAGAAACAGAAGCAGTTGCAACAGTTTGTCTTAGTAGTCTCTGAAGTAAGAACAAGATCGCCCCTGGCTCATTCACCTAATTTGATGAGCTTCAGAACAATTCTGTCACACTGACCACAACACACAGAGTGAAATACATGCTGGTTTCACACTAAATGCAGAAGGGATAAAGCCTGTGGTTGCAGCATTACCCAGCAACACTTCAGAAAACTAGACCCACTGGGAGTTTTCACTGCATCACAGCTTTGCAGTGTGGGGGATTTTTGAACCAGTATCCATTGAACCAGCACTGCAGATGGCTCCCGCTGGACCATGGGCTGATGTATCAGTAAAATTAATCTAATATGGAAAAGATATGTAGCTGTAGTAAATACACACACACACACACACATATATATAAATATATACAAAATACAGATGCAGAGTAAGAGGAGAGGAGAAGGAGGTTAATGAGTTAAGGATTTTAAAATGAGACAAGATATGATTCACTGACAGTTGGTCTCAGTTATGTGGCCAGCCTAATTAAAATATCATCAATAATCCATTAGATGACTGGCAATAGTTTATGTGCAGCAACAATTTGTTAAAACAGTTCCATGTATTTCATAGCAATGGAATTTACAATTTTGTTCAGAGGGGAAAATAAACAAACAACCCTCTTAGTTTTGAAGAAGAACTTAAAAATATATAGTGTAATCTATCGCAATGTCATGTGCGTGACTCCAATGAGCATCTGAAACAATGCCTCTAACTTGTGTGAATTGATCCAATTTATCTTAATTCTGTTCCCCAAGGCTCAGGGCCCCTGTGCTCAGCAAGGCCATGGCTACATAATTTGGCATTTCATCAGGGTGCCACCAAATTCAGCATTCCCTCATGGAATTCCCTATTTTGCAGCAGGCAGTTGCTCAACCTTTTGTTTTCTGTCTACTGACTTGCCTCTTACCTCCTCTCCTTTCCCCATGGGGAGGAGGTAATTGAATTCCAAAGCATGTTCCCTCTACTCCTCCATGGACTCAGGCAGCAGGGGGTTGGAAAGTGACCATCTGAGGGCAGCCTGTGGCCAGGAGCAGAGTAAAGCATATTGGATCACATGCTGGGCCACAAAAGGGGCAGAGCAGCTATGGGACCTGGGCAAGGGCTCCTGAAACTGGCTGCAAGAGCCCTGCTTCCCTGGCAGTCATGAGAAAGGACGTTCAATTTATATTTCCAAAACAACACTATGGGAACCAAGACCTTGGGTGTAGGCTGGGGGCCTTTGAAAGGCTGATAGAAAAAATCCCAGCCTTAGGAGTTATGGGGGCAGGAGGGTGGTTTTACAAAAAATCAAGTGTTGCCAAGTCCTGGTCATCTCACTTTGTCCAGATCTTGACAAAAAATATTGTACCTTAGGACTATTTCATACAGTTAATTTAGTTTTTAAAATATCTACATAAATGCGTGTGTATGGAAACCCATTAATTGTCTCAGTACTCTCACATATATGGAACTAAATGATATTTTGGCTTGTGTTGCAAAAACTAAAGGGGTGCTTGGTGATTCACTGCCTTTCTGCTTGAGCCCCCTTCCTAACCTTCCCAAGTTTTTACTCTTTCCTCTGACAGACCACACTTACCCATACTCCATCTTAGCAATTACACAAATGGGCCACAGCAACTGTTTTGCTCCAAACACAGCACCTCCATGCTTCCCCACTCCAGCAGGCTGGATCTCCCACAAGGACTGTCAGTCCCTGCTTGGAAGATATGTTGCCTTAGTGTTGCTTTCTCTCCTGCTGAATAAGGGTCAAATGTGTCCACACCTTTGTGAGGAAGTAGTTCTTGTACCATGATCAATTTGTCTCCTTCTCATCTCACTATGACATAATAAAATTGGAATTGGAGGGATAGAACAGGATCCTGAGGGTCATCCCACTCTGGCAGCTTCCAGCTCAGAATAATAGCCAAAGGTGTTTGCAACAGTACAAGTTCTACCTTTAGATTTATCAACCTTCAGGAGTTTGAAATCAGCTTTTAACACATGGGTTTCAATATAGAGTGGAGGGGCTGAAAAAAATTGTGTTGTTTTTCTTTACAGGAAACAACAATTGTCAGGATGTCACATCTGTGCTGGGCAGTGGAGTGAGGCTGCACAGGGGCTGTGAGGTGCATATGGAAGCCTCCTTCCATTTGACTGTACAATTCCAGACAACATCTTTGTTGCCCTTGGCTGTGCCACTGTGAAGTCTAACTTGGCCTTGGAAGTCTCTTGCTTTTTGGTAGTAATATAAAAGTCTAAACAGATCAGACATTGTTTTGTCTGCCATTTAAGCTTACCAGCAGTGTTGTTCATCCAGGCATTTTTGGATTGTGATTGCATCTTCATGTGGAATAGCAGCAGAAGGAAAACAAAGTTCTCTCTGGTTTTTGTTTCATGCACCTGTGTGTTTGTATCTGCACACGTCAGTGGCTTGCAGGACGCTGTGCCTGGACCCTGCTAGGAAGCAGGAGCAAGCACTGCACCGAAATAGCAGGGAAGAGGACTCACAGGGAATGCAGTGGTGTATTGTGTTAGTGACCCATGATTTCAAGTAGTTTGAACTAGGCTGCAAATCAAAGCATAGATGCGACATGCTGCACTAAGAATCTTTAGAGAAGAAATTCTGTTTTGTGGCCAAATGTGACAGCAAATGCAAAGATGTTTTGTATGAATTACCCAAGGTTTGACTGCATTCCCTACTCTTACTTTGTTAAAACACTGGTTTGATGTTAACAAGTGATAAATTTTACAGATAAAGGATATGCACATAATTAACAGAGATTGCCTTGTCTTAATCCTTAAAAAGAATAGAATAGCTTGTTTCAGATTGTTTTACTTGTAAGATCTGGGTCCTCTAAGCAGTTGTAGACATGCTCACCTTCATTTCTGCCAGATCTCAAGAACTTAACTGGTGAAGTTAAATGTGCACGTAGAATTGGATCAATGCTCTTAAAAATCTTTTAAAAGTTTAGTAAACAAAGCCAAATATAGAAAGATTAAGATTTATTCTGACAGATAGTATATAAATTTGGCTGGACTACATTTACAGAAAGAATTTTAAGAGCCCTCAACAAAATTTAGTCAATGTCTTTAAAATCCTGTGTATTTTTTAACAATGCAAATGTCATCCTTCTGGGGAGGGGGAAGGGAAATGATGTGAAGACCCTTTAGTTTCTAGGATGTCATGCTGCTTGTTTTTCACAGTATAGCCAAAATGTTCTAACAGTCTCTTTTTCATTAGAGTTTCTTTGTTCACTCCTGAAGCTATATAAAGTTAATATATACTTGATATGGACGGATCCATTTTCTATAAATTATCATAACTAATTTTGGTTGCTCTTTTTACGTTTTTCCAAAGTTTGTTAGAGGTTTAAGGCTGAGAAATGTATGCAACAAACTTAGAGAATCAATCTGGACTTTGAAATGTCATTATGACATTGACAAAACAGATATTGATATGATTTCTAAATGTGTAATTATTCTTCATTTATTAAAACACAATCATTAGCCCAACATTAAAAAAAAAAATCAACAGTTGGATGTTATGAAGCCTTTACAAATTTAAATTTCTCAAACAGCTTTTAAAATTTTTAAAGATTGTTTAAATTAGATGTTATATTGTTAGTAGTCCCACATAGCTGAAACAGAAAAATCAGAAAATAACAGATGCTCATTTAAAAACAGTAAAGTGTCTGCAGATTTCCCAATTAAAAACAGTAGTAAATAAATATAATATAAAGTTTAGTGATGCTTTTTCTTTAGTGACTCATTATTCAGTTTATGTCTCCTATCTTCCTATGAAAGGCATAGAAATTAGGTGGATGAAAAAAACCCCACTGGTACTGCTGCTATTGCTCCACCTTTTTTATAAGTGTATGTGTAGAATCACATTTTCTTCCTATAAAGGGCCACTTAAGTCTGAGGAAAAATATTGTAAGAAACTGCACAGAAGAGAGCGATTTCCCTCCCACTGCCAACTGAACAGATCTATGTGATTGCTGAAGGCACAGTAGTCTCCTATTAACTGTTTTTAGGTGCCAGTTGAAATACAGTGGTGATGCTGATGTTTAATCTGGGATACTTTTCCTTACTTAGAAGGTAGTGTGATGCAATCCACAGTTTTAAGATTAAACTGTGGTTATTTCTGTTGTTTGAAAAGGAAAAAAAATAGAATTTTATGACAGATACATCCTGTGTCAAATTGGCTCAGTGCATCTATTTCAGACAATTGTCTATCAAAGGGCAGAAGCTAATTTGTGCGGCAACAAAGCACTCCTAAATATTTAGATGCTTAAAAAGTTAAAATGCTAACTTTCAGTTCACACAGTGTCAGAGTTTTGCTTGTGTTGCAGACTGCAGAATTGAACAGCAACGTCAGCTTTGTGCTACACCACTAGTATAGCTCCAAATGAGGTTTTAGTAACAAATAGGGACAAACTCAGATTTATAGCATGAGAATCAATTTGAGACATGAAACGAATTTTACATACTATCAGAGGCTGCTTTTCTGTTACTATTTCTAGGTTGCTGTAGATGATGTGACATGGGTGAAAGACATAGAAGAACTTGACTTGAAATTCCAGGATTAAAAAAAGAATCAGCAAGACAGTTGCCATCTGATTTCACTGCAGATGGAGAAAAAAAAAAAACCCCTTACGTTTTAGTCTCCCATGGCCTCTTTTATATACTACAAGGGAGAATGTATCATGTTCATTGAGTGGGAGATACATTACATTTTTAAAGAGTACTTAAGGGTTTTCTGCTCTGCGGAGAAAGAATGTAACACATAAATTGTTAACTTCGCAATGATAATGTGCAAACAGAAATAATCAGTCTGAAAAAAAATCAATGCAAGCATCCCACAGAAAGGGAGGTGATATTAACTGACAATATTAGCTACACATGTTTTCATTTGAGTCTTGGTTTGATGGTAGCTCTAGGAAGAAACTGGAAGAGAGTAAGCAATACTTTCTCCTCTTCACTTTTGGTGTTTAACGAGCACCCTAACCAGTATGGGTTTCGTTGGATGAGGCTACTAATTATTTTGTAGTCAGAAAGTGCTCTATAAAAGGCATAAGAGAGTAATTCAATGCAGTTTCCTTTTATCTGCCTTGCCAATTGATGTCTATACAGAGCAAGCAGGGCTCCCCAAACACATCAGTCTGTTTCAGATACACAAGATTAAGTAGCAAGTGACATTCAAGAGCAATCGGCCCACCCAGGAGGAGTGAAACCAGCGGAAAAGCTGTCAGATTCCGCCTTTTCTCCATTAATCTTGAAGCTTTTCAATGCTGCCAGGTCGCATCTCCATCAAACAAGCTGGGAAGAGTGTCGGGCTATTTTCTTTAGTCTCACCCTCCCCTCCCCATCTCCCCATTAACCCCTTCCATGACAGGTTCTTGTGGTTTGGGAGCAGCTCTTATGTTAACACCAGTAGGTGGGGCAGCACAAAAGGCTGGATGGAGCCCAGAGTGGACCAGTTTTAGGTGCAGGCCAACATTGAGGTGATTGGGAAAGGATGTGGCAAGGGTTTCATCCATGATGGAACTGTTCCAGAATGCTTATGCAAGAAGGTAGAAAATAGCAGGTGTATTTATCTTCTGTAGCCAGAGCATATAATGAAGTACTCTCTTCCAGGCTGGTCTGGTTAGGAACGAGCTGTATTTTCCTTAGTGTAGATCAGAAGATTAGATGTGCATATTCATGTTTTCCTTCATTTTCAGGTGGGTTTTTTGCCTATTTTAATCAAGTTGGCTGCATTATGCAAGACCCAGGAGCTGACCGTGGCATAGATATATACCTTATTCTTCCGTGGGTAGCTCCTACAGCATGTTGGACATGCTGTGCAGCTGTCATGGAGGAGGCATTCAGGCTGGCGGCAACCTTCAGAAGTTGAATCACAGAAGCAGAGGGTAGCTGAGTGGCCGGAAAGTGGCACAGATTGTGAAGTGTTCACGTCAGGAATAAGTGATAATGTATGTTGGAACTGAAGCCAAGTGACTGTGTTCCTCTGATACCAGGGGATGGGCCTGGCTGGAAGGAAAGAGGCCTCTTTACTTGAGTTCCTAGGGATTGCATCCTGAGATCATATTGGGGAGGGTATGGTTTTCAGAGGGAGGTAACTATTGTGGAGTCAAAGTCCAGATCTGAAAAACTAAATCTGTGAGTATAAAGAATAGATGCAGCATATAAAGGCAACAGTGCACCTCCACTTTCTCTAACAACAAATGTCTTGGGAAGATTATATGAAACATATAGGCATCATATAGTGATAGCTCCTTGGATAGTCTTCTAGTTTGCAGTAACTTGTAGATAAAAAATTTCCCTATACTGAGGTGGCATGTCTCTTCCATCACCTCCCCCTTTTTGCTATAATATAATTGTAGTGTTTACTTTTCTATGTTTGACAAATCTCTTATGTTCCTTTCCTACATGTGATACTTGAATATCTGACAATCACAGACATAGGGACAGTGGATTTGTTTCTACCCTAAATCAGAGAGCAAGAATCATGAAAGATGTGTGCCCCTACCCAAATCACATACCACTATCCCCTTTCTCACTTTCAAGCAGAATTGAAGCCAAGCAGAAACAGTTGGGGAGGAACTGCAAATTAAAATTATTTCAAGTCTTAAACATGTGAGGTGACTGTTCTGTCCCCAGGAGGAATGAGTACCAGGAGAATGTGGCAATGGTCAGTCTGCAGGGAATGTTTACTTGTATCCTAACCCAGTAGATGCACCCTGGAAATATCTACCAGATCTCACCTTGAACGTTAGAGAGGGGGACATACTTCCTCTAAGTTATCCACTCACAAACACCATTTGTAATTCTCTCTCTGTGCCGTTACATAGGAAAAAAATGTTATGATTCAGTTTGTAGGGTTTTTTTCTTTTAAAGGAATTTAAGAGGATTTTTTTTTTACTAATGCAATCTAGATTACTCCTTGTTTCTCCCTACTAGCTACTGTTAAACCAGATGTATTTTATTTAAACATGCAGAAACTGCGTTAGAATATCTAACTGCTTTTCAGTTACTGCTGTAAGTATGCTGCTAGTGAGTATGTTTTAGTATATTTGGATTCTTAAGCTTTGTTTGTAGGTAATAGGCCTTCATATTTTTATAGAATTCTGCCTTTAATGACTAGCTGTGTGTAGTTCATTCTCCACACTCTTTATCAATCTCCTGTTTGAGTTGAGGCCAGTTGTTTCAATTGGTTATTCTTCACATAAGGCATAACTCACAGTAGCCTTTGTAAACCGAATTCTGTATTAAGGCAGTGCAATCTGCAGCAAAGGATTATTAACACATTTAATGGTTATATGGCACAGAAGAATCAGGTTCCTGGAAAAGTGGTTGTGTCCTTCTCAGACATACATGCAGAAGGACAAATAGTGTGTGATATAAAGAACAGTATGGAGGGGGAACAGCCAAAGGTGACAACAGGCTGAAAATGGTACTTGGAAAGTAACAGCTGTATGGCAGGAGAAACGCCTCCACTATGACTTTGTTCAGACTCCTGGCAAGTAAATGTTCATATATGCAAAAATAATGCCGTTTAGGTAAATAAAATTTTGACTGTCAGAAGAGATAAAGACTTTAGTACCTAATCAGTTGTAATCTCAGGATGACCGGTTGAGGCTGGCTAGCATGTTGTGCATTGTGACCCAGTGCAGTGTAATGTCATGTTGTCAGGTGTGATTACACAGGCCTTTATGAACAATCACCACATTAAAGGTGAGTCATTTCCCCTCTGCCATTGCACTGAACATGCAAGCAGAAACATATGGACATGCTGACATACTCACTAAGCTACTTAGTGTTTACTATTCTTTGGTTTGTACTCAGCAGACAGAGCTGGAAAAAAATAATGACATTACAGAGCTGGTGTGAGAACTGAATAGACCAGTTGAATAAGACACCCTTTCCCAATGCTCACGACTCACCCACGCACCTGGCATTCACCATGCCCACACAGCCAGTATGTCCCACTCCTAATTTTACACAATGGCTAGACATGAAATTTTTCCATTATGTTCATCTATAATTCGATGACATTTATCTTTACTAACAAGTACAGTAGCTGTCTCTTCTCCACAATGGATTACTGCCAATATACAGAAATGAATGACCTTAAAATGTCTCCCCTAAATATCTCTCTACAGTTTCTTTTCCCATGCACACTCTTTGTCATACTCCCCACCTTTCAACTGCCTCCTCACCCCAGACTGAAAAATAAACTGTTAATCAGTTGCCTCATTGTAAAATATGATTTCTCTCCTACCTTTGTTTTTCTCTTCATTTTCTAGCTTTATCACCCATGTCCTTTTCCTACTCTTTTTTTTCCTGCGTGTTGCTCTATTCTTCTGTTTGTTTTCCTGTCTGGTTTGTGTTCCCAGTTAAGGACAACTGATCTGTTTATAGCCCTTATGGCATCTATACTCACATTATGTCACACCTTTCCATAGTTGTAACTACTTTAGTACTGCTAATTGCTCTGGTCTTCTCTCATCTACATTTCCATTCAAGCCTTTCATCATCTACCAAGGGGTTTAAGCTCCAGTGCTTTTCCTTTCAGTTATTTGAGTTGTATTTCTTCACTGATTAATCTTTTTTTATAGGCGTAAGTCAAACATGAGGTTTGGAACGTGTTGTTTGTGCCTGCTAGACTATGCTAATTAAGGCCACAAGACCTTCCTGACACGCAGCCTTAAATGGTACTTCTGTAAAATCCTATGGGACCACAGTACACAAGTAATTTTGGAACCAATATTCTTTCTAAATTTCCATGAAAATTCCTGCCTTAAAAAAGGTAGGGACAGCCCCCCTTCCAACTGACATCATCTTCACATAGTGGTTATGAGTCCAGCTGTTAACCCAGCATGGCCAAGTCCACCACTAAAACATGTCTCTTAGTGCCACACCTACCTATCTTTTAAATACCCCAAGGGTTGGTGAATTAGCCACCTGCCTGGGAAGCCTGCTTCAAAGCTTGACCACCCTTTCCATGCTGGAATTTTGATGGTGGCTATTTAGTGGATATTAAGGACAAATAGTGGATATTAGGAAGACATTTTTCTAATATCCACTATAAACTCCCCCTGGCACAGCTTGAGATCATTTCTTCTTAGCACATTGCTTGTCAGCAGGGAAGATGCTGACCCCCCCCACCAGCCACAGCCTCCTTTCAGGGACATGTAGGGAGTGACAAGGTCACCACTGAGCCTCCTTTTCTCCAGGATAAACACCCCCAGCTCCCTCAGCTGCTCCTCACAGGACTGGTGCTCCAGACCCTTCCCCAGCTCCGTTCCCTTCTCTGGACTCACTCCAGCACCTCAGTGCCTTTCTTGCACTGAGGGCCCAGAACTGGACACAGCACTCGAGCTGTGGCCTCCCCAGTGCCCAGCACAGGGGGACAATCCCTGCCCTGCTCCTGCTGCCCACACCATTGCTGATCCAGGCCAGGATGCCCTTGGCCTTCTTGGCCACCTGGGCACAGCCTGGCTCATGTCCAGCTGCTGTCACCAGCACCCCCAGCTCCTTTTTCACTGGGCAATTTTCCAGCCACTCTTTCCCCCATCAGTAGTCTTCTGGGGTTTTTGTGACATTATGATCAATTTCCACCAGCTTATCCTCCCTGGATCTGTGTTGCATTAATAAGAAACAATTAGAAATTCTAAAGGTTGAGAAAAAAAAGTTCATTACATTTCTGTCTCTGTCTTTCTTCAATTGCTTTTTACTTAATATTATATACAGAGTTCAGACACGTGTCTTTAAAAAATAAAAGTATTTAATCTAAAGCTTCAATCTGTGACAAAAAGGATCTTGCTTTAACCAAAATGGTCTGTTGAAACCCACGCTATTTTTCCAGAAGCACAAAAATAATTTGGAAATACTTAAATTACCACTTAATTATCAGTGTTCTTCTAGTGTTTCCTAAAAAAATTCCTATTATCACCCTTCAGTGGATTAAAAGATTCAGAAATGTGTTTTCCCAATAAAGTGAAGTTATTATCTAACGTGCAATACTAGAATAACTGATGTATCAAACAATTGCCTGGAGCAGACAGACTCACAGATGAATAGAGTGAAAATAATGGTAAGTTTAACATCTAATCTTGGTATTCATTAAATTCAACGTTTCCCATGTCAGTATCAGAAAAATGTAAGTAAACTTTTGGCAGAAGTAAATATTTAGAAACACTGCAAGACCATTAATACCAATTTTTATTGGGGATCATCATCTTCTTGCAATGGTTCTTAGAGCAATATGTTCCAATAACATTTCATTCTCTGTTGAAAAGCTCGAAGGAAATTTGATCCTGACATTCATATACACACAGTACAAAGAAAGGGAAACTGAATTTTCCTTACAACCTCAGAGTCCAACAGTAAAATGAAAGTCATGAGTCTGCCAACGAAAAGAATAAAATTATTCATGTGCTGTCTGTTCCTCTGAATGGCTTGCTTGTAATGCTTGAAAGTTGAAAAGAAATAGGATACCTATTCATCTATGTTGCATGAGGTTACATAATGAATAACTGATCTAGAGGAGCTCTCACCTCTGCCTGGATATAAAAGAACTCTGGGAAAGTGTAATTTTGCTGGAAAAATCTAGATCAACTTACAAACAGATCTGGCATTTTGAAATTTAGTATAAGACTATTTTGATCTGATGTGAAGCATTCTGGGGAGTGTGGAATAGAGTGGGGTGGTGTATTTTATCCTTATGAACCTTATGGGCTCCCTCTGATTCAGAGAGATGTGCATAGTGAAACAAGACAGCTGTTTCAAAGCCAGAAAGACAAGCACCCAAAAAAGAGGCAAGAAGACATTACACAGAATATCTAACAAAGTTTGAAATTTCTGCAATCATATACTCAGCTGGACTTTAACATCCTTTTACTATCAGATTAAAAAAAACACTATTTGTGAATTTTCAGAAACTGTTTTACTTTATGGGCTCTTTGGAATTCTTAGCTCCAATCTAATTTTGCTGGTAATACTTTTTATTTGTTTTGTAAATTCTATTTTAGAGGTCTTAAATAATCTTTCTTAGCTCATATAGAAATAGTTACACTTTGTTATTCCACTGCAACAGTGATACAAACAGGAGCTGTGGACCACAAAATGCACAAAAAATCAGCAGAGTCTGGCAGCTGTCTAAATCTGAGAGACAAAATTGAAGTCCAGACTTGAAAATGCATGTATCTGTACAGGTATAGTGACCATTTCATTTTTTGTTTACATTTCTAACCCCTCCTCTCCTCACAGTTCTAGAAGACAGCTTGTGCAAACTAATAAAAGAAAGACAACTCAGAGCTACAACCACCGGGGTTTCAGAGCACCTGCTATATATTGCATTACAGGAGCCAGGAGCTACAACAAACCTTCAATTTTCACATTGGATGTATTTTCTAATAGCAGAGTAAATTGACATTATTCTCTTGGTAAAGTGGAATTCTCTGTGTCTCTAGTGGAGACATGTGATGTGGTCAAGAATCTATGCAGGATTCATATTCTACACACAAGTTTCAATTACTGACTTATTTAGAAATCACAACTTATCTGCAGTACAGCAGTAATGTAGTAATATAATAGCATAGCAGCTAAAATTATAGACCTGAATTATATGTAATTTTTTTTCAGAGTATGTCTAAGAAATATGCCTCTCCCTGCCCAAAAGTATTTCATTTTGTGAGCATTGTACATCTTCCTACTGAGTAATCATGCCTGCTTTAATTGTTATTCATGTATTGCCAGTCCAAATATTAAGAGCCTCTGTTGAGACTTCTTTAGCAGGACTTTGACTTATTTCTGAGGAAGTGGATTTTAATACCAGACACCATGACAAGCTCTTCCTTATAATGGTGCTGTAAAGTGGCAGGACATTCAACAGGAAGTTTTGTAGTAGACTTGTATGTCAGGCAATGGAGGCTTAAAAAACCCTACTGAGCAAAATGAGAACAGACTACTCATTATACAGATAATCCTACCAGGATGAGGATAATTTGTTGTTATACACTGTACTGTAGAAAATACCTATTACCTTGTGAGTGTAATGTGAAGTGCACGTTGCTTAATGCTCCTCTTTGCAAGCTCTGGGGCAGCCACTGAAATCCCCAGAGATGGCTATTGCACAGGTACAAAAATGCACAGCAGCTGGCTGAAACATTTATGCCTTAAAAGACCCCAAGTCTACAGAAATGTGTTACATGTTGCCTCAGTTCTTGAAGATGTCTACCAGGTTACAGCCTCCATTTGAAGCACAACAACAAAGACCAAGCAAGGTTTATACAGCTCTGGTGGAACAGCCTTCTGGGTAAGAGGCACCCTATGTTCTTTCTGAGTTTGCTCAGTCTACAGGAATTTTGCTCAGCCTACAGCTATTGATGAATTCTTCCTTTTATGGGAATGATCTTTGGCATGGACCTTTTCTTAATCTTGTGCACCTGACAGATATTTTACAACAATAATGCTGACTGGCATGTAGATTCTTTCACATTAAGAATTAAATACATTTTGACTGATCCTTGCCTGGTTAATTTAAGTCACTTTATCTTACTGTAAGATTCTGCCATGCCTCATGACAAAGGCATCAGATACACCCAACAATAAAAAACACCAGGTGGAAAGGAACACAAGAGACAGGCAGTTCTCTGCTGAGCTAACACTGTTTTTTGTATTAACTGCTTTACCATGCTGGATTGAAAGGATGAGTCTTGCTCTCTGCCACGGAGAAGGCACTCACAGGGTCTGTTTTCCATTACAGCAATATTCTATCTTTTTCTGGTACGGGGCTTACTGAGAAGTTATCATGGCCCAGAGTACCAACAACGCAGTTTTTATCACGCATGAAATGCATAAAGAAAAGAATGCTTGTTGGTGTTTTGAAATGTAGGGCTGTCTTGATGGCTTAGACCAGATGCTTTCTTGGCAGATGTAAGGGCAACAAGATGAATACACTTTATCCTTCTAGTTTACCAGCTCTGAATGGTCTTTAAGATACCATGTTCAAAAACACAGCAGCAACTTCATCATTCAACAATGAACAGCCAGTCATGGCCTCTTTAGGGGATTTCATCTGTGCAGCTTTGTCTCACTTCTGGAATCCTTCAGGTTGCCCTTAATGACAAGGGGACTTTGGCAAAGCACTGAGGATCGGTTAGCTAACACACTGCATTTTATTCTTATCTTTTTATTTCC
>WEIU01007916.1:0-16155 GCA_013389925.1 Aegithalos caudatus | reverse complement strand
CAAGGTCAGTGGAGAAGGAGGGGCAGGAGGTGCTCCAGGCTCCAGAGCCGAGGTTCCTCTGCAGCCCGTGGTGAGACCACGGTGAAGCAGCTGTGCCCCTGCAGCCCACGGGGATCCACGGGGAATGCAGAGATCCACCCACAGCCCGCGGGGAGGTGCCCAGGCTGGAGCTGGGGATGCCTGGAGGGGGCCGTGACCCAGTGGGAGAGCCGGAGGAGAGAGGGGCCCTCGCTTCCAGGCCGGAGCAGGCTGTCCTTGGAGGGCTGCAGGCCGTGGGAAGAGCCCCAGGCTGCAGTGCCGGGAGCGCTGTGTGCCCGTGCGGGCAGGGCAGGGGCGGCAGGGCCGGGCCGGTGCTGCTGTGAGAGCGGGCCCACGCCGGGGAAGGTCACGGAGAGCTGTCTCCCGTGGGACGGACCCCACGGCCTCGCAGGGGAAGGATCCTCTCCTGGAGCAGGGGAAGAAAATCCGACATGATCAACTGACCAGAACCCCCGTGCCCTGACTCCCTGCACTGTCGGTGGGAAGGAGGGATGGGCTGGGGGGGAAAACGTGGCTTTAAGGGCTTATTTTTACTTCTCATTATCCTTCTCCGATTCTGTTAGTAACAAATTCACTTTGCAACTTTAAGCTGTGCCTGTTTTACCCTTGAAATGTTTTCTCCTAGTCCCTATCTCAACTCATGAACTCTTTGCTATTTTTTTTTTCTCTCTCCTCTTCCCAGTTGTGCCAAGGGAGGGTGAGCAAACAATTCTTGTGGGTATCTGGCACTGGGACAGGATTTCCATATTTGCTTGGGGTTTTTTCCTCTGCATTCTAGGTATACGGCTTATATATAAATATAAGGAACACTGTCTTAGTGCTATTTGCTGTGAACTGTCTATCTTCCACTTCTTTCAATTGAGAATTTCTGCTGTTTTGAAGGACAATTATTGCTAAGATGTCTATATATATGTTCTTTCGTTCCTGCCTAAGTTATTCAGGTATTTCAACATCTCATCACTAAATGAAATTCCAATACATTTTTGGCAAATTTAATTTTCTGCTACCTTGTTGATCTTGCCCAAGTGGTCTAATTATTTTATCTACTTCATACACACAAGCTATTTTGGAATACATCTGGCAAATCAGCTGCTTTTTGGATAGCTAAGCCTTTATTATATGTCACTAAGTTTGCTTTACGTGATTTTGGGTATCTGTGTGGACTTGTAATTGCTTGCGAGAGACATCAATTGACTCCTTGAAGCTGCACTCGATCTTTATGTATTTGTTTTTAAGCCCCTACCCTATTTTCCTGATATCTGCCATAATTGAACTGTGATTGAAATTCATTGTAGCTTATACTTTCTCTGCACACAGATAAGCTTTAAAAAGTGTGGCCAAGGCTTGTTCTGATTTTTAGATCATTTGCCACTGTACTTGAAAATTATGCCTAGAGTCTGTTCTGTGAGAGGTATAAGCTTGGTACACCAAGCACTGCCATCTGGAACCTACCATGGGAGTTGTTGCTGTTGTTACTTTTGTTTACCAAGTTGGGCTGAGTAAAACAACTACTTGTTCCCATTAGCAGAGACATAAAATCTTTGGACTGTCATTTTATAGCAGACTGAGTGGAGACTTTCACTTTGATTATTTATTTTTCTTTTGTGTCCAGATAATTTTTAGTTTCTTGACCGAGAATGATGTCACCAAAGATGAAAAGCTATTTATGGACACAATATTACAAAATAAATGGACACAATAGACGCTGATTTTGCCAGGATTGTAGTTCTCAAAACTCTTTCAAGCCCGGTAAAAATATCAATATTTTTATACTTATTATTAAACCAAATTAAAACTTTTGGCTCTAAATCTCAAAACCCTGCCTAAATCTAATCCTGACGCAGGTGTCTTTCTTCCCTTCTGATGAATTGTAAATGTGCTGCTTAATCCTGCCTTTTTTTTTTTCTTTTTCTTTTTTTTTTTTTTTTTTTTTTTTTTTTTTTTTTTTTTTTTCTTTTTTTTTTCTTTTTTCTTTTTTTCTTAAAAAAGGATTTGAGCTGCGATCTGGAAATTGGTTTTCCCAGAGAATAACTCCATTACTCAAAGATAATGCTGTTGATGGACTATGCTTAATAACAAGTAATATTAAGGCAATTATAATTGTAACAGGTGTTTCTAGGGATAACTATTAGAGTGCCATAGGTATTTCAAATGTACGATTGTATTTTAATCCAAATAAAGGTCCTATCTGCCAATATATTTGTAAATAATGTTTCTATTTTTTCCATATATGTTTCTGAATATACTCAAGTATTTCAATGAAAATCGCTAGAATTTTGTGGCACATTTCTTTGCTGTGTGAGGGACATTATAGAACTGTCTGAGATTCACAGATTCAAGCACTTATGAAGCATAAAAGGTAACAGTTGTTCTCCATAATTTTAATGGGTGATGTACAATTTCCTTTTTCAAGGCCCTTCATTAGTTAATACATTGTGCAGCATTTCTTAGGCAATCAAGTATTTAATGCATGTCCTGGTGCTTCAGGAACTTTATAATGTTTGCTGAAACATTGCATCCTCTCTTCAGTAAAATATAAAGAAGGTACCCAGTCTAATAAATGGGCAGATTTTTTTGGTTGGTTGATGAATTTTGATTTGGGTGTTTATTTTGCAGTTAAGGATTAAATAGAGAGAATTGGAAGTATTATTTTAATTATATCCAGCCTAATAAGATGGCAGCTAAAAACCTGAAAAAACCTGTTGATGTAGAAAATATCTTTAGGAAACTATTTCCATCTTTGATGTATTTGCCTTGGGAAATTCAGGGAAGAAAAAAAAAATCAAAAACATTTTGTTGAAATAAAAGTGTTAGATAGAACCCTTAAACCATTATTGCAAGATGCATTAGCAATAACAGTCTAAATTTATTTCTCTATACAAGTAAACTATTTTTAATTTTTAGTTTGCTCTTCATCCGCATTATATTCAATCATATTATATGCCTCTTTCTTTCTGGCACACCACTTATAATATTCTTGACCTCCTTAAGTATGCATATATGAGGGTTGCCATCCATTCTCTAAGCAGTTAATGATATTTTTACCATAAGAATCTACTTGTAACTTTCCTCCTCTAGTAGTCAAAATGTATACAAAGGTTAACTTATTATAAAGTAAATGCATGCAGTTAAGAGCTTATAAAAATATCTGATGTATTCAAATTATAAAAATAATCAGAAAATGTGTTAATTATGAAGTATTTTGTTATCAGAAGTTAAAAGAAATTATGTCCTGGATGTATCATGACCAGGCTTTAATTCTTTTTGAAGTAAATGTGTACTTTTACAGTTCAATCAATTATATCATTACTGTGAATTTTNTATATATAATGCATCTGTGTTGTATTTTATTTATTTTAAAATTACACCAAAGACTTTAATGACAGAAAATATAAATTTTATAGTTACTGGAAAAATCAAAAAATATAAACCAAGTTAACTAAAAGTAGATGTTTCTTAATAATTGCAAAATTAAACATATGTGGGAAATGCAAGCAAAATAGTCTTTTTCTTAAGTGTGCTCTTGTCAATTTGTTTGCAAATTCACTGAGGCACTAGAACAGTTCAATGAAAATGAGAGATTTTGTCCACAGTATGTGAATGTTGTGTTTTTCTTGACTGTTGAGCCTGATGAAGAAATATTAATGAGGAGTGTTATTCTACATGAATTTTTTAATGAGAAAGTAAAACTGAATACAATTAGTGATTAATATTAGAATTGTACACAATTCCTGTAGAGAAAGACATAAAAGAGAACTTTTGCAAATAAAGCTAATATAGCTTCCCTTCCTAAAAACTAGCAACTGATACTTTGCAAAGTTTATATAAGATGGGGAAAACAAAGTGAAGGCTGATGGCTCACACAACATCCTTCTTTCAACCCTACATATAAATGAAAAGGCAATTCATAGCAAATCAAGGTCAGTAGGTCCTATGCTCTATATGGAAACAGGTTTTGAAATTGAAAGTAATTGTCACACAGTGAATGTTGTCCTGGTAAATAAATATTTAATAGAAACTTTTCTGAGTGCTAAAATATTCATGGAGTGATGGCAGTATCTTTTTTATAGCTGCATTAATTAAAGCAGCAGAGGAAGAACACATATATAACACCTAATGTGCAAATCCCTATCATATACAAGGGAAATTGCAAAGTTAAAAATGTAAGTTTCAGTGTCAGCACTTCATGCCTGTATCAACCTATATAAGTACCTAGTACACAGAGTTTTAGGTATTTCTTATTCCATTAGAAAAGATAGATATTTCTTTTCATGGCTGCATTTTTCTTACAACCAAAGAGCAAAATTGTGATGTTCATTTCATTTTTATCCATATCTTCAGAGCAAAATCAACTTTTCTGTTTGTTGTCTAGAATGTTTTATTGTAAAGTAATAATATTACTCTATCAGAACTCAGTAGACAGACATATTTTTCAACATTCCTCTTTTAATTGGCTTGCCTCTCAGAGAAAGGCTACTATATGAACACAGTTATCCACAGTATATTTTTTCAGTTAGGAGGCAAATAATTATTGCTCACTGCAGAAATAATATTATTCTACTTGCTCATATAAAACAAACTTTAAATGTCATTTTACAGAGATAATAATTGCACACCACAGTGCCATCTTAAGATGCAGCAATTACACAGAGCAACTTCTCATTAACCCAGAGGTCAGAGGTGAGGGATGATCACCAATTCTTGCTAATACAAACTTAAATTGGTTTAAGCTAAATGTAATGATCTAATAATCATGAAAATGCGGACTGTAAAAGTATAACAGGTATTGTGGCACACTTCCAAACAGAATCATGCAATCCATAAACATAAGAACAGTGTCACTTTCATCTCCCATTCTCTCTTATCCTATTGAGTATTTCTTCTTGTATATTCCAGGAAGAAACAGTACAAAGTAGCTGTTATCCCTGTTACAGGATGAAATTTCCTTTTTAAATAAACTAGTGGCAGCTTTGGAACATTGAAATGTATTGTTTCAATTAAAAGAAATAACCTCAAAATAATTTTTAAACATTAAGAGGAAATTGCATTTTCACTGCAAGTGTTGCAATAGCTCTAAACATATTTACTTCTGAACATTTAGGAGTTCATAGAATGCAGTAGAAAAAGAAAAGAAAGACAAAGGTTTAGTAATTCTAAACTAGACACTAAAAGAAGCTGTTCTTGAAGTTTCAAATATCCCTTTCAGTGCGATTCAATTAAAATTTCTTAAATCACTAGCTGAATTCTCTTTATTTTTCCTTCCCCACCCCCCACACACACTTTTTCTTGCATAAATATGTAGATTTCATATATATTCTGCTTATTTCAAATTAAGCATTAGACTGATGGACCTACATTCCTTGACTAACAGCTTAGGTTTGAATGGGCATACTGGAAAACAAATATTGACCAACGGCAAAAAAAACCCAGCTTCCAAGGAAAAAATGGTGTACAAGTTCTCTTTCAATATATCAGACATAAAAGCATCAGACAAAACCTTTAGGACCTTTGTGTATGCTGTGTAATTCCTCAAAAGGCAAATTCAGGGAAGGAAGGTTTTAGGATTCATTTCTTAATTAAATCTTAGCTATAGTGAAAGTAGTCATGCTAAAAGGCATTTATTTTCTGCATAATTTAGGCAGGACTATAACAGAATTACTGAGCTTAAGTTGCATCTTTTCTATAAATCCTATGTATGTGCCAGAAAATTATTTCAGTGATAAATTAAGGAGGCACAATGCACCTAGCAAATGCATCCAACACATACACATCACTGTTCCTCTCTGCAACTTGCCATCAGTGTCACAGCGGATTGTGAGGGAGGGGGACGAGCAAAGCCCTTCTTTGAATTTAGCTGGCTGTTTTCTAGCTTCTTGTGCAGTCAGAAAATATGTCCTTATTTAACAGAAAACTGTTTCACTATGAGTAGCTGGGATCATCCCCAAGAGACTGTGCCCCAAGCATGCAGTGGCTTGCATGAGTATCAACAAACTGCTTGTGCCACATCAGGGGGCAGCTCACACACAGCCACTGCTGTGTTTTCAGGTGCAGACAGGTGCTCACAGGCTTTGTATGCTTTGCCTCCCCTGCATACCCAATGAGGGTGATAAATTACTTCAAATTACTTCATGGGTCGTAATCATAAAAACATTAACATGTGTTTTCAAAGTTTCCTGTATTTCCTGTATATTCCAGTTAATAAACATTACAGTGTAACCTGATTATCTAATTCCATGTAAATTAATTACTCTCATTTGAATTCAATCTTAAGATAAAATGATTTTTTGTGTTGAAGAGAAGTTTTAATTCTGCTGCTGTATATGAGACATTTCAAAACTCATAAAGAATTTTGAATAAGGGAAATCTGACTGTCTTTCTTTTAGCTTTGGAAAAACATTTTTCTAGGACCTTAATCTTCTATCTTTTAATTCCAGCACTTCTGATTATAGAACTCACTTATTTGTTTTGCAATAACTCCTAATGTTGAGTAAAATAATTCTCTATAATAAACATGGCAAAAAAAAATCTTCAAACTCACAGAATTTATTCTCTTCATTTTGGGGAGTATCTATGGTTTGAAAGTGCTTTTTTGAGGGGAGGGAGCAGTTTGCCCTTCCTCTATAGGTGTCAGTTGTTTCAAGCTACATGCACGAAAAATTTAACAAGATGAATCAGCAAATCTAAATCCTTAGTATTACATCAAGTTGTCAGGTTTAGAGCTGCAGAGAGCTGCAGGGGAAGGTGACTAATATGCTGCCCAAGACTATATAGATACATCTGGTTGAGAGTTCTCATAAGATTTTACACCAGGACATAGGTTGTGCGCAGACCTTTGTTCCCCGTTACTTTGTAGGGGGAAAAAATGGTTCCTTTTTGACAACAATCAGTAAACAACCTTCTTTCCATGCTTCTTCTAGACCTGTGTATATTGCCATAATTTATGAAAACACATTATAGACATAAGTCACTTTCTTACCCTTATTACAGTTTTCTACTGGACAGTTGAAACTCATTGTTTGAAGTCAAGTCACTCATGTTGCAAATGACATATTATTTTAGGATAGGGTCTCCTATCTCATTTTTATATGCTTTAAATTAGTATCAAAAGTATGATTACCTCCTTGGAGATATAAGAAATGCGTGCAAATAGTACAAATTAGGCCATAGGGGATGAGAAATGTAAGCATTTAGAGAACATTCTAAGAGCTGGAGAGGTTTATTTTTCTCAATGAGTATAATGCATATGTATATATATATATATCTTCTAAAGGTGGTAGGAAACTGTGTCTACTTAGTAGCCACTTGCATTAATTGTTCACAGTTTGATTTACCCTGGAGCCACACACTCTTTGTTGTGGGCTTTGATGTCTAAAGCAGCAAGAGAATGTGTAAACATCTGGTATTTCATAAGCCCTTTTATTCAGTGGATATCCAAAATACTCAGGACAAAAACAATGCTCAACAATCAAAGATGTCTGAATTAAACCCCAGAAATTTCAGCAAGCATGGAAGTTACTACCCTGAAAGGAGAAGAAGAATAGTATCAAGATAGAACACAAAACAATGGCTATGCAGGCCATTGAAAATGTATCACTAGTGCTATTTCTGATATGTCCGTTTCTAAATATATGGGTTAAAGTCTTTAATATAACAAACCATGAGTGTTCTCTTGCATTTTTTTCTTGTGTGCTTCTAGTTTTCTCTTTAAAATAAATCATTCAGTAATACAAATCTTGTGTTATTTGTAACTCAATTTAGTTTCCCCTAAAATATAGTTGGAAATCTTCCTTTAAGATTTTGTCTTTTTTTGTTTGAACAGGAAAAGAAAGAAGCCTTTTGTGTTTTGTTGTAACAACTAGAAGATTATATATATTATTTAATGTACTGCCCCAGCATCTAACACAAATTAGTGGATTTATATGCTAAATAACAATCATTCCAGGACACATGGTTTAATTGAATTCGCTATTCTTCTGTAAATTAAGAACTCAGTAGGAACCAATCATTCAAGTTACTGTTTTATATTAGGTTGTTTTGATCTTTTGCAGTATGTGTTCTCACTGATGATTTACCTCAATAACATTAGCTGATACTAAATGAAATGTTGCATAAATAAAGAAGTGGAAATGGAAATGGATTCAGAATCAAAACTGCAACAAAGGTTTAACAGATGATTAGATGACACAATTTCTGCCCCCAAGTTTGTGTATGCATACCTTTCACTTAGGTTATAAATTTTCTAATAGAGAACAGCAGTCGTACACTTTCATTATATGTGGATTTTCTTCCAGATGGAAGAAAACACCAAATAAAAAGGAACAGGTAGTAGAAAAAAGAGAGTGTAGTGCTTCCTGTTGGCTTGCAGAAATAACCCAAAAGACAGATAGGCAATGTAGCATTATAGTTTTGTAGTTCTGCCATACTTACCATCAGTAGCTTGTCAAGTGCCTTATCACCACATTTGAGTAAAAGCTTCCCTAGAAGTACAACTGTTAATTGGTTTGATGTTCAATATCTGCTTTGTGGTGAACATGGAGCTATGGCTGTCTCTGCAGAGTCCCAAGATTGTTGTACAGAGGATTATCCAGCTCAATTATCCAGCTCACCTACTTTTGCAATGCTATGTACTGCGTGTCATTAACAGTCCCAAGAAGTTCCCACAAGAATGCTGGAGCTCATCTTATGCAATGAATGACAGGGGTTTGTGTTTGTTATAAAGTGCTTGTATATCCATCTGATATGTTTAAAAATCTAGTAGAATAAGCATGGTGTTTATCAGAAAATTGGTTTACTCAGTACCTATTCATGTTGTTAAAACTAAGAAACTTCTACCATTTCTGCTAATTTGTATAGTGACTGAGAAATCATAAAAATTATTAGACCATAACAATTGCAAAGTTATGTAGTCCAGCTGCACCCATGAAAACTGGAAGAGAAAAAAGGAGAAGAAAATGTATTTGTTCAATATACAAATAGTAAAACTGAATTGTCCAAATCAAGTATAAAACACAGTATGGTAACACCATCCAGTGCTTAGCTCCAGCTGGTCATATACATAACATTCTCAAAGGTTTTTTCTGATGAAATCTTTTCCTTTCTAAGTGAAAAAATATGTGAAAACAGGACTAAAAAGTAAATTTTTACTCATTTTTTAATGAAACAGGCATGTTTCTAGTTACAGGACAGCCTGACATAATTGCAGAAAAACATGACATAAAATAGGCAGCAAGATTAGACAGATGCCTGTAATTGCTAGAATATGTCAATAGTATGAGACTTATGTTATGTTTTAGTATATAATTCTCTCTTCCTTGAAATGGATTTTGCTCAAGAGCAACAGCATCCCACAGTAAAATCCAATTTCATTTTAAACCCATCAGCCTGAATAGCTTTTCATATGAAATACTTGTTGGAAGTAGAGATGGTAGCATAATTGTTTTTCCCTATATTTAAAGAAGGGAACTGATCAAAGACCAGACGCTTAGAAGAGAGGGAAAGGATCTTTTCTTATTTCTGTTGACGAAAACAATGAATAGCATCTGTCCTGAGAAACCACTTTCATAAAAGTCCAGTATATTTTAGATGTACAGTTTTAGGTGCCCCTAGTATTGCCAAAGATTCTAAATGGATTAAATATTAATTCTCTGCTCTCACAAACTTTAGCAAAATTTTCTTTCCCATTTGTCACTTAGTTTAGTCACAACCATCAACTGTGAATGGAACTGACAAGAGAAATGTTGGTTCAGTATAACTTTTTGTAATTGGTTTTATTTTCTTTTGACAACAGAAAAAAATATTTAAAGTGTATTTAAAAGATATTACTTGCTATTTAGGCCTTCTAAGCTTTAGTCTAAATATTTTCCAAAAAACAGTCTCCAAGTACTGATAGAGTATGCCTGATATTGCCTGTTGCAGGACCATCAGGAGGTACATTTATAATTAAGTATCTTGAAGTTCAGATTGTCTGGGCATAAGTGAAAATAGATATAATTTCATTTTACTACAGACAGAACACCAACACAAATATCTCTATTTAATTTGCCACACATTTTCTTTTTATACATCTCAATTGTATATCTCAGTGACATCACAATTCTTTAACCCAATGCCATGGATTACTAGCGTGAAAAAAAAAAAAAAATAAATCCAAAAGGATCAAATAAAATTGTTAAAATCACAGAAGACAATGGCGATAGTCATAGGAGATACTAACTATTTAGCTTATAAGCTTTCTGAGTTCATGTAGCTCAGCTTTAATCTTTCAGCAACTTCCTGCTCATGGTGAGACATTAATTTTGAAGAATTAAAAATTTTAGGAAAGTTAAAGATCGCTGAATTAGCTAAAGTAGGTAGATAAGCTTTGTTTGCAGTTAACAGAAGCTGGATCTTAGATAAGCTACCGCCGCGGGCAGAGCTTCTGATACATCTCATCCAGCAGCCCGGGATTCCTGCTCATTGCTGCTGTTCCCTTGGTGCTCCTCAGAGTCCCGCAGGGGCACCGGGATCAGACCGCCCCGGGGTTTTGTGAAGCAAAGCCTCTCCTCCATCCCTCCCCGTCTCGGCCGAGAAGGCCCTCACGGGGTTCCTGGTTTCTGTTCTGTTGTTCACGCCACAGTTGTTGTTGTTTGTTTGCCTTGTTACACACACTAGTAAAGAACTGTTATTCCTATCCTCATATCCTTGCCTGAGAGCCCCTTAATTTCAGAATTATAATAATTCAGAGGGAGGGGGTTTGCATTCTCCATTCCAAGTGAGGCTCCTGCCCTCCCTGGCAGGCGCCTCTCTTTCCAAACCAAGACAAAGTGTTTTCTTCTGGTCCTTATCTCAACTCATGAACCCTTTGTTAAATTTTTTTCTCTCCTCTGCCCAGCTGTAGCAGGGGATGGCAAGTGAGCGGCTGTCATGACTGCCTGGTGTTTGGCCAGTGTAAAACCATGACACCAGCATATATGTATGGACTGTAACAGAAAAGCAAATCTAACAAACCAAAACAATCTATCAACTGCATTAAAATTTTTTGAAGATTAAGATTTTTCAGGTTTTAGCTGAGTTAATAAGAGGCAGCAAATTTTACAATATGTCTGCCTCTACTTGACAGTTATCTGCACTGAATGATTTCTAATTTATTATCATATCTTTATTGTGTCTATTAGCAGAGATGCAAAAATTGCAGGAAATTTTTGGATCAGAAGCATTTGTAGAAACTGAATTAATTGCACTAACCCATCTTTGTCATTCTGAAAGATAATATTTAAATTTTAGCTTCCATAAATCTATACTCGCCAACACTTATCTATTTTCTCTATTTTCTTCTTCTTCTTGGAATATGTATTGCTCACTGGGAAACTCATATATAACAAATGTACCGGTACAAGCACTGACATATAATTCATCAGTATGTTGATTGTTAACTCCCAAAGCTTTAATTATTTTTTATGTGCTCCTCATAATACTCCTGTTTGTGTATTTAGCTTTTGATGCATACTCAGAGAAAGTGTTATCTGATTTCCTAAAGACCACTGTAAATAAAGCTAAACCCCATTTTTACTTATAAATGTATCTTTTAAAATTGATTTATTATTATTTTAAGGTTATTTTAGGAGTCATCAATTTTATATCCTTAATCAGGCCTATACAAAATTTTAACTTTTTAGCATTCAGTAACTTTGTAAAAGATCTTCATAGTCTTTGTACTTGTGTTTGAAATGTCACATATATTTTTCCCTTCATCTTTTTTTGTTTGTTTGTTTGTTTGTTTGTTTTTGTTTTTGTTTTTGTTTTTAGGTTTTTTGTTGTTTTTTGGTGTTTTGTTTTGTTTTGTTTTGTTTTGTTTTACCTATCTGGTCATGTATTCTACAATAATCTTTTACTCAGTTTAATTCCTCACAATGCACAGATTTGCTGTGCCTTGTATGAGATGTATGTATATTGTATATGTGTTTTACTTTGAGAGTCCACATATCTCTTCTGTTATTGTTTCTGACTTTATTCATCATCAAGTTTGCCAATGACACAAAGCTGGGTGGGGGAGCTGATACATTCGAGTGTCATGCAGCCGGTCAGTGAGACATGGACAAACTGGAGAAATGGGGAGAGAGGAATTTAATGAAGTTGAGGAAGGGCAAGTGCAGGGTCCTGCACCTGAGGAAGAACAACCCAGGCTCCAGGACAGGCTGGGGGCTGACCTGATGGAAAGCCGCTCTGCAGAGAAGGACCTGGGAGTCCTGGTAAACAAAAAACTGTCCATGAGTGAACAGTGCCCCTGGGGCCAAGAAGACCAGCGGGGTGCATTAGGAAGAGCATTGGTGGCATGGAAGGTGATCCTTCTACTCAGCACTGGTAAGAGCTCAGGAACAGCACCCGGAGTGCTGTGATCAGTTCTGGGCTCCTCAGGACAAAACAGAGAAGAAAGTATTGGAGCAGGTTCAGCTGACGGCCATGGAGACACTGAGGCAGCTGGGACATCTCACTTATGAGGAAAGACTAAGGAGCTGTGCCTATTTAGACTGGAGAAGAGATGACTGAGAGGGAACCTATGCATACAAACAGCTTAAGGGCACGTGTCTGAGGATGGGGACAGACTCCTTCCTGTGTCCAGAAACAGGGTGATGGGCACAACCATAAACACTCCTACAGGAAGTTCAGTCTGAATATGAGGGAAAAATTCTTTACTCTGAAGGTAAAAGGATTGGAATAGGACAGAGGGTTGGAATAGGCTGTTCAGAGAAGTTGCAGAGTTCCCCTCTTTGAGATATTCAAAATCCATCTGAATGCAATCCTGTGAAATATGCTCTGTGAACTTCCTGTAGGAGTAGGGTTGGGTGACATGGTCTCCAGAGATCCCCAGCAACCAGTGGTTCCGTGGTTATGTGTGGTCCTGCACAATCTTTTTCAACAATTGCTTCAGCTTCTAGAATTTTAACTTTTTAATACCAGTCAATAGCTCACACTCTTGAAAATAACTCTTGTATTTTTCCTTGTTCATTTTTTGTCTCATTATTTTCACTACACCATGAATGAATTTTCTTTGTTAGTCATGAATTGCTATTCATTCTTAGAGACCCCAGGCATTATGGAGACATTTGAAAAATGAGTATTGTGTAATCCCAGGTTTTACACAAACATTTTCTTTCTTTATAGGACATACTCCAAATAACTGAGCTGTCACTAATACCTGCACAATAACTGTCACTGAAGCAGCTAACATTTTATTTGTAGCATGCTCTAGGGAACTAAATTTTTTTGGTCTTTCTTAGATATTTATCCTTTAAATTCCAAGTATACTGTTATGTCTATACAGTACTGCTTAAAACAGATGGATGGTCTTAAGAATATTTTGAAGCTTAATTAATGTTTTCTACTTGAATATTTGAATGATATAAACACCAAAGAGATAGAAGAGTTAATTAGAATATTGCCTAGAGTACCTAAGGGAATAATGAGATAGAATTATGGATGAAATGTTTAAGTTAAATAACAAGAGAATGTTTCTGACGCTAAGAACTACTTGCCTGTGAAGTTGTTTCTCAAGGAAAAAAGGTTAAGGAATAATTTCTTAAGACAATTGCAAATATATGGGCTGAAATAAAGAAATGCTGTAGGGTAGAGTCAATGTCTTACTGGAAGTAAAAGGAAGACCAGATAAAATTTTTCATCTCCATTTTTACCTGTGCTTTTTCAATTTCTGTATTGAGTGTCAAGATGTTTTTTGGGAAATGACATGTAGGAGTCATTCATGGGTTTCTAGTCATCAGACACTGTTATTAAATCACTATGTTCTATAGCATTTAAGACCCTTTAACTCCTCTAGTCAGTCATTACATGACTGGTAAAGACCAAATACATCATTAATACTTAAATATCTATCAGTATTTTAAATTTCATACTGCAGAATTCAAAATGTCACCCATCTATAATTCAAAAGATGTTTAAGGACAGCAATTAATGGCTTGGAGTAGCCTTCTAATCCATGAATTGCAGTCTCATGTAAGATTAAAGGCGAATGTTATTCAAATGAGATTATGAGTAATGTAACAATTGTGTCTGTACACATGAGATGAGTAAAACCCTTTCAGATTGATTCTGAGAAAAAGAAGACCTGTTTATATGGGTATGTAATTATTTTGTAAGATACTACTGATCACAGTCAATTGGTCAAGAGGATAAATTTTTCCTTGAGAGTGGAATATAGATTTGCATTTAAGATATGTTTAGTGGTTGTCACACAGAGCTCCATTCCATTTAGTCAGCTTTGATAAATTCTTATTAAATAAAGTTTTGTATTCCAAGTCTAATCTATAATTCCAAATATAATCTAATCTACCTTGTTTGTTAAACATTCTTCTCAATATGGATCCTGTGCTGCTTTATTGACATTGCAGATGGGTCTCATTCAATGATTAAGGTATTCACCCTCACTAGTCATTTTGTGTCTTTGCTTAGCTAAAAGATATGTTGAACAAAAGGAACAAGAAGTTGTCTCGAGAATCAAATTATTTTTAAAAACTACAATTATCAGAGGATATGCCTAAAAGAAATGTAGTTATTTCTGACTTAAGGACTATTAGTCAACTGTATCAGCTCAGCAAAATACTCTAAGTCAATTAATGAAGTATAATATTACATGTAGGGGCAAAGAATACTTTTCTCAGTGTAGTTCTGATAGAAGAGATTTTTTTTTTTTTTAAAGACTAACTAGTCATCTAAATTACCCATAAACATAGTTCACAGAGGGAAAAAAAGAAACATAAAATATCAGCTTACTTTAAAAAAGTGTTAATAGCATTACTTAAAATGACAAAACACAAAGTTTAACTTAATTCCAAAAAATATTTTTATTTATTCTAGGGTTTATTTACATTATAGAACATATGGAGTGAAACATGTATTACAATAAGTAAATTTTTAAAATAGCACTTTTTTGTGATTAATTTAAATTATTTAATATTTGTGTTGTGAATACAAAAGTATTTTCCTAAATACAGCAGATTTATAATTTATAAGATTGATTTAACTATTACATTGTCAGGTCACATTGAATTCAGATAGATATGGGGACAAGACCTGGCAGCCTCAAGCATGGATAAATTAATTCTCTAGAATCAGTTCTTCCTTTGGATGACACAATGTGTCATCTAAAAGTCTTTGCATAGCTGCCCAGAAAACAGTCATCTGCAAAAGTTTGATGGAGGAATGGAACCATTTGCATAAAAGAAATGCCCATAAGGTCATATGGACACTTGCATTTGCTGACTGAAGAGTATTTATTAAGTAGTTCTCTCAGCTCACAAAAAAAATGCTTCTCAGAAACTTTATTCACCTTTATCAATCCACTTCACTAATAGTGTATTGCAGCCATTGGAAACAGTACCAGTCTGCAGACACTTCATAACAGTATATTGAAATTTCAAATTGTGGGATAATATATGGGTTTTCATAAATTTTACTCTGGCTAAGGATGTTACATTTGTCACAAAACAAGCTTTTTCATCTTATTTTTTCCCTCTTCTCTCAGAGAAAAGTGATGCAGTGGCTTGGTGGGCACCTACTGTCCACCAGGGTCAACCCACCACAATGGAGCATGAAAATGGAGCACAAAACAATGGCACTTGTGCATTAGTCATTCTGTAGTTATTGGGCACCAAGATTTTTTGTGCAGCACACAGCTTTTTGGCTACATTTCTTGTCTCTTGATTTTGCAAATACATTGTAATACAAAATATGGCTCTGTGCTTTGCCCTCATGTTGATAGCCTTGCTGTTCTGGGGAAGGTGTCTTGTGGAGAGAACAAAGGAATACATCTCCCTCTTCTCAACTGATCCTGTGTGATCTTGTGTGAGCTGTGTAATTATACTGAATATTATCCAATTATATAATTAATAATTAACACTGTTGGCATGCCATGGATTCTGTGGAATCTGATGTTGTCCTGAGGTAAGAGAAGACAACCTTTTGGGTGAAGAAATACTGAAAATTGTCCTGAACTAGTTGTTACATGGTTGTCAGGGTGTGTGGAAGGATTTGTGCTCAGAAAGTTCCTAGGCCACTTAATATCTCCCACAACCTGGGAATTTATGTTTAAACATGCAAGTAATCCTGTCACTATGTAATAGAAAG
>WEIU01007915.1:47664-65445 GCA_013389925.1 Aegithalos caudatus | reverse complement strand
ACAGGATTGATGAGCACAGGCAGACCTACATTAGTCTCAGAAATTTTGAGGTGTTAGAGTTTAGTAAATGTGCCTACATGCAGTGTCATATATTTAAAATAAATTGTTCCTGACTTAACAGAAGCCAAAGTATACATCAATTATGTTGGCTCTGTAATTTCAAGTCATAAAAAAAAAAAATTCAGAAAAATGTGAAATCTTCCAGAACCATGCCCAAGCACAACAAAAAGTTAAATCCTTCAAATGAATTAGCTATCACAAACTGTCAGATTACTATGATAATTTTTCCAACTCTATATGTCTCCAAGTTTTTGCATTTCTTTTAATAGAAATGTCTCTCTACTAGAATGTTTATTTATTCCTTAAAAATAAATCCAGAAACCAAAATGAGGGGGCTGAGAAATATGCTGACTATAAGCACACTGAATCAGGTAGAGGGTAAAAATATAATTCAGATACTCCTGTTTAACTTGTTCTGTACTGAAAGTATGGAAATTCTTTTTTTTTAATTTTTAATAATTTGTGTTGTTCTCTGGGCACTAGGAATACAAGAAAACTAACTCTTTCAAGAACCAAATTGCTCTTGAAAATCAAAAATTTTAAAAGAATTTCTGGAGGGCTTGTGCATCTCAGTGCAATGTCTACAGAAGTGGGAAGGAAGTTTGTTAAGCTAACTTAAAGCAACTCAGGATTTTATCTGTGGATATTGTGCATAATGAAATAATGGGGTTACAGGGCATGTAATTCTCAATTTGAGGAAAAAAATGACATTAAATAGTGTTTGAATTGCCACAGTGAATATGATGTTCATTTAACAAAATCTCCACGTGGTTCAATTTATGTTGAGGACAGTTGTAAGATGTTAAAAATAAAAGTATTGGAACATTACAGTACTGTGAGAAATAATGACATAAACCCCATAGTATTACATCATTTTAATAGTTTGAAATTTTTGGCGTTCCAAATGTAACTTCAATTGCAATAGATCATGCAATGTAATTAAAGAGACAAGGTAATAGATAAAAGACCAGGACAGAAATAGGCTTTTTGGATTTATAGTTTTGAAATCAGTTCCTCAATTTGAAATGAATGAAGAAATGGAATTATACGAGCATTTAGAAAGTAGATTAAATGGGAAATTTTCTGAAGAAAGGGAGGACCCTTCTGGAGCTCAAAAAGAATGGTTATTTCATATCATACCAAGAGATTACAATCTCCAGTATGCCATATCCAAAAGCAGGCACTAGAGAAGGCCTGTGGAAGAAGGTTGGGACAGAGTGAGCAGGAATTCTTGGTACTCTGCAACTCCCTCTCCCAGATCCCTGACATTCCTATCTCAAGAACCTTCTTGTTCATGAGCTGGAATTTATTAATTTCAGTGAACTTCACCATCTCTGTCCAATTTTTTTTGCATCCATGTAAATGATTTGGTCCCTATATCAGAGGAATATAGAAACCAAATATAAATAAGTGGCTGAAGTATCATAATTTTTGTTTTTAATGCCAGTTACCACTTTATACAATCGCCTCTAGGCATTTTGTTAGATGTGAGAGCATGAACAATAGCTTTCTGTTCACATTCTTTCTGTCATTCTTGCTTTGGACCCAAGGGCAGAACATGAAGAAGTCAGGGGAGATTTAGAGGAGATACTGGGAAATGGCTCTTCACCTAGAGAGGGGCTGGGCACTCTTATAGGCTTTCCAGGGAACTGGTCATGATATCAAGGCTGCCAGAATTTAAGAAGCATTTAGACAATGCTCTCAGGAACAGTGATTTTTTTGACTTGTCTTGTGCAGAGCCATGAGTTGGATTTGATGATTATTGTGGGTCTCTTCCAACTCAGGATGGCCTTAACAATTCATATGCTTTTATATGCTGCAGACTTTCCTACACAATTTGAAGAAAAACCTGTTCTATAACTGCAATGTCAAATGAAGTATTGTGCTTCCCCTTTCTTCTGTTGTTTTGGATTTTTTATGTCAATATAATAGATATGTATATTATTTTATGCATTGTATATTAATTGTATCTACATTATATGCAAATTGTATATAATTGCATATGTATTATGCACAAATATTATTCATCAGGTTACCTACTGTAGTAACACAACAATATTCTGAAGCCAAATAGTATGAAAATAAAGTAGAATTGCGTTTATAAATTCAGTTGGCCTCTCCACAGCTATGAACCTTACTTCTTACAGAACTGTAATTTCCTTCAGGACTTCTCAAATCCTCTGACTTTCTGTACTAACATTACTGCCAGGAACTGGCTACTTAATTCAATAAAAATTGGACTTCAAATCATGTTTCATTATTTAAATAAACACCCTCCTTTTCAAGACTGTCTGTCATTTGTATTGTCTATGCTTAGAGTTAACTTTGACCAAAAAAGTCACCTTGAAACTCATTCAGCTCAGTCTTAGAGGAGCATGATGTGCCTAATTCCATAATTCATTCTTAACATGAGTAGTGTTTTATATCCAATATGACTCATGCACAGATCAGCTGTCACCAGCTGCTAGAGATTATTATGATCACTGGGAACCAAGAGAATTTTTACCATAAAATAATTTAAAGTATTTAATAGCATAACATCTATAAGTGTTCATTTCAGAAGTAAACAACTTGTCTGATCTTGATTAAACTGATCTAACTACAGTATGAAAATAAATGCCAGTTTTGTTTTCCTCATGGTATGGTCATTTCTGTAGGGTCGACTTCCTTCTGTATGAAATGCTTTTGTCAGTGGTAAAACTCTCAATTCTAAGAACAGTCTGTGTTAGAAATACACCAGGGTTTAATGAGAGGCTATCTAATGTAAAGATAACTTTTGGCACATTGTGGGATAATGCCATTAAAAAACTATCACTTTCTTTTAGCACCTGTTTTACTATGATTCTTTACTGTTGGCTTTATGCAAGTCTATATTGTAAGTTAAAATTTTTGGGTTTTTTTGTATAGTTTTACTTTGAGTCACTATGCATTACATTCTTTTTAACATTTGTAAATCCCTTTGTATGAGTATTGTTCTCTTTAGGGGCTCCTGTGCCTTATAAAGGAAAGCATTTGCAGTCCATTGGTAGCATTTAGATAAAGTTAGCATCAAGATCTTAAGCCTATTCTGCTTCCTAGAATTCAGGCTGAGAACATCCCAATCAAATGCCTTACAAATACTTCCAAAATAATAACTCATGCTTTGGTAATAACATTACATTTTCAGCATTGTAAAAAGGGTAAAACAAAAATAGAGGGCTTTCCCTCACTTTTGAAATTAAGAAGAACCTGGCCTGTAAAATAGATCTGTTTTCTCACACCAAATAAATGTAGGCAATATGGCAAGAGCAAAACAAATTTTTTTCTCTCCTCATGAATCCACATAAAGAAGTTGGTGGATAACTGTAGAGATAAAAATAGTAAAAGTTTTGGTGAGTTTGTATACAGATTTAATGAGTGATACTTAGCTTAGTTAATTGGCTTTATTTGTTAAACACTACATGGACACTTTTCAGCACAAACTCCATCAGTTATCATCACATGGATAAGTCTTGCATAGAGAGATAGAGGCAATGTACCTTTTCCTTTTTTGCTTTCTTAAAACTAAGACATACTAGGATTAAACAGTTCAAAGGTCTAAAATAAACCTTAATGTTTGGCTGTTTGGCTTAACCAAATGGCTAAATTTAAAATACTTACTATAAATAAGATTCTGTCCTACTTTTCCTGTTTATATCTTAGAAGGAGAAAATCCATGCCTTTCCAGAAATAACTCCCTGTATGGGACACTCTTTTGGTATTTAAACTATTACGTGCTATGTTGTTGGATGTGATAGGCAAAATTTGCTGCTGCAATGTCAGATGTAGACTGTCTTCATATAAATGGAACACAAGACTGAAACTTGCCCATAAGGAGTAACAATGAGACATCACAACCATTCTTCCATCTTTCCCATGTCACTACTATGTGCAGAAGAGATTTCAAGCCTTGAAAGAAGGGACAAACACCAAATATGGTAAACATCAGCATGAAAAATAATGGAAATTAATTTAGCAACTCAGTTGCTAAAATGGTCTTTGAACTGTTTACAGAGAACAGTAACTGTTGTTCTTCCAAAGCCACCACCTAGCATTCTATGGCATATGCCAAGTATAACTTCAGATGGAGGTAGACATAATTTTTGAAACTGGTACTGACCTGAATTCTCATTTTAGCATTATATGCATGATGAGTGATTTATTTTATTCTAAATAATCTGCTGGAATTGAAGGAAAGGCCCTTCTGAATGAGGCTGCTTTGTTGGGATTTAATGCTACTTTCTACTTAAAGGAAATCCAAAATTAGTTGGTAATTTTGAATATATATGACAGAAAAAAAAGCAATCAATACTGCAATTGACTTATTTTTGAACATTTGGAAACATTATTCTAATTATTGTTTAATTACATTTCACTGAGCCAACCCTATAGTGGGAAGGGAACATTAATTTTGATGTTCTACTGAGAGTCATAGAGCTAGACATATCCCCACTTAACTTTCATCTGTGCATTATAATCAACCAGCTAAACTATTCTGAGTATTTTGATGTGATGGAACCTAGTCGTAAGAAAAAGATGGGAAAAACTTAAAGTATGGAAATATTTATTTTTAAACATTTAAATGTTTACTGACCTGATACAGAAAACCAGTTGACAGAATACATGTAATTCCTTTTTTATCTTAACAGTGTGACAAATACCAAATTCTTTTTCATATTTCTGCAATAAGAATAACTTAATATGTATTTTGAAAATGCTATTTTTCAAAACTCTGAAAAAAGGGGGATTGTATCATTTTTCCAATTAAGCAAGCACTTATAAAAGAAGAAAAGGGGACTTTCTTTTACATCTAGGACAAATTCTTAGTGATGAAAAATGTGTTACTGCTAGCATTGATAAGTTATGTTGTGCCTTTCTTAGCCATAGTCAGTATACTGATGTCAGGTGTAATTTATCTGTAGTATTTTCCTGGTTTCAGCTTGGGTAGAGTTAATGTCTTCTCAGTAGTTGTTACAGTAGCGCTGTGTTTTGGATTCAGAATGAAAATGGTGTTGATAGCACACATTGATGTTTTGAGCTTTCCTAAATCAAGGACTATTTTTTCTTTTCTCATGCTCTGCTAGTGAGGGGATATGCAGAAGAAACTGAGAGGGAGCATAGCTGGGACAAGTGACCCAAACTAACCAAAGAGAGAGTCCATATCACAGAACATCATGCCCAGTATGTAAACTGAGGGGAGTTAATGATCTAGGTTTGGGACAAGGGGTCTGACATAAGTCAGCAGTGGTGACCAATTGCATGGTATAATTTTGCCTTTTTCCCTTTATATTTTCATTATTATTATTATTTACCATTATTATATATTTTACTTTACTTTCAAATATTAAATTGTTTTTATCTCAACATACAAGTTTTACTTATGTGTTGATAAGAGGATAAGAGGATTCTCTTCCCAATTCCACCAGAGGAGCAGGGAGAGGGAGTTGAATGAGTGACTGTGTGATGTTTCATCTCCAGCTGGGGGCTTAAAATCATGACAATTCTGTTGGCAATTTTCACTCCTAATTGAGGTAAATAACTAATTCCACTTAGTCAGACATTAATTTGTTTTGGATATTATCAAACAGTAATAATGAAACACATTTGTAGGCTGCATTTCCAGGAGAAAGTGTAACAACATTTTTAAAGCCCTACCCATGTGATAGAAGGGGTTGAAGAGAGGCTGGTAGGTGAGGGGAGAGCAGTGGATATTTCAACACTCTAGGGCATAAAATCCTCATGGAGAAGCTGGGGAAGCATGAACTGTGTAAGCAGGCAGTGAAGTGGATTGCAAACTGACAGAACAGCCAAGCCCAGAGAGTGGTGATCAGTGGCAGGAGGTCTGGTTGCCAGTGACTGGTGGTGTACCCCAAGGGCCAGTATGGGGTTCAGTTCTGTCTGAAATCTTCATCATGTATCTGGATTATGGGGAAGACTGTGCCCTCAGCAAGCTTGCTGGTGACACAAACCAGGAAGTAGTGGCTGATATGCCAGAGGGTTTTGCTGTCTTCCAGAGGGACATGGACAGGATGGAGGTATGGGCTGAAGGGAACCTCATGAAGTTCAACAAGGCTAGATGCAAAATCTTGCCCACAGAGAGGACTTCCATGCACAATTATATGCTGGGGGCCAGCTGCTTGGGAAAGTTCCCTCCATGGAAGGGACTATGGGGTGTTGGTGGACCAAGCTGAATATGAAGCCCCAGTGTGCCCTTGTGGAAATTTTGGGAAGTTGGACCAAATGACCCTACTGTGGCCCCTTCCAATCATACCCATTCCATGACTCTCTGTGAAAAGAAGGTGAATGGTATCCAGAGATACTTTAAGTGGACTGTTGCCAGCAGAGTGGGAGGTGGTTCTTCCCTTCTACACTGGTGAGGCCACACCTGAGTACTGTGCCTGGTTATGGCTTCCCTCGTACAAGAGAGAGGTGGAGCTACTAAAGACAGAGTTTAGCTAAGGGCCAGTAAAACATTTCAGGGACTGAAATATCTTCCATATGAGAAAAAGCTGAGTGAGATAGAACTGTTCATCCTGGAGAAAAGGAAGTGCAGGGGTGATCTCATCAATGTGAACAAATATTTGAAGGGAGAGTGAAAAGAGGACAGAGCCAGACCCTAGAGATAATATATGCCTAGAAATAATAGGCACACACTGAAACATGGAAGAATTCTTCTGAACTTCATGAAATTTTTTTACTGTGAGGATGACAAAATGCTGGATGGATTACCCAGGGAAATTGTGGAATCTCCATCTTTAAAGGTATTCAGAGTTATCTGGCCATGGTATTGCAACATGCTGCAAGTGGCCTTACATAAGCAAGGATGTTGAACTCAATGACCTTCAGAGGGCCCTTCCAAGCTCATCCATTCTATAATTCTGTGAAGACTGTTGTTTTTTCTGTAATAAATAATGTGTCTTTCCCATAAAACATTAACCAGTCACGTCTTTATCTATCTTTTCTGAGATTGATATTATTGCTTTTCTATATCTATTGAAGAACTAAAAGAAAAAATGGGATAGCATCAAATATTAACTAGCACTGCAGTGAGCTTCCTTATGCAGGCCATCTCAATGATGAACAAATATAATATATATAACAGCAAGAAAAGGAATTAGGGACTGTGAAACATAAATGTTGAAAAATTATGAGAGCCTTTATGCACTGGATAATGCTACAATTACATAATTACAATGCTGTTTTTTCCAATAGTGAGCAAAACAGCAGGAAGGAAGCAGAGTGACCAACTAAATGCTGCCATATCTAGGTTCTAAAAAACCCCCATATTTGATCCTTCTTCAGTGTTAAACTTACTCATTACCACTAGAGGCAGAGAAGCCAGATTTCCCTTTTTACTAGTGAAGTGTGTTACACTTATTTTACTTTGCCATTGTCATTATTTAAAGAGTAATTATAGCTTTGCTTCCTAGAACAGTTCTACTGCTATGCTTGTTTTCCAGGAGTTTGTAACTTGGTGAATTTAATTCCCCCTGGAATGGAACTCACAACCTGGTCAGGCTGGTCACATTTTGTTCCTAAAAGACTTACTCAAATTAATTAGCCATATTATATGGTGTTGCAATCCAAAACAGGAAAGTTCTTTTCACAAATTTTAAATTCTTGCGTATTCCAGTGACACAACTTTAAGACACTGTAAGCAATTAGACATAAGCCTTCAAATGAGAACTTCTTATCTTCTCTACTAAAACACTTCAAGGAGCAGATTTATTAATCTCTAGAAAGAAGGTACTATAGATACACATACATTATATATGTGTGAGCCAATTTCTACATAGACACCACAGAAAGAGGTCAATTCTCTAATTAGAAATGTTTCAATGTCAGAACCTTGAAACAAGGTCACCTGATCATGGAGCTATAGTACAGGTTAGGCCAGGTACATACAGTAGGGTCAGCATGCTCTTAAGACACCTTGCTCTGATGTTCTCTATTGTCTTGGAATAACTTTTTTCACATTTCAGCTGATTCATCCACTTTTGAATGTACTTGGATTTTAAAGTCTTTTGCAGGTTTTTTTGAAATGGAAAGAAACATGCAAGTAAGCCAAGAAATATTAAAAGAGAAATAGAAAACTATTCCTAATGAAATTGCAGAGCTGTAAATATCATGTAGTGTCCTCCTAGAGACTTCTAGAAACAGTTTTTGCTCTCAGCAAGACCTACATAACTGCTCTTCAAATAATCTACTGCCTGAATGTTCTGAAATATAATCACTCCACTCTTATTCCCCAAACCTCTACTTTCTATTCCTATATCATCTATCATTTACCTGCGTTTCTTACCCTGTTAAAAAGAAGAAAAAAAAAATCAAGCAAAACAAAAGTTAATTAAGTTAAACAATTATGTAGAATGTATAAGAATTGACAGTTTCAGGGATGTATCATTATATTCTCTTTGTGTTAACTGATGTGGCAGAAACAGCAAGAAGCTTGTGGCTTAAACATCACCACTGTTACAAAAAAAGATCTAAGTAACAGGAAAAAAAAAAGCAAAATTACTTGATGTAACAGGGAAAGAAGCAGAAGATAGTGTAGGAGGAAAGAAGAACAAGAAGCCAATCTCTCTATCGGATGTGGAATCCAAGAACAAGAAGCCAATCTATCGGATGTGGAATCCATAGGACCTTATTAGAGGTGTCAGCTGCTGTTAATTTAGGTAATTTGGGATCCCACAACAACATAGCCACACTGATACAGTGTTTAATAGGTCTATACATTTTGCTTCTCATCTGTAGTGATGCGCTTGGTCCCATGTCCTTCTGGCATATCCTCCCTGGATCCTGAAGCCTATCTCTGTCCTTACTTTGCTTCCTTAAACTGCACAATTTCTTTGATGGTAATCCTTCTCCCCTTCCTATATATTTTGTGAGTGTTGAAATCAGAAGTGAAAATGAAAGCAACCTGATTAATGAAGAAATAGTAAGTCTCTAAGTAAAATACTGAGATTCACTTGTGAGGGACACAAAAGTTTTAAAACAGAGTATAAGAAAAGAAAATAATCAAAAAGAGGCCAGAAGTGAAAAGGTAGAATTACAAGAAGCTCTGTGGAAGCTAGTGATGTCACTTCCTACCCCTTGGTTTATCATTGCCATGAGCATTAAATTTACCTTGAACCTGAAATCCAACATTTTCTCACTTCAAGACAGCAAATTAGAGTGAGAAAGTCACAAACAGGATGGTAATGACACTTTCCAAGGCTGAGTGACATCTCCTCTCACACTTCCAAATAGACTTTTCTCATTAGTTCAGTGTGTTGAAACTTATAGGAAGTACATTATATTACTATAAATGGTACTTATCTACTTTGGGAGTCTAAAGTCAGTCATATGAAATGAACTGAGGAAATATAGACATTATGCTTGTTACAACCAAGCCATAGAAATTCGGTATTGAATCAAGAGGAAAGCTGAAGAATTATTGTCTTAATGCCATCATAATAAAACTGTATATTTCCTATTCTGCAGTAGTTCCACTGGAAATTTTGAATTGTTACTTTTGAAGGGAATTGAGCAGTCATTTTCAGAATAAAATAGATAAAATCTCAAGAACCAAGAGACAAAGAGTATTGGGTCCTCTTAGTCTATTGTACGACATTTTCTTAAAAAGAATTAGGCAAATGTCTAAAGCCACCTATAGTGGCATTTTAAATATTTAGCCATCCACAAGTATTACATTCAGTTAAGAAACAGACAGACGAACATGAGAGAAGTCTCAAACAGAAAGGGAGGTGTGAAGAAATTGTTCCCCCTACATGATCCTAAGGTCAGCCAAAATTTATTACAATATAGAGAAAAGTTAGAGTTACTAATTAGGAAAAGCTAGTAACTGAAATCTTCAAATCACTGTAATGAAAAAAAAACCCAAACCAGATCCAACTTGTCCTTGTTGAGGAAAACTTATGACTCAGTGCCACAAAAAAAGAAGAAAATTGTTTTTATAATGTCTTTACCAATATGTGAAATAGATTGAAAACTGTTACATTGGATATAGCTTTTTTCTTTTTTAATATTACATGGAATTTATTCAAAGACTAAATTACTTTGTCCAAATACCGAAAGCAGCCACTGCTGTAAACTATGAAAAAATAGGAAAAAAACCCCAAGGAATTGATGTTGTGTGTGCTGTGAATGGACATATATAACATGTTATTTATTGAAAGAAAAAATACTCATTTCATACTCATGAAAATAAAAAAAAATTAAAAAAAAAAAAAATGAGGGAGGAGGAAAGGAGAGTTTTTTTGATCCCATAAGGCTCTGCAGCCCTTGGTGATGCATGTGGCAGATGCTGTAAGTGTTCCACCACTGAAGGAAAAATACTGACCTTATGTGTGTATATATGCAGAACACTACTGATAAGCACAGAGCTTTTACACTATTTTGATGTTTAACGGAGGCATTTTATGATTTTTATGATTTTTGAAAAATTTGAATGAATTCAGAAAGGGGTATTAACAATAGTGATCTTGGTCCTTGAAAATGCATCGTATCATAAACCAATTTATGAAGCATTAAGCTTAGCTTGTGTAATTTCTCCTATAAAAGAGTGGGGGGCAGGTAATATTCTTAATATGCACACTGGGAAGAGATTTCTGACACTGTTTTTGAAATGGGAAGAAAGTGGTATAGGAAGACAAAATAAGGATAAGTTTTAGGTAAGTCAGCTAAGAAAAAAAAGTAAGGCATTGTAATTTTTCTTGTATTTGTTTCCTGGAGTTTTTTAATCATAATGACTGGAGCTATTGGGTAAACAGATAGGCTTACTGGACTTTGAATCACTCGAAGTACTTATACCAAAATTGAATAAATTTTTAGGGAAAAAAAAAACAAACAAACAAGTTTTGAATTATGCTTATTAGGACTGAAATCTTTTAACTGGTTTTATTTAAGAGATCAGATAAGATGACACAGTAATCACAGTAATCTTTTATTAAATGTATATCAAGACCAGTTTTAATTTATCATATCCTTTTGTTTTCTTAAGGTTCTTAGTAAGGTGGCAACATTTGAAGCTGCAAAGTAATAGTGAAGCCATAATAAATATATTTGCTCAGAATCATTATATATTTTCTACTGTCTCTCAGTTCCCAGATATTATCTGGATTGTTGTTAGTTCACTCTGAGAATATTTTGGCAGACGTAATTACAAAGCATGTAAATTTGTGACACTGATACAATAATAGGAAATCCATACCTTAAGTTTGTTTTTTAATAAATTTGATGTGCCTTTTAGAAAAATATGTGTTGATAGTAACAATTTTTGTCATTTTGTAGTGGTTTCATGTTGCCTCTCTTTGTGTTGGCTAAACAGAAATCATATCACCAAAATATGTGGGTTTCAAAATTTTTCAAATTATTCAAGGTGATGTTTTGAGGGACAGCTAAATGATGCTCAAAACCCCAATATTCAGTAGATAAAATACTACCCATATCTGTCTTTTCCATTGTGAAAACTCTAATCAAATAAAATACTACAGTGTTTAATATAGTATTGTTTTAATAAAATTTCATTTCATATATTAAGCACTGCAAATAAAATACAACATAAAAGTCAAATCAAAATTTTAGCTCATTTACTTTTAGATTTACATGGAATTTTACTTGTTTCTGAAAAATTTCCTCATTTTTCAGTAAAAGGAGACTGTGCATTTCATACTTTGAATCAATTTTTTTCCAAATAGGCTATAAACACTTCACATGATTAAAATAAGAATGTGAAAAAATGTACTTAGAATTAAAATGTGAAAAAATGTACTTTCAAGCTTACACAGAAGAACAAAGGCTAAACACTATTTTAAGTTTATTCTGTTTGACAAGTCTTGCCTCTTTCCAAATACAACAAAAAATTCAACACCACGTTTTTGTTACCAGCTACCAATGTTGTGATGTCTTTCTATAGTATGTTTATGAAATATACGTTTTTATTTTCTAATGTGAAACTATAAATCTAGCAAATAATTGCGGCAGGACTTATTGTTTCTGTTACTTTTAGTATATGTGACTCCAAGTAGAATCAAATTTAAATGCTCTGGATCACTGGGTCAGGACTGTAAGAACAGAGAAAATTAAATGAATAATACACAATATGAAATTTTGTGATGTGTAATGTTTAAAATCACTTGATAAGTGAGAAAATCTTCCAGGTTGTATGAAATTTTCCAGGCTATGCTTCATATTTCTTCCACTCACTCGCCCTCCCAATTGTTTCAAATCTATTTCTTTTTGCAGCAGCTCCTTGATTAGAAAATCAATACAAAGATATGAAACAGTTAAGAAAACACCACTGCTTAAAAAACTACTGCTTGTCTTATGCGGGTTAGTTTAAAAATCATGCTATAATATTGATTTATATAAAAATGCTCTGTCAACTGCCACAAAGTAAAATCTGAAAATAATATCAGAGGAATGGGGCAAAAAAGAAAAGTTCACACTTAGCTCCATCCCTCCATCCTCTGACATAAATAAGGAAGAAATCTATATCCAGGTTAATTATCCTGAAGTTACTTGCTTTTAAAATCTAATTTTAAAAAATAGAAACAGAAAACAGCCCACAAACAGGTACCACAAGTCCCCAAAAAGCCTCTAAGACCTTTCTCCACTATTCCTGTTTATAAACCAACCGTGATTAACCAGCCATTTTTGTATTTGCAGTAATGGACAAGATACAGAATGCTGAAATTCAAATTTATAGAGACATTGAGTGCAATCTAGAGATTTTACATTCCAGCACCGTCTAAATTTTGCTATGTGTCTCCTGAGCATCATGATAGATGATGTCCCCATGGGTGGATTCTGCCTGGCATTCACTTAGCAGGCTGATGGTGTGTGGACCACATAGCACGCCTGAACAAACACGTCTTGACAAAATCAATTAAATTGGTGGTGAGTTGGACCTCTTCTTTTACATATGTACTTTTGTTAATTTATTTGATGGGAATATCCAGTGTACACAGAATGCCCCAAGGGTCCAAATTTATTTTGCTCAACTCAGAACTTGGCATCCATTAACTCTCTTACAATGCATGGTTTCATTCTGTCAATTGCATTCTCATGGTAGTATGATTCTTCTCTCTAGTTGTTGCACTTGGTAAGATCTGGTGGGTTTGTAGACATCAGTTTTGCTGACTTCAGGGGATAGTTATGTGAGTTTCATTACATGTATTGATCTTCCCCAAAAGGGGAATTTTCTTCAAAATTAATTTTTAGTAGATTATATTTGTCCTGAGTATGAAGATTGTATTATTCTTATTTATCCCAATATAAATGAACATGTTGTCATTACTCATTTTAATTATAAAGGCTTGTTGCAGTGTGTCCTTCATGCTAATAGTGATTTTAAAAGTCACTCTGTTTCATTGAATATGTCTCCATTTTTTGTGCTTTACGAAAAAAAAAAAAAAAAAAAAAAAAAAAAAAAAAAAAAAAAAAAAAAGGAGTTGGAATGAACTTGTATTTTGAGGCTCATTTCCTCCTGTTTCTACTTTTAAGAGTAAATCTGTATGTAGTTGGATTTAATGCAGGAAAGCATACATTGTGCTCAGAGGAATACATATAGTATGGATGCAGAAAAGAAATAATTATGCATTTCTAAACTCAGCAAAGAGATTAAGCCATGATTTAATCCTTAATATATTTGTCTAACTTTATTCTTTGTGATGCAATTAGATTTGACGTCCTCTTTAACCTCACCAACCTTTGTTTTCACCATGTTGCAATGTAGTAAATCTCTTTTGGAACGTCTGCTTTTTAAGTGCTTATAGTAAAAAGCTATATATTTGCAGCTGACCCTCTAAACATTTAGCTTGTATTATAGAATCACAGTCATAAAATATATTATATATATACATAAATATATAAATATATATATATGTACATAAATAGATGTCTAAACATGATTAATTGTATCTAAAAAAAAAAAGAATAAATCAGAAGAACAAGTCAGATCCTACAGAAATTTGAAGGAAAATGTATAAAATCTTTACAACCTTCTGTAGGCTGCTTTCAAACTGGATTCAAATGGATAGATAAAATTCTCTCACGCAGTTCACGTGAAGTATGTGACATAACTCTGGTGGTATACAGTACTTTATTTGTCTTATCTGTAGGAGAACCTGCCTGAGTCAGAATTCATTTAGTACATCATCAGCACTAACAAATAAATATAAAACCTCATAAAACCTTTAGTATTGTACTGCACTGCTACAAATTTTTCTATTCCCTGTAAAGTTAATAATTAGATGTCATTCTTGATTGTATTGTTTCTGGCTGAACTGGAGCTCATATTCCCATAGCAGCCCTCACAGTGCTGTGCTCTGCATTGGCAGCTGGAAAGGTGTTGATAACACACCAGTGCTTTGGCTGCAGCTGAGAAGCAGCAGCACAGCATCAGTGCTGTCTCCATCCCCATTCCCCACTCCATCAAGAGGCTGGGGGTGGGCAGGGTCCTGGGAGGGAGCACAGCCAGGCCCGCTGACCCAAATCGACCTAAGGAATATGCCACTCCCCTTCAAACCAGCTCAGATATAAGAGCTACGGAAAGGAGGAGGAATGGCAGGTATTTGGTATTTACAATGTTTGCTTTCTGGGGCACACTGTTATGTATGCTAAAGCCCTGCTTCCTGGGAAGTGCCTGAACATTGCTTGCTGATGGGAACTAGAGAATAAGTATATGTTTTTTCCTTTGCCTGTTCATGCAAATTTTTGTTTTGCTTTAGCAAACTGCCTTTTTCTAATCTACAAGTCATTTTCCATCTTTTTTTCTCTCCTAGTCCAGCTGGGAAGAGGAGTGATAGAGCTGACAGAGCCAAGGTCAACCCTCCACGATAATATCTCTAGTGGAGATATAACTGATTTTTTGCTATAATCAGCTGTAACTGATTTTTTGCTGTAACTTATCTTGCTGTAACTTAACCTACAAACGAAAGAAAACAAAACAAAATCCAAAACAAAACAAAACAAAAAAACAAACAAAAACAAACAACCCCCCCAAACCTGGAAAAGGAGACTACAAAAATTTGACCTAAATTTCATTTTGCTTTCTTTGTATCTCCTCCCCAAAGTAATTGTAAAAGAATTACTATATACTTCCACAAAAAGCAAGTCTTTTTGATCTGAAACGATACCACCATATCAGGTACTTGTGAAAGAAACAAATAACATCACCAAAAAGCCAAATGAGTAATTTTTCTTTTTATTCAGAAGCACAGTATCTAGGGATATTTATCAAGGATAAACAGAATTGTGTTTCAATTCTTTTCTCTACCTGAAGAGCTTTTGAACTCATCTGTCATATTTGAAACATCTGACTAGGCAATATTTTTTCAGGTAAATATATGGTTAATTATCATCATCCACTATTCCTTTCTTTGGAAAAGAATGTTGGTATGAATAATTGTTCTCTCCTGTTTCACTCCACTGAAAGCTGTTGACAACAGCAAACTAAGGATTTTTTTTTTTTCTGTACCCCACCAGAAGGTGTTAAGATGCCTCATATATTCAATGTTAATAAGACTATTCAAAAAGCACCTTAATCCATTTCTTATGTACAGGAAAATATTTAAATTGTATGATTATTTTCTTTGAGCCATATTCCTCTTGACAGTATATGCAAACATCAAAAAGCTATTAAATCTTTGCATCTGGAAATTTCAGTTAATGAAAAATTCAATCTGTCCTTTACAATATCTCAAAAAAATATTAAGCCTACATACTTTTCTGCTTTCAAGATCCTGGGAAGATATAGAACCAACTGATATATAGGCCACCTGATGCACATTTTGTCACACACCTTATGGACCTCCTTGCCTACATGTACTACACAAAATTATAGAACCTCTTTTAGGCACTTGCACATCTTATGCTACAATTCCCTCAGAAACATCAGTGATGTTTAATGTGGTTTAATGAACTCCAGTGAGACCTTAACTGAACAAATAAAGAGCCACAGAGTCACTTAATGAGGTATGGAATCAAGCATCATCACAGAAGGGAGTAAGACCCAGCAGCAGAGAGTGCAGAAAAGGCTGTAATGTTATATATTATGAACAGTAGTGGGGGAAAAAAAGAAGTAAAATATTCTATACTTTCTTCTGCTGCTTGTATTCTTGAGCACTGCCAATAAACATTTAAAAATGCAAAACTCTTATAATGTAACAATTTCTACGCTTGTGTTACATGAACTGTTTTTTGGTGATAACATTTTTATTTAATTATGTCTGTGAGCATCGTAACTTATATTGATGAACATGGATTGGCATAGTTGTTTAAGCCTATAATGAACTAAATGTTATACAGAATACAATTTTCCTCTTCATTTACTTTAATTATTCTAGTTGTAAATGCTGTTGCCTTCCATGATTACTGAATAAATCTCACTGTTGGATCAATTACTACAGTTTAAGAATTAGACTTAAGACTTGTTTTGTGATTATGCACAGTTTCTGTACCATTAGATCTCAGCCTTATTCTTCCAAAAATATTTGGAGACCTAATGACACAGAGAGTCATAAAAACATTAGAGTCGATGTCCCAGGACAGTTAAATACTGAACTTTTCTAAGCATCTCACTACTTCACTGAATTATATTTTGTTAATTTAGCCTCTCTAATATTTTAAATGAAAATGCTGGCAAATAAATCAAACCTTTCTAATTTGTGCCAAAGAGTAAAAACATCAATAAAATCAGGTGGTGGAGACAGATCCATAAACAATGCATAGTTCTACCTTGCAGAAGGAGTGACCTAAATCTTTTTTAAGATGGTTTTAGAGAGTTTCTGAATGGTTCCTGTAGAAATGGATTGGTATAACACTCCAGCAGAAAGAAGTAATTAATTAAAAATCTGTAGCTGGATTCAGAAATTTATTGACAACTGAAAGCTATTATACAAACTAAAGAATTCAATAATATACTAAACTGATCATAATTTGTGGTACAATCAGAGTGACCCTATTAGTGTTTTATCTCTTATCAGAAGATAAAAGTTTGGAACCTCAAGTTTTCTCATTTGATATGTAATCCAAACTAAATGAAAGACTGATTCAGAAGCATTGTGACAAATTACCCTACTGATATATATGCTAATCTGCTCTGCTATCCCATTGTTCTGAAATTAAAGCTTGCATCCTTCATTTTATTCTGTAGAAAAAGAACAAGAAAAATGATCCCACTTCTGTTAACATTAGCTGTTATAAATAAGCAAAATTTGAAGGATTACATGAAAACTAATTCATGAGCCAGTAACCAAATTCATAGATGGAGTTATAAATTAACCCAAATAATTCTAAATGAAACTACTGAAAAATATTAATTGGTATATTTACATGTTTCTTATGTGCCACTTACTATACAAGTTATAACTGTTTAAGCTCTCTCCAATTTCATTTAGTATTTCTTTTCTCTTTTTAATTTCCTTAAACTCACCAATAAAAGCCTAATTTAGATGATGTGCAAGCTGACTTCCTGTGTTATTGTTTACATCCAATTGTTCTTGTTTACAAGTGTTACATCTGATGTTACTCACTGAGAAACAAGGGGAGGGGAATTAGGTCTCCATAATTTAGAGTGCTTTTACATTCAGACTTTTTTGCACCTTTTAGCAAGCAGAGGTGGGTTATAAAATATTAATTTCTTTGAGCACAAGCAATACAGTTTGTTGTCACATGGAAGTTACCGAAAGCTGTCCAAAA
>WEIU01007915.1:12892-45909 GCA_013389925.1 Aegithalos caudatus | reverse complement strand
GCCTTAGATTTCAGCTATATTGAGAATTAGTTCTATCTCCATTTTAGAAACATGATTGAAATATTTTACAGCCAAGATGACTCACAAAAAGGAAAAAATATGTTATGCCAATTTGAGCCCTCTTTTGAAATACATCTAATCTGATACTTGGTGTAAAATGCTGGTTAGGTAGATGAAAAATTAGTGGTAATCTTGTTGCTGGAGTTACCTGATATCAAAACATACAGAGCCATTTACAGTCTGGCTACCTAAGAAAAAAATAAAAACAATGGTCACATTATCCAATCAGTTTTGTGGACTTCTCTCATGTCATTAATTAGCTGTGCTTTGATAGAGCAGTATTACCCCAAAGTAATGTTGAGTACTTTCCTTACTGCAGGTCACCAAATTAGTGAAATGTCTTTGAGCAGTTTAAACTTGTGATGGAGAGCATTTAAGCATTTAACTGCCCCCAGCTTGATTGCTTTCTTAGACTAGGGTTTAAATGTTTTGCCCCACTGCATTAGTAGAAAATGGCCATCAACTCAGAATAACCTGAGGTGGGCCATTTAGGAGGTATTGCAAAATAGTACATGTATTACTATTATGCTGTCCAGTAATTGCACCTTAACAAAAAATGCAAATCATTTCCTAAAAATGTTGATTCATTTTCAATATCTGAAGGCAATAATAGGAATTAGAAATATGTTCCAATGAATAATAGATTATGAAATTATCTTGCATCATTTAATCATTTTTCCCTTGAGAAAAAAAAAATAGTCATGCTTTTGAAATCCTAATGTTTCTTGCCTACTTGAGGAACAATTATGCACTCCACAGGCATAGTGATATTTTAATTTACTTTGCTTTCCAAATTGGTAAAACTGTAGACTTTCTGTTCTAGACATAGCCCCAGAATCCAGAGTATTGGAATGCTATGCTATGTCTTTCCTATATGTCTCTATACAAACCATATCTCATTTTTGTACATCAGAATTATGTTATACAAAATTATCCCAAAGGGGAGTTGTTGCAGTCTTTTAAGAAAATACTGAATGGGAATCATTTAAGGCACATAAATGGAAAGTATTCTTGCCATACAGCTAGGCACATATGAAAAATTCAATAACAATTTCTCTTTCACAATGACCTTTTTGGCAGAATTCTGTAATAAGGTCCAAATATTTTCCCATAAAGTTTATTTATCAATTGCAAATATCAGCATAATAATTTAATCCTGTAACAGTTCTGCTTTCAAGGATACTGAGACTAGTATTGTCAGTACCTAAATGTCCAGTCATTCGCTTTACCAGCATAAACTTTTCATTCTTATGTTTCAAATCTCCTAAAGATCTCACTCATTGGACTTACCCACTATAATGGAGGAAAATAATTTAAGGTAACTTAGAGAAACCTACCAGAGGTGACATTCTTCCATTGTGCACCCAGATGGTATGTTTAGGGAATCCTTGCCTGTGGGGAATAGAAGTTTCTGTATGATGCCTTTGTGCCTCTTCCCTACAAAGCACAATCTGATGAGCTTCATCTGCCAAAAGATGCTAAATTGAGTGTCTTTTTATACAACCATTTTTGAAATACCATTCCAGAAACTGATCCCTAACTCTGTAACTTGTATGGGTTTGTTGTTCTCTACAATTTTTTTTCTTTTAACTGCTAATTATTTTCTACCATTTTTTCCAGTTGTGACTATAAAGAGGTGTTTTAAGTGAGTATGATGTCAAGATAAATAGCTTTAGACCATCCTAACTTCACACACCCAAAACCATAGGCATATCAGCTACATTGTCAGAGATACCTTTATTTAGTGAATCATTTTATGCAGCTGTACAACACAAACTATTAATTCACTTTTTAGAAGCCTTCACTCAAAGCAAAATTTCTCCCTCATTTAGCTCAAGAGGGATGGACCACAAAAGGTCAATCAATGAGAAGAATGACATAAATGTAGGCTAACAGATTAATCTATGAAAGAATGTGGTCCACACACAGAAATGCACACACAGCACCAACCTATATCTGCCTCCACACTTAATGACCAGGTCTGATGAGGTGATGGGTCTCTTAAAGGCAAACTGTTCAGATTTGAGTACTTCTGTCTGCACAAAGAAAGAAAAGAAGAAATTGTGAGACTCACAAGCTGGTGGTAATTACAACAGTGGAGATATTGTCCAAAATGAATATATTTTCTTTCTTTTAATTTTTTTTTTTAATCATGTTCAGAAGTAATGGCTCTAGTAAGCAACTGCATTCAGGCAAATAAAGTACTACCTAGAAAGGAGATGCAGAGGTGAAGCTTGCAAGAAATAACAATACCTCCTGTGAGGAAGATAATAAAAAGTAATTCAGTGGAAAGATACCCAAGGAGTATGAAAATAAAAAAGATATCCTGGTTTACTCAAGTAGGAACATGAATATGTGTGTGAATTAATGTTCCTTCTGGGTACCAAGTTTATTCTGCACTTCCAAATAATATAGCAAAACTGGCATTAGATTAGAGTACTAGTACTGCTCAGTCAACTGGAAAGACAGTTTTGACCTGGATCAGCCTCATAACCCATATTTGCATGCATTGATTTGAAATTTTATACATCTCCCTGTATAACAGTATTTAGTAGTTTTGGTTTGTTTTGGTTTGAGTTTTTTTAGCTATTATTATTTATTTAGATAACAGTTGTTCCATTAACAAACCACCTATTTTGAAAGGTACAGTATTAATCTTCTTGGAAATTTTGCAGTATCTAAGAGCATTATTACTCTATCTACTAAGATTTGAAGTAATGCAGGAAAGAAATAAATTTACAAGAAAAAATTTGCCTTCTTATCTAGCAGAAAATATTAGTAAAATGGTTTTTGCATTTACAGTGAGAGCAAAAACGCTTAAAGTAGATTAGTTGTTCACCACCAGTGGTGGATGTTTCCTGAATTAGTATGCAGCACATATAAGCAATCTTCACCAAGCAAAACAGCAATGGATGCATAGTAATTATGTTAGAGCAACGTAGACATTATTTAGGAAGGAAGGACTTGGACTGCATCTAAGGGATGCTGGATGATATATCAAAGTAAAAACCAAATTCTTGCACATGACTGAATGCATGTGCACGGCCACACACAGCCATGCTCTAGCATGTGTAAGAAATAACCTTAAGTTTTCATCCATGTCACACAAAGGGATAGACTATAACTTTCAGCTTACAAGATTGAAAAGAATACAAAAGCAGATCAAAAATCATGTAGCCTAATAAGTAAATAAATAATATTGAACAGGTAAAAAATACATGTCGTTTTGCTTTAAAATATTTGAAAATTATTGAGCATTGCATATTTCATCTATGTATTTCTCTGTAATTCATTTGGGCTGTATTTTTTCTTCATTACTTTTAAGCTTATCAGCTCATTAATTTATCTAATTACTCATTCACAACAGTATACCTACTTTTCAAGAACTACCAAATTTGTACTGTCGAATGTTCTGATAATTTGTCCAATACAGAAAATTGTTTCACTTCATTTAAGCTGCAACATACTAATTTAGGAAAAAACTGGACCAGAATTTTCTGATCTACAAATATAATATTATCATCTTGAGGTCATCTCCTCTGGTACTTTATGGAAATTAAGTAACAAATATGACATTTGTCTTTGATTAGAATGAGCAGATTTTTACTAGATTCTATTAAAAGTTAAGACCATAAGCAGTTAACCTGAGAAGCAAGATCACACTCACATCTGTTCTCTGGTATCTTTTTTAAAGAAAACATACTGTGCTTGGCAAAACTTCAAAAATTAAAACTTACATTATCTTTTTTGGGGGGATATTACACATTTTCAATTTCTTTTAAACTTTTTCTTATTCTAAAGGAGAGCTAGGTTGGCTTTCAACTTACATCTCTGTTGCTGGTCTTTCTCTAGGGAGAGATGATTTATCAAGTTGAAATTCTTTCAGTTGAGTCTTGTTCTGAGAAGGGAGGGAGCGTTAAACAGAAATTTGGTAATATGTGCATCTTTGCTAAGTGGTTTCTGGAAAGTTACACAAAATGTTTCTGTTGTAAAAAAAATCTTCCACCTTTATATTTAACTATGCTGTCAGACCCAAGAATAATTCTTCACAGCTCACATGTTGATGAAAAAGTGGCAAATACAAAAATCTTTCTTTTTATTTTTTCCCCCCCACTGTCCTAGTTTAGGGTAAATTTGGGAGGAAATCTGAAAAAGGGGTTCCTCTAGAAAGCAAACCCAAACAGCCCCTCTCTTCACTGGTCTGGGAAAACTTCCTCAGAGAAAAGTGGAAAAAAACCCTATTTANTTAAACAGCCCAAGAAAAAAAAAAAAAAAAAAAAGTCCCAGGATACTTCTCTGCCTCAGCTAGCTAAAACTAACTAACTAAAAGCACAGGAGAAGTCTGCACCACCGCTGTCCGTGCCTCAGACGAACACCGCCGGAGCAGCAATGCGGAGGAGTCAGGGCCGTTTTCTCAAAACAAACTGCGCTGCTTCTTTCTCCCCCTTCGCTCCCAGAACCAGGTTTAAAGGTACAGAACTCAATATACAGCACAAAAAGAACAGACAATTGGGGATACAAGCATCTAAAAGTCAACCTAGGACACGCACAGAGAGCAGACTGAACATACAAGTCACTCTTTTCTGTTGTAAGATGGACCATTGTTCTTGCAAGAGTTTATCTGAAGAGAACAGTAAAATGATATCATCCTTTGTCTCCTAAAGCAGGTTTGCATCTTATAAGCTTATGGAGGTGCATGCATGTTGGTCCTGTAGCTTGTTGGAATCTGAAGGACTGGTGAATTCAGAGGCTTATATTCACTGACATCTGAGGGCTGTGCTACCCTGCCTCTAGCAAATCTTGAATGAAAAATAAAGGGAATTTTCAGTTGTGCCATCTTGATACATTTTCTAAATTAGGTTTTTACAATTAAACCTTATTTTTTTTAGGCAGGAAGAAAAAACAGTAAGAGAGTGTTCTAATCCTTACACTTTCACACAGCAGCTGGAAGTCCAAGGAAAAAGTGTCTGAAGAGAACTTGCAATTAAATCAGGATCTGTTTGACATAAATTTTCGCAGAATCTTGGGAAAATGATAAACTGTCGAATATAATTATTATGTTCCCTAAAATGTGGATAGACAATGCCATCAGTTCTTAAGAATGGAATTTTCACAGCTGTATCTAAAATAATATTAGCCTTCTGTTTGGTCAGCTAAGCTCTTTGTTGCTTTTGAAACATACATTAGACCAGTAAAAGCCAAAAACTTGAGATAATTTATTGGAAAGCCCTTCAGAAAGCTTACTAAACAAACATCTTTATGACCCTACTAGATACGGTCACAGAAATTTTTCCAAAATAGGCTTAGCCAGAGCAAGAAGTTTCCCATCTGTCTGAGGAACAGCTTTCTCTAAAAATAGCAGAGGGAAAAAAGGAAGTAGATTCTAGTGCAAATGTGTTGCTGACAGCATCTGAATGGCTGTATACGAAGGACTGCTTTTTATCAATTTCCATGGATTCAGAAGCAGGGATTAGACATCAGGAGAGGTTTACAGTTGTCTGAATATAGACATTGCTACAACATGAGCTGTTCTGCAGCTTCTCATCTGTCCAGCAGCTTTTGTTTCAGAAAATCAAGATTCTGCTGAAGCACCTTGTATTTATTTTCCAGACAGATACATGAGGCACGTAAATTGATTGGTGTCTATTAGGTGTCAATAGACACCTAATAGACACATGTTTCAGGAACTGAATCCCACCCTTAGAGCTTATCAGTTAATATTCTGCTGTATATTTGCAGTTGAAGAACAGGCTGCTTGTAAACACAACTAAACTGTATCCTTTCCCAAGAATTAGATGACATCCCAACAAGAAATCTGAAGGAATGCAATCATTTGTGGACATCTCTACTGAGAACAATGTTATAGCCATTACTCTAACAATATGCTGTAGGGAAATTATGGATGACCAGTGAACAGAAAGTCAGCAAGAAAGCTTAGTTAATTTATTTGTTACAGAGATCCTGTGGTCCAGGCTGTAATTAAGGTTTGGCAGGCTCCCAAGCCCGTCACCATACACTCAGACTGCTGCCTGTAAGACATGCAGCCGGTTTTAGTAGCAGATTCTTAATAGTAGTTCAAACTTTAGCAGCTGTTGTGTTGTTAGGTTTGGGACCCTGCAAGGAAGGGCCCTAGTCTGCTCCTTAGCCACATAATAAAGCTATTTTGACTTGGTCAGGCACAGCAGGAGGCTGCTATGTTATTTCTACAGCTCTGTAAACCCAAAGCTCCTCTGTTCAGTGATGTTCAGTGGTACTACCTAAATCATTACCAATTTCTGAAGAACTACTACTACTAAAATAGTCCTCCAATACATTTCCCAAGTAACATAGAAATCAAAAAACAAAGAAAGCAGAATGAAAAAAAAACAAGATTATCAAACAACACCCTCATTTGATAACAGGTGGTAGGAGATTAAAACACAAAATTATAACCTTATAAGATTAAGTGATTTTCACATTAATATTTTATCAGTCTGCCTCTCAGGAGAATATGGTCAAGAGCAAAACAGAAGAAAGAAGCTGGGTCAAACAGTGGGTAACAATGGGGTAACATTCTTAATGTTCCTAGGAATAGGACAGAATGTTATTAACATAAGAGAACTTGCCTGCAAATGAGAGTGTTAAGTTTTTATCCTTTCCAGGGGCATGGTGAAACTGCTCATTAATGATGCTAGTTATCCCAGGATGTGTCAGAGCTGCCTTTCTTCAAAAACCTACATTCTTCTACATGTTTACCAGACAAACGAGACAACATTTCTCAGTGTTTAGAGTCCAACATAATTATCAGTAGTAGACTGGATTAGAAGAGTGTCTAGGTAAATGAGTGTTGGTAAATGAGCATTCACTTAAAGTGCTGACTTTTAGAGCTCTACTGAATTAGATAGGATAATTAACTCATTTCTAAATGACTGAAAATCCTTAGGACATCATAGGGTTTTGGTTTATGCATTTAAATCTTAGCTGTATGACTGCAGTGATAAAATGTGCATTAAACACCAATATCACTGTGTGTGTGCTTTGGAAACACTGTTCACATCTGTATTTCTGAGTGAAACAATGTATAATTTACTAGTTCTGGTGACTTTCATCCCTCCAAGGAGTTCAAAGATTTTCTGTGCTAGGCCGTATAAAAACACATAGTTGTAATGGTAAATATTAACTTGTGTCTCACATTGCATTGGATGAAGAATGAAGTCTCAGAGGTGTTTCTGGTATTTGGAATAAGAGTTCTCATCACTTTTTGACAGGGGATTATTCCTCTGGGCCTCCTTTTTAAAGCAGCATTTCTTATTGTGACGCAGTGACAATGGCAAATACCCAGTGGTGGGTCTTTGCTCCTTTACACATGCCTGAAGGAGTTTAAGTACTGTCTTGTCAATGTCGTACAGTATATCCACCATAACTCCTCTATAGACTTCTCAAGTTTCTTTCCTCCCAAAAGAGAAGAAACCCTGCATTATGTCATTTTATGATAAAAATAAAATAACTGGGTCATTTGACCATGAAGAGATTGAGGCACTAAAAGAAACTCAAAGCATGAATTAAAACAGCTCTGTGGAACTTATTCCTTTACTTTATTCTGTTGCATCGTGTGGCAACAGTAACCATCCAGGGATGTGTCCAGGGAGGTTCAGCTGCTGATAGGGGAACAGAGCAGATGAGCCTCCTTTTAAGCTGGTTTTATTTGCCCCCCATCCCCGGGCCGGGGAGGGAGAGAGAGGTGACTGCCAAGGACCGAGAGCCCAAGAGAAGGGGGCAGAGCCAGGGTCGTGGGTTTTATTGGGTATTCAGGGGAGGAATCTTAGGGTTTGGGTCAATGGAGGAGATAACAAGGACCGTAGGGTCAGATTTCAGCCCCCTCGGAATGGGAGGATTACCACATTATTCCTTTAACACTGTCTAGCCTCTGTTCTAGGTAGCCTCTCAAGGCATCAAAAGCACACTCAAAGCTGCAATGCATCACTCTAAGCCTGCATCTGCAAGTCTTTACTCCATATATATGACCAAAAATATTCCCAAATTAATAGTAAATTTCAGAACAGGTCTGTTAAGCCATGTCAGACATGAGTCTACAGAATCTCAGGAAGATGATACAGAAATACAAATAATTATGGTACAGTCCCAGCTGTGAAGGAGTAAGAGACTGGCAAAAATTCTAGGTCATGTTCAGTATGAAAGATCTGAACCTCTCAGCTCTGCATCTTTGAACTCTAGTGTCTCCAACAACCCATTACAATTAATCCAAATTACTGACATCCTGAGAGTAGAGATGAGTATTTGGAGACAAGACCACTTCAATTTCTGGACTTCTTTTCAACTGACTTACTTAGTCATGAAGAGATAAGAATCTAGAAAATAATGCTGTGGTGTTTCCATCAAAAGAAGAATTCATGTAATTTTCTTCGCTTTTGGGCCAAATTCACAGCATCCAAAAAATGTTATCAAATCAAATGGGATAGGACTCCATGGCTTTGTACAAGCAGAAAAGCTGACATTTAACGTCAGATGGCAAAAAAAACCAAAAACATTTAATGGTGTATTGAAAAGGATGTTATTAGTAGAACATAACTTGCTGAAAACTCAAAGATGTCTACTAGATTAACAACCAGATGATAAATTAATACTAAATACCTACGACCTTTGAGAAAACATAAGGGAAAGTATTTTTTTCTTAATATTTTACATGTGGCTTGATTTATTATCTGAACTAATAACAATGCTTTGTGGATATTTAAACACCTGAAAATAGTCAGGAAAATGTCATCAGCATTTAGAAACCCAATAACTTATTGAAATGGATTTTCTTCTTTCAAAACATGTATTTTAATCAACATTCCTATTTGCTGTGTCTTTTAGATCACAAACTGTTTCATTGCAACAGTTTCTCTGTATTTAAGAAGGTAATTTTTCATATTATGGGTACCACAATAACAAAAGTCATAATATTTTTAAATTTAATGAAGAATGTTAATGATATACATTGATTATATGCCTGAAATTGCATTGGAAGTTGAGAATGGTTAGAGCAACTTTTAATCTAGGGTGCATAGAATTCAACATGTGTTTCACTTGAGCTTTTGTTTGGTTTTTTTTTCCTTCTGGGTTGTTGATGAGTTTCTTTGGAAGAAAGAGAGGAATTGTGTTTTTTATTGGGAATGAAGAACAGGTGTGTGTAATGAGTATCTGGGGTGAGAAGGAAATCTGTGCAGCTCTATATTACATCAGATTTTTTTCTACCATTCTCAATTAGCTTTGAAGAGCATTGACTACAATGTCACCAACTGCTTTTTCAACTCATTGCTCAATTTTACTAAGTAAAATGTACCCTATATAGTCAATTTCATTCCACTGTCTTGTTAAAAATTAAAAGACAGATTANATCCACCATAACTCCTCTATAGACTTCTCAAGTTTCTTTCCTCCCAAAAGAGAAGAAACCCTGCATTATGTCATTTTATGATAAAAATAAAATAACTGGGTCATTTGACCATGAAGAGATTGAGGCACTAAAAGAAACTCAAAGCATGAATTAAAACAGCTCTGTGGAACTTATTCCTTTACTTTATTCTGTTGCATCGTGTGGCAACAGTAACCATCCAGGGATGTGTCCAGGGAGGTTCAGCTGCTGATAGGGGAACAGAGCAGATGAGCCTCCTTTTAAGCTGGTTTTATTTGCCCCCCATCCCCGGGCCGGGGAGGGAGAGAGAGGTGACTGCCAAGGACCGAGAGCCCAAGAGAAGGGGGCAGAGCCAGGGTCGTGGGTTTTATTGGGTATTCAGGGGAGGAATCTTAGGGTTTGGGTCAATGGAGGAGATAACAAGGACCGTAGGGTCAGATTTCAGCCCCCTCGGAATGGGAGGATTACCACATTATTCCTTTAACACTGTCTAGCCTCTGTTCTAGGTAGCCTCTCAAGGCATCAAAAGCACACTCAAAGCTGCAATGCATCACTCTAAGCCTGCATCTGCAAGTCTTTACTCCATATATATGACCAAAAATATTCCCAAATTAATAGTAAATTTCAGAACAGGTCTGTTAAGCCATGTCAGACATGAGTCTACAGAATCTCAGGAAGATGATACAGAAATACAAATAATTATGGTACAGTCCCAGCTGTGAAGGAGTAAGAGACTGGCAAAAATTCTAGGTCATGTTCAGTATGAAAGATCTGAACCTCTCAGCTCTGCATCTTTGAACTCTAGTGTCTCCAACAACCCATTACAATTAATCCAAATTACTGACATCCTGAGAGTAGAGATGAGTATTTGGAGACAAGACCACTTCAATTTCTGGACTTCTTTTCAACTGACTTACTTAGTCATGAAGAGATAAGAATCTAGAAAATAATGCTGTGGTGTTTCCATCAAAAGAAGAATTCATGTAATTTTCTTCGCTTTTGGGCCAAATTCACAGCATCCAAAAAATGTTATCAAATCAAATGGGATAGGACTCCATGGCTTTGTACAAGCAGAAAAGCTGACATTTAACGTCAGATGGCAAAAAAAACCAAAAACATTTAATGGTGTATTGAAAAGGATGTTATTAGTAGAACATAACTTGCTGAAAACTCAAAGATGTCTACTAGATTAACAACCAGATGATAAATTAATACTAAATACCTACGACCTTTGAGAAAACATAAGGGAAAGTATTTTTTTCTTAATATTTTACATGTGGCTTGATTTATTATCTGAACTAATAACAATGCTTTGTGGATATTTAAACACCTGAAAATAGTCAGGAAAATGTCATCAGCATTTAGAAACCCAATAACTTATTGAAATGGATTTTCTTCTTTCAAAACATGTATTTTAATCAACATTCCTATTTGCTGTGTCTTTTAGATCACAAACTGTTTCATTGCAACAGTTTCTCTGTATTTAAGAAGGTAATTTTTCATATTATGGGTACCACAATAACAAAAGTCATAATATTTTTAAATTTAATGAAGAATGTTAATGATATACATTGATTATATGCCTGAAATTGCATTGGAAGTTGAGAATGGTTAGAGCAACTTTTAATCTAGGGTGCATAGAATTCAACATGTGTTTCACTTGAGCTTTTGTTTGGTTTTTTTTTCCTTCTGGGTTGTTGATGAGTTTCTTTGGAAGAAAGAGAGGAATTGTGTTTTTTATTGGGAATGAAGAACAGGTGTGTGTAATGAGTATCTGGGGTGAGAAGGAAATCTGTGCAGCTCTATATTACATCAGATTTTTTTCTACCATTCTCAATTAGCTTTGAAGAGCATTGACTACAATGTCACCAACTGCTTTTTCAACTCATTGCTCAATTTTACTAAGTAAAATGTACCCTATATAGTCAATTTCATTCCACTGTCTTGTTAAAAATTAAAAGACAGATTATAACAAACCAATGTATTTGTGCTGTGTCCTGACCTGTCCCAGGAGACAAGAATAAACCAGGTTCTTGTTAATAGAGTCCTTGGGGTGGATTAGAGTGAAACAATACTGAATACATATATATATATATATATATNATATATATATATATATATACACATACATACATATATAAAATGTATTATGGTTTATTTTATAATAATTTGGTTGCAAAGGAAAGCAGGTACATACCTGTTTTGATTGCTATTCTCTATAGTAATAATATGAAAGCATTGCAATGTAAAAGCACAAAAATATCACCCAAGGACATTTGTAAGGGAAAAGAGAGATAGAAAGAGTAAGAATGTCAAAATCTCATTGCCCTGTCAACCTTCCATGAGTCTTGATTGTTGCAGCTCAGATATCCCTTGGTGGAAGTGATGGCACATCGGGGGTGAGGGTGGAGTGGGAAGCCTCCAAAACATGAAGTTCAATGGGCTAAAATACACTCAGTTTGGGTGGGAACTCCAAGGTGAATCCCCTCAAGGAGGAGCTTTTATTCTTTTAGTGGAAGGCCTCAGAAATGAGTGTGGGAACACTTCGGGAGACTGATGGTTTATGACACCTTCTAAGACATGACAGCTGCCTCTCAGGCTTCTGAGCCAGGATGCCCCATCAGTCCTTAAATGGGATAGGGGAGGAGGGGGAGTTTTACAACCCAGGGTTTGTGTAAGTTAGACAAGAGACTCCTCTGCAGGGTTTTCTTCTGTTTTCTCACTCATAGCTCATCATTCACTCCCCATCTTAGAGGTTGACTATTACACACCCAAAAGACTCCTGCCTCTAAATGCAGCTCTAACAATGCACTCTTATGTCTTCACAACTGGAGAATGTTTTGAGTCATTGACCCATAGGACTCCACTCTCTCACATGCTTCTATCATCCTTCTATTTTTAACACCTTTTTAACTTGTTTTTATCAGAAAATGAACAAAAGGGAAGTACATAAAGTACATGGGCATTACGTATCTTGCATACCTTTGAATCTCTATAATTTCTTTTTCTCAAAGGCTTAATCTGTAATGAAATTAAAGGATATGGAATATGTTATTTATTTTCCATGCATTGAGATAAAATTGAGTTTGCACCAAGATGCCTACCCCTAGGTCATATGAATGAGTAGAGTAATCATCCTCAGAGAAGAAACCAATTCCTCCTCACAGTACATTATTGAAAAAAAAGCTGAATTATCATAAAAATCTATTTGGTTTGATAAACTTTGTCCAGTTTATCAAGTAGGATCCCATTTATAAACTAATGTCTTGTTTCAAAGGCAAATTCCATTATAAATTCTTGAAAATCTTTGATTTTCATCTCAGCCAATATACCCTTCTACTCTGCTTAGACTGAATTCTAGAGACAGAAAACAAGATCCACAAAAGTTCTGTGATCTCTGCTTCCTTTAGATTACATAAGAGTTATATCCTGTTAAAGATGTATTGCAAACACCGAGGCATTTCATAAATTTAGATACACATATTTGTTTTTTCTAATTATTTACACTATTGAAGACATTATACCACTTCCACAAGCACAAAGATTATTCAAAACTATTTGAGAATAGATACAGACTAAATAAATTCTAATATAGATTCCTTTCTCAAATAACCTGAGTTTGAACTGTACCTCTGTAGACACATCTTTTATGTACCAGCACAAATGGGAACACTGGAACTAAATGAGCCCTTAATTTTTGAACTTTAATGACCAATGGGTACCTAAACATAGATTTTTACTTATTCTAGAAAGGGGAAACTCACAGTTCTGTGGTGACTAAAAATTGAACAGAGCCACACAGCTGTGCTGTAAATTGTTAAGCCAAGTCTGAACATGTGTTTGGCAGGTGTTTGGCACAGTGAGCAAGAGAAAATATTTCATCATGATTAGGAAGAAATGGTTCTCGGAGGCATTAATTACTTAATTCTTCAGGGATATGTCTTTTAAAGTAGATAGTATGAATATGCTTCATATAAGTGCATTGTTTCAAAGACACTGGAAGATAGGAAAGAGGATTTGTTTAGTGTGAAAAACCTTAGGGTCCAGTATAGCAATAAGAGGGTATACATTAAGATTTCATCTATCTTTTAATCAGGGCAGCCAGACCTCAGCAAATGTCTACTCAGCAATTCTGTGGCAACACAGATACACATTGCGTGCATCATCTATCTAAGAAGTAGGGGCAGCCAAGTTTTATTGTGAGGCTGGAAAGAACATTCATGAAAGAGCATCTGATGACTTAAACAACATCCCTGAGTATTGAACTGTGACTTCCTCTAAGAGAAAGTAGAGAAGAAAGCCTCCTCCAGCAGGTTGAATGAGGGATTTCTAAAATTATAGTGTGAAAAAACATACACTTAAAAATGTATCTAAAATATATTGAAAACAGCTTGTACAAAGATTAGCCGCTATTTCTGCTTAATTTGTTATTTAAAATTGATTTATGCTGTAGTAGACATTGACAGCCTTATTCTTTAATTTTCCCTCTGTGATTAAAGCAGTGTTAGGGCTTCACTTGTTAGGGTTGGATTTTATGACAGTGTGTTAATAGTGAATCATTTGAAATTTCTTCAAGTGCCCCATCTAATACAATCAATAGTTTTTCCCTTGTTCCAGGTGTCATCTCTGTGATGAAATCTGTCTTTTATGTGGCTGTAAACTGATCATGGGTCATGAAATATGAGTGCATTTCACAAGTGAACACATCATTTCTCATTCTCAGTATTCAATGAATGTACAAGTAAATGAAAGCAAGTTTTATCTTCATATACAGCTAAAACTTAAATTCGATTAAAGGCTCACCTAGCTAATGGTCCGTATTCCATTCTTACCAATGTTTAATTCGATTAATTGTTAAAGCTGAATTCTTCCAAAGGTTGTAGGGTGTCAAATCACTCAAGGAATGGGATGACAAAATTTTGAGAGATCAATTACACACTGAACAGAAGAAGACTGAAAAATCTGAATAGGAAAGCTTATGTGTTTCTGATAGACTACTGATTTATGTCATTAAGACTTTTTGCCATCAGAAGAAACATAAGTCATTGCACTATTTTAAACTGCTACTGACTATTCTAATTATTTTATTGGAAGATGTAGGTTTGTTTATATTTAGTAATGATGTTATTTCTTCCAGTTTATGAGCTATTAAGGAAAAAAATATTTTTGTTTTATAGACAGGAGAATAATTCAATATCTAACAACAGAAAAAAAAATCTTAATACTTGTACAAATTAAGTTCATGTCTAATATCTAGTATCATTTTGAAGTTCATAATGGGAATAATTATCAGGGGTTTTCAGTAACAAATTTCAAGGTAAAGCATGTGAAATAATTTGATGTGAATGCATAAAAACCTAGATTCACAAAATCACTTTTTATACTACAGTGTTCAATGAATTATAATAAATCTCAGGAACATCCATGACCCTACTAGGTCTTTAAGATTCCACAACTTAATAGAAAATGTTGCCTCATCATGTCTTGCCTTGTTGGATCTTCCTGTATTTTAAACCATAGCCATCAACCCCTTTCTCAAAATAGGATTCAGAGATGAGTCTGCCAGATGACACAAAACTCTATATTCAGTGAACCACCAGATAGAAAATGCCCCAGAAGTCAGGAGATCCAAATTCAGCTTGTTCTTTCAATTACATGAATGTCAATGCATGCCTTCCAGAAGACCACAAATCTAGTATGATTTTCTGTGGTGGGTCTTTCTCAGTCCTTAGAGATTAAACCATTTGATTTTGAAAGAATAAAGACAAAAGGAACTAATTAAGAACCTAGAGCTGAATTCATCTCGCTTAGTTTAAGCATCTAAAAATTATACCTGTTGTCTGTTGAACACACATGGGTCTCTTTTATAGTCAGTGAAGAGAAATAGGCACCAGAGGGACATTTGTCTTGTGCTGCTATAGCCATATAAGACAGCTCAGATGAATTTCCTTCTTGGAGGTTCCTGTTCCTCTTCCTTGACTGTGAGTGGAGCATAGGTGACTATTTCATATTGGATGTATAAATTTAATCTATCTAAAGTTATATGAAATAAATTCCAACACCAGAGGCTAAGGCAGGATGCTAGAACATGAAGTCATAGAAAAAGGAGTCATTGCACAAATACTCTGCAAGGAGTTTTACAAACTAGAGCTCTACTTTCCCAACACCCTCTCCAAAATCTGTAAGACTAAGCAGATAACCCAGTAGTAGTTAGAGACAGGAATAGATTTATTCTGTGGGAAAAAAGCACTATCTTACATGGGATACCCATCTATTTATCTTTTGTGATGTTATGATATCTTCTTAAAAAAGAATTTTCACCTGCCTTATATATCTTTAACTAATGAAAAACGCTTATTTTGAACAAGTTTCCTCCTCCAAGTTTTCGATTTCTTTATGTGGGACTCATTACCAACAATTAAATAGTTTATCCCATAAAACCTTCCCAATGAGAAGTATATGAGAAATTAGCAGCATTGTCAATAGCCACACAATAAGACATATCGTTCACTTGTCCCATTGCCAAAAAGTCTAGGATCCTTTGTACAGCCTCTTATCCTGCACCTTATAAACTTTACATCTTGTGCTTGGTGAACTAGAAAGCAGCACACTGTAGAATACCAAGCTAATGAATTATAGACTAAAATATGCAAGTATATACTGATTTACCATGCTGCCATGAATATACTGGAGTTATAACTGGTGTATAAGGTAAGTTATTTATACACTTTGTGGTTTTTTTTTGTTTTACGATCACTGAAATGTAGATGATAAAGCATTAACTTTTTCTGAGGCAAGAATATGTTAAGAAACCAAAATATACAGCACTCTTGTAGTTCACCTGTTGTTTGTCAGGTTTGACTAATATTTGCTCAAAACAATTGAGGACAAGCCTTATACCTTTTGGCTGTATTGACGATTCAGACAAGTAAAGACACAGGCTCCAACTCATGATAAATAATGTGACGTGTCTCAGCCAAGTTGAAGTTGCTGTTTAGTATCTTTCCTTGAATGATACCTATGCAAAAGCTGGGGGGCCTCTGATGAGACATGCCTTCCTAAACATCTGTTCTGTTCAGGCTGAGTCATTGTTTATTATTTCTTCCTTTTCTTCTAGTACTTTGAATCTTTGCAATAGATTTAGCTACGTGGTGAAAACCAGTAAGATAATGTTATTTGGAAAGCCTTTATTTGGATATGACATACACCTGCCTAAAACTTCTCAGCTGACTAGCATAAAATATTAATTAGTTGATGTCCTGGTTTCAGCTGGGATAGAGTTAATTTCTTCTCCATAACTTCTACAGTGCTGTGTTTTGGATTCCAAATTGAATGGTGTTGATAATGTACTGATGTTCTGGGGTTTTTTAAGTCATGTTTATCCAAAATTAAGGACTAATTTTTTTGTGTGTCTTATGCTCTGCCAGTGAGAAGGTACAAAAAAGAAACTGTGAGGGAGCATAACTGGGACAGATGATATTCCACATCATAGAATGTCATGTCCAGTGTATAAACTGGGAAGTTACCTTGAAGAATGGTCAATTTGTGTTTAGGAAGGGGAGTCTGGCATTGGTCAGCAGGTGCTGAGCAACTGCATTGTGCATCACTTGTTTGTGAGGGATTTTTTTCTTTTTCTTTTTCTTTTTTTTTTTTTTTTTTTTTTTTCCCTAACTATTAAAATGCTCCTATCTCAATCTACAAGTTTGACTTTTGATGCTCACCCTCATTCCACCAGGGTGGGAGGGGAAAGAGAAGAGGATGGAGTGAGTGGCTGAGGGGTGCTTAATTTCTAGCTGGGCTTATACCACAATAGCTCAGTCATGACTCTGGCTCTTCAATCAGTCACGAAGACTACAGGGAGAAATACATTCAATATGCTGTCAAGCACCAAGAGGTGCTATGGGATAACTTCTGAACCTCAGAGTACCCACAACTGCAGTTTACCAAAGAAAACCTGGGTCTCACTAGTTGGAATCTTCCTGTATTCAGTATTTACGATAATTAATAGATATATATATATTAAAAGCTTATAGTTCTCACAAATAACTTGTTAAAAAAGGCTTTTAAATCTTCAATGAGAATTAGTTAAGGTCAAAAGTGACTTCAATTGAAGTGATGAGTATAGATGATATTTGACAGCTAGAATTCTGGATAGAACTTTCCTCATGTGCAGAAATGTCTGGTCATGAATATATATTGCAGCTACTAGGACCTGATTAGTTATCTGCTGAAATATGGGGAGAAAATAGTTTCTTCACAGAATTGGGATTTTGCATAGGAGTATGTGAGAATTCTCTAGGAGTAATGCTGAGTACAAAACAGCAACGCCATGTAATTTCCAACAGAAATGAAACTATTCTTATCCTAGAATGGGTAAATAGCAGTTTATATGTAAGGTAAAGGGAGTCCATGTTTTTCAGTGTCAGTAGGCCTCTGCTTATTCGTTGGTTCTTTTTTTCCAGATCTGAATACTACCACCTAATTTGAGAAAGAAATAAATGTACAAGACAGTAAGAGCTGAACAGTAAGAATGGTTCAAAAATTAAAAAGAATGGAGAGGAAAGATTATTTCACTGATCTTAGTAAGTGTAAATAGGAGCTAACTGAAGGAAGCAACTGTCTTCAGATGAATTCATGATCACTGCAAAAACAATAAAAACCTGTTCCATTACAGATAAAACAAGAAATGATCTTAAACTGAGATAGCTATTCTAAGACATGAGCACAAAATGTAAATTAAAGTTACATTAGTAGGCTAACTTTTGACCATTTGCCTCCTTGAAAGTTTGATGTCCTTTTTGTATATTTAAAACATTGTATTTAAGAGCACATATGAAAGAAAAGGATTCAGCCCTTATGCTTCACTACTCTTTTTTGAATAAGTAGAAATATATATCATTGCTCTAACAAGTGCAAATTCTTTTTCTTAAAAAAGGTTCATTAATCCCATCTCCAAAATCCTAATTAGGTACTTTAGAGTGTTTTTAGCAGTAATACCAATACCAATTTTCTCAAGTTCTTTGAAGGCAATAGCTCTCTTTAGATTGCAATTTGTATTTTTTTTCCCTTTACAACAGCCCCAGAGGTGAATGTTATCTCATAGTAACACACACTTTATTTTGTATCTCACTGCCTGAACAAGGAAGGTATTTTGTGAAGAGAATTTTTTTTAAATCCTGCTTTCCATTTTGCTTCTACATTCAGAACATATTAACATAAGCAAGGGGATTTTTCTATTCTTTGTATTTCTCATAAAAATCTATTTCTTCTTTTGTGCCAGTATGACCCTTATTTGTTATCATATAAATAACATTGTAAAAATTGGATCATATCACTCTACATGTACTACACCAGATACTTTGAGTGGTCCCAGTGTAAACTATGCTTCTGAATAGTCTGTTTAGAGTTCATGACAAAGTGCGGCATAACAGTTCATTTCTTTGGTAAAACACAAATTAACAGTGCAGGATGTTAAATCTTTTACTTTTCTGTGTCGCTATTTAAATTTCAAATTTTAAGATACCAAAACAAGCGAAATGTGTTTCTCAAAATGTCTTTTTCCTTGATAACTGTACACATGGAACTAAATATACAATGTCTATTTAGTGAAAAAAAACCACTAATCGGTAATACACAGACTCAAGGTGTTAGGCGTGCTTTCCCTCCATTACCAAAAGATTGTTTTTTACAATATGGATCCAGGTCAGAAAATGGGGGGGTTGCATTGGAGAGAATTAGAATTCAGAAAATATCATGGAACTTTATATAGAAGTTTCAGGGCAGAAAAAATTATCAGTTAATGCTGACTGAGGGTAGATACTTCTGTGAAGATTACATTAATTGTCAGTGGAAATTTCTATTTCTTGCAATTGATTAAAGGGGCAAACCAGGCAAACAGCTAACCCTAGATACCCTTTGAAAAGAAATCATTCAGTGAGGTGAACTCCATCAATGGGACCTTCACTCTACAGTTTCTGACAATTTAGGAATCTAATTTATATGGCCTCAAATCTAAGTGAAGTCAGTATTTCATCTGAGGGTTCAGTTAATCTGGCAATACACATTTTGTGAGGCCAGATTTTCTTCATGAGGCTACCCCCAAAAAAATCAAAGACTATTTTCTAAAAGATTATGATCCAGCAGTTTTCTCCACGTTACCATCTTCCAAACGCCACAACAGCTACCCAGTACCTTGCCATTTACTAAGTACTTTCACTTCTGAAATTCTAAAGCATTTTTGTGATTCCTGTCAGAAGACTTGGAAATCTTTAAGAAATTTAAGGATGGCTCTTAATTAGATGAGTAGCGGTAAAAATGATAAGTCCCAATTACAGCAAATCAAATACTGAACTATAGAGTCTAAGTGCTTATAAAATTATATTTAATACACACACATATATATACATATATATATTAAAAAAAGAAAACATATAGAAAATCTTTTGTTAACATGATTTGTACAGATAGCCAGAAGCAGCAACAAAGTTCAGACTTTTCCAAGAATGCCAGCTAAGCATTACAAGGAGTGATTATTTTCTTGCGCTTTTTTTCCCTTTTTTTGCGCTATTTTGATTCCTTTTTCAGGATCCCGATAAGATACTTTCTAAGCCTCCTTACAGCCTCTTGGCCTGTTTTTCTTCACATTTTTTTACTTTTTGGTCATCTGAACATCTACACAGTGTCGTGTTCTTTGGCTTTTGTCAGATCAAGATAGAATGAGCAAGTTGGAGCAAGAATGGTAGAGCCATTTATGCACAACAGCCACACATAGAGAGCATCACTGTAAGGATCCATTTTCCAATCTATGCTCAGTTGTGATAGAAGTAGATGCATCTCCCTCTGGTCTTCCATAACACTAACTATAAATAAAGGGTCTAATTTCAGCTTGTTTCCTCCTACTTCCTCCATATTCGGAATTTATAGTCAGGCAGCTTTATCAATAAATTTCTCCAGATGATATTAAATTGAGACATAGCCTAATTAGTACCATAATAAGTGGTACGAACTCAACACTGTGTAATAATTGGGCAGGAAAAAATATGCCTTGACATGATTTGCTTCACTGAATGAAAATGGCATGACAAGTCTGAAGCTCACCAGACTTAAAGTGCAACAACAGAATTCTAGTATCCCTGTGATAGTCTCATATACAATTTTGTCATCCCTTTTGTCTCTTCAGTTTTCCTTTTGTATTTTTCCTCTTATTATATAATTTTAAATGGATATAAAGTCACTGTACATGCACTATAACCAAATGACCAATCAGATTAGAAGCAAAACTTTAATATAACATTTTGGTTTGAAAGGTATCAAACAAATGATTCAAAATTAGAGAGTAAGGTTTAAGAGGAAAAGATAAGAAGAAATTAGTATCCCCCATAGTAGTCTAATTACTTTTTCTCCACCTACAGTGGGGTGAAAAACATTATTGATCCAGTAGAAAATTAAAGGGACTGAGAAACAGAAAAAGTGAAAAATACAATGCCAGAATGCTAGAAATACTACAATTAAAAGGAAGAGCATCAAAGGATAAGACTTTTTTGTAAGGAAACACTTCCCATAGGATCTAAACTTGCAAGATTATGTTGCCAGATAGAATCTTCAGCTTATGTGTTTCAGGGGAAACTTGGGGTTTTGGCAAGAAAGGCTCAAGAGCTGAGATTGGGCAGAAATAGTCCCATATTGCAACATGAAATCTTTTAACATGAATAAACCTGACTAAACTGAAATGTTATATTCACTTTCAGGTGATTTCTGGTAACTTTAAAATATAATTTTCAAAAGCTAAAGTCCCTCCACTGCCAAATGGAAAGACTAGATGCAGTACACTGAGCAAAAATAGACAGCTTAGAAGTTCATTATTTTGATAATTGCTCCATTTCACAGTGAAAGGGTAACTTTTCTGCTAAAGCTGGTGATAAGAACAGCCAGCTGAAAATCTATATTTATTTGAAAAATTGTAAAACAAACTTGTTTGAGTTCCCACCAAGAAACTTTGGAAAACTCTTCCCAGTATATGCTTAGAAGTGCTTCTCTGACTTAAAATCAGGAAGCTTGCTCAAAATAAAAGAAGCTTTTCGATAACAGGAATCAAATATTCTGACAAAAAAAACACCCAAAGTAATTTCAATGTACCAAGAGCATGTCCAGTCTCACAGCATTTTGGGTAAACGTTCTGTGCTTCAATTGAAAAAAAAAATCACAGCTCTGAAGAGCACCCATCCTTTGCTTCCAGCAGGAACATCAAACTAATGTTTTCTCATGGAAGTTTAACCAAGACCAGGGTTAAACATTCATCTCCAGTCTAATAAGTTTGTCTCCAGTCAAATAAGAACATGAATTAATTACATGCCTTGTCTTTGCTCTGCTCTACATGGGTGTAGTCTCATCTTAACTACTGTGTACAGTTCTGGGCACAACAGTATAAAAAAAAAAAAAAGATGTAAAGCAATTAGAGAACATCCAAAGGAGGGCTGTGAAGATGGTGAAGGGCCTGGAGGGGAAGCTGTATGACAAGTGACTCAGGTCACTTGGTCTATTCAGCCTGGAGGAGACTGAGGGGAGACCTCACTGCAGTTACAACTTCCTTGTGAGGGGAAGTGGAGGGGCAGGCACTGATATCTTCAAGGTGATCAGTTGCAGGACCTGAGGGAATGGTCTGAAGTTGCGTCAGGGAGGTTTAGGCTGGATATTAGAAAAAGGTTCTTCATCAAGATGTTGGCTGGGCACTGGAACAGGTTCCCCAGCAGTCACTGCACCATCCTTACAGAATTCAAGAAACATTTGGACAATTCTCAAGGCACAATGGTGGGACTCTTAAGGATGTANGGAGGGGCAGGCACTGATATCTTCAAGGTGATCAGTTGCAGGACCTGAGGGAATGGTCTGAAGTTGCGTCAGGGAGGTTTAGGCTGGATATTAGAAAAAGGTTCTTCATCAAGATGTTGGCTGGGCACTGGAACAGGTTCCCCAGCAGTCACTGCACCATCCTTACAGAATTCAAGAAACATTTGGACAATTCTCAAGGCACAATGGTGGGACTCTTAAGGATGTACTGTGCAGGGCCATGAGTTGGACTCCTATGATCTTTGTCCCTTCCACCTCAGGATATTCCATAATTCTTGTCAGTCTCCAAATTTCTCTGCATTTTTACTGTATACAATCATCTGCTACCACTACCTCCATGCTAGTAGCAGTCATATTAGCTTTGACTGAATTAATCACTTTTATTTTGTTTGTCTCTAGTCAATCACACTGAAACCATTACATGATACAACAGAAATTGATGTATAGGTTAATATTCTTTATTTCTTTATCAGGCATTTATTTTCCACCAAACACAGGACCAAACTATCTAGCAAGACCTACTTCAAGCTTTACGTATGGACACTGTTGTAACTTATTTTTTATACCTTAAATCCTCTTAACAAAGCAGAACTGTAAAGTTAGTAAACAGAATATAAAGAAAAAAAATGAAAATAATGTATTTCAACCATTTTTTTCAGGCTGAATATTAAGTGTATGTGTATATAATCGTAGACCTTCATAAAGCACTTTGTTAAATGCACTAGATTGACTGATAAAGATTACCCAAAAAGATGCATATCTACATCAAACCACAGACAACATTTATTGTGGGTTTTATACAACTCAAAATCCCATGCTAGCACGATGACTGATACCAAAACGAGACATGGGTTCTGTATTTCAAACTATAAAATTTCATATGTGTATGTCCATCTGCTCTTTTCTCCAGCAAACCCCATGCAAATATGGAATTTCTTGTGTAGGAGAAAAAGCTTACTACATATCATCACATGTAATTCATCCATTTAAATCACATAGGGGGGTTAGGTTCAAATATTCCCTTGCTGATTATTGATTTAATTTTTTGCATACATAGCATTTTTATGAATGGGTAGTAGAATCTCCCAATTTCAATGGACATTATGACATATTTGAATTGTTCTGCTTCTTCTCATCCAGACTTGCAGATTGCCACTTTGCTTAACTCCTATAAGAATAGATAATTGTTCAAGAAGAATGAAGTGGGGGGAAGAAAGGATGTGGAAGACCATGTCTCATCCTTGCAGAGTGTTATGGTAAATTAAAACCCTATCACCTACATTTGGTTTTCAAAATTTCCTTTACCAGTGAGTCTGGTGGGCAGAGAAACCTGATCATTCCTAAGTGCATTTTGCCATTGCTTATAACTGCACTGTTAGATCCAATCTGTGTCACAAGCAAGCTGGTGATCAGAGCTTTAATAATTGTGCAATTACATAAGAACTCTCAGCAGAAATCTCCTGTAAAACATGAAACCCTATCAAGGAATTATATGGTTCAAGCTATCTCTTAGGATTTAACAGTCAGTCGTAATTTCCAAATGAAAGATCCAGTCCAGACTGGATTCTAAACTACCACACTGATATTTTAAATTCTTCCTTTAGGACTGTCCTAGGTTACAATGTAAGATGTGCCCAAAGTATGTATTCTATCACCACCCTTAGGAGCTGTTGAAACCAGGTGGGACAGTGTTTTCCCTTGCCCCCTCCCTCTGGGCTATCTTCTGTTAATGGGCCATCAATGCCTTGCCACATGACTCACATGTAACTCCCTCTGGGTGTTATCTCTGTTAATGGGCAATCAAGGACCCATTGTATGACTCATAGAATGATATTAGCCCATTGTGAGATGCTCCACCCAGGGGGAGGAGCCAAGCATTCCCACCTGGATATAATCTGGGACAGCAGAGAGTGCACCAGCCTGCTGGACTCCTGGAGGGCCAGAACTACCAGACCTTTTTCTACAGGATCACTGCTTCAACAACAGCATTTCATCTGGACTGCCACCAGCACCCTAACAAACAGGGTGTCAGGTTGTATAATTTTAATTTATTTTATTTCACTTTTATTCCTCCTATTAAATTGTGTTTTCTGACTTGGAGTCTCTCACTGGTCGTACTTTCAAACCAGCTCAAGGACTGAAAGGACGAGCTTGTTCAGAGAAAAAAAAAAGTCTCAACTAATGAAAAAAAAGCTGTGGCAAATAATTTCCATTCTTCTAGCGGCTTGAATCTTTTGGCATTGAGGGTCCATCCTCGTAATTTAGTCTGATTGTATTTATATACAGTATTATTTTTTAATTTCTAGAATCCTGAAGACATGCAGGATTAAAAAATAGGCTTTATTGTTTCCTCAGCAGAGGGAGAGGGCAATTAGGCAGAACACAGACACACTGTGAACAAAGAGGGCTTCACTTCTTGTTAACTTCACACATTTTCATGTAGGAAAGTACCACCCTGCTGCCAGGAAAGCAAGACAAGGTGTGTGCAAAATGTAGACTGACACTGTGTGCATGCCACACATGGGTATCAGGCATCCCTGGGTATCTGCTGTGCCTGACTGTGACTGGAAGGCCTAGGCAAGCAAGCAGAATATAAAGATGCTGATACCATGTATCAAAGAATAGTCTTCCCAGGCAGGGTCTTTCTAACTTAATAATCTTCAAACTGGGACAGAGTTTGAAGCCCAGTACGCATACAGCTGTACTAGAGGCGTGCAGAGCTGAGCTCAGCCTGGCTTAATAACTGCAACAAAGTCAGCTTTTTCAGAAGTGAATTAGACTTGCTTTCTCAGTACGCATGAATCACTTAGGCTATACTGTCTTTCAGATAACCTGCAACTGCAAAGTAAATTATATCCACAAGAGTTTATATTTTTTTCACCAAGCTTGATGGTTCCACAGCTTGTTTTTATGATCTTGGTGCACCCCTGACTTTTAGTTTTCCAGAAAAAGGTACTACAAATGTCTCTTTTTGGTGTGGAGATTTAATGTGGCTATCTTCTCAGCTCTCATATTTAAAGTATATACATACACAGATTAACACCTAGACAAAAGTCTAGATTAATTCATCTAGGTTATAGACACTTACTTGCCTTAGTTACTTATTTATTCCCAATATCATACAGGTAAAATGGAAGGTTCATTTCGTGTATATTCATCTAAATTTGGGGCATAAAACAGATTTCTAAGAAGGGTCAGTGGAGGCTGTTGCCATATCTGCTGAATAGACTATGTTCTAGGGTACGTTTTAGGTAAATTCAAGTTGAAATCTTCTAGAAAGGGATATTTCACCTCCTGAATTAGTACGTAAGCAAATAAGATCTTGCATGAAAATAACTGCCAAATCTGCTTTTAAGAAAAAGGCAGGAATAGTGGCACCTTCTGCGAAGTCTAATACCACTCGATTTAATGTGTTTCAAATGTACCCCTTTAGGGAACTAAGATGAAAAAATGTCTCATTTCTGCATGATGATTGTATTCATGAATTGAGGTACTCGAGTCACAAAGTCAGCAGCAAAGTCACAAAGACTCCTTGTGACCATGTGCATATCCATAAAAATTCCAGATATAGACCAAGGACAAAACAATTATTTACTCCAACACTGATGGAATTTTAATGACGCATCCAAAGTGACTTAATGATATGCCCTGGAAGAGAGGTATTCACTACACTAAAAATACCCTCATAATAAATAGTTTTATTGTGTGGCCCTCTAGAAAAGGTGACAAGAGAGGAAATGGGTTCAGAGCCAGCTACATTTGCCTCTGTCATGGCTTAACACAATTTATAACGCAGACTCTTCTTTGCCCAAAGAGCCAACAGGGAACAAGGACAAAAGAAAAAGAAACCAAAAGTGTCCTAAAAAAGTCAAATTCCCCTCAATCCATTTGCTCCATGCTATCCAACAGGATATCTCTCCCAGTGGAAGTGGCTCCATCCACAATGGCAGATGGAACTGGGTCAGGGCTGGAACTCAGGCATCATGTGGAACTAGGAACTTGGGCAGTGCCTGGAACTGGGAACTGAGGCAAGGTAAAGCTGTGGTATTTATTCCTTTGCTTCTTTTTCAGTTAGCTGGACCCAGCTGGTGTTGGCACTGCAGTTGAGTTGTTTTTGTGTTGTGGAAGGAAAGAAGCAGATGTGCTGGGCACTGAAACCAGCAGCTCCCATTTGCAGAATTTGCTCTGAAACAGTTTAAGATTGAGAAATACATTTTTTTTGGAGACCTGAGGCAAGCAAGGAGCCCAGAGAAAAACAAAAGAAGGCTTCAACTTTGGCCCAGTGAAGCAACTCTTTTGGCAACCTGGCCAGAATGAAAAGAGAAACAGGCTCTGCATGAGTGTCCTGCAATTCTCAAAGGGACCCTGGCACCCCCCCTCCTTCCTGAACCCAGAGCCAGACAACTCGGTTCTGCTTCTGGCCCCTGGATGTTAGAGGGACAGTGACAATCTTGGGAATATGATGTAGCACAGACATGGAAAACAGTACACACTTTTTGGGTTACCCAGGAGAGTGTCCTGTTCTAGTCAATAGTGCCTGAAAGCTTTCAAATCATCTCCCTTAGCTCTGTATATTGTTTATTTTTTTAGGGGATTTTGATCAGGCGTGTTTCCCAACTCAGAAACACCAAACTCAGTTAAGAAATGTGGAAAACAGTTAACAATTACAGTATTGCACTCAGGAAACAATAGACAGACACAAAACAAACTGCCGGAAAAAGGTTCTTGATATGTTTATCTTAGAGTTGTCACAGACTTGATTCTGTAACCACTATAAAAATAATCATTTAAGTTAAAAGTATAATGTGCTTTATCTATTTACCAACAATTTCTGTGATTTTTGTTCTTCTATCAGTACTTTAAAATAAAAGGTACTATCTTTGTCTAACTTTAACAATCAATATGAAGAGAACACTGGGCCGTAAGATGACCCACCTTAAATATGGCTTATATTGTCCCTAATGGAAGAGTCCTTTAGTCCTTTATTGATCAAATCTCCAAAGCCTGTTTCCCTAATTTATGTATATTAACATGGGCATCTCTTTAATTTTGCCCAGCATTTATTCATAATCATCATGAGGTCATTACCACCAAATTACAGGTGCAAAGCAGTACAAGTTTTTGAAGGGTTTTTTAACCTAAAAAGAGGTGCAGGAAAGTAGATAAACTGGTATAGTGACATAGTTAAATCACTACCAAAGATGTACTTTCTCTCAGTAAAAACACACGATTAATGACACATGGAGGATTGTAAGTCTGGACCTAACTTTTAAAAGGTATCAGAGATAAATCAGTAGACTATCAGAGAGTTTGGCTTTAAGCCAGAGCCACTGGTTTGAAACTGTTATAAATGTGGCAGGAACAAGATAGTTTTTTCAAAGGAAAATCTTAACAAATTTTCTATATTCTTTGAGCATATTAGCAACATGGAAGAACTGTCAGACATTATGTTTCCAAAAGATCTGAGCTATGTCTTCACTGTAGGTTATTTGCAAAGTAATTAGCCTAAATTATTTTATGAATACAGATGAACCATGAAGGTTAAAAAAACAATTATCATGTACAAAAATGACAATTAACTGCACTTTTCTTACCTTTGGATCATCTAGGTGTTTGTATGTTCAGTGTGTGGTTACCACTGTAATCATAGACATGCGGTAAAATCAATCCCATTTCCATTGTAGTCAGTCAATTTGCTTGAATCTGTTGCTGTTCACTGTCAGGAACCCTACATACACCTGTCAAAAGGCAGAATTTTGCTTCTGTGGAATGTGTTGACACACTTCATTTATTTCAGGCTGTAGCAATTTACAAAAACTCACTGTCATCAGTTAAGATCAGTTTGGAGTTTTGGTGTCACATTTTCTCTATCAAAAGAGACAGGACTGTTGTCTGTCAAAAAAGGAGATTTATTTATGTACAAGAACATATGACTTGAGCAAGAAATTCAATATATTAAAAAGAATCACCAGGTTAATCAGTAATTTCCACAGTCACCTGGTTTATTTGGTTTTGGGTGATACAAAGCCTGAGAGCATTCTTCCATCCTTCAGTTTTAAGAGAAGTTGAAAAATCTGACCTGCATTACTTCTCTGTAAGTCCTATTGCAGGAGCTCTGGATGCCTTTTTAGGTCGTCTTTTTACTGTCTATTTGCTCATTTGGTTAAATACAAGAAAAGCTTTTCTCAATAGAGCTGTAGGACAAGAAGCAATAGGCAGAAACTGATGCACAGAAGTTCCACCTGAACATGAGAAATAACTTCTTTACTGTGCAGGTGCCTGCACACAGGAACAAATTGCCCAGAGAGGTTGTGGAGTCTCCTTCACTGGAGATAATCAAGAGCTGTCTGGACATAATCCTGTGCAATGAGCTCTGGGATGGCCCTGACTGAGCAGAGAGGTTTGACCAGATGACCCACTGGGGTCCTTTCCAAACTTACCCATTCTGTGATTCTGTGAAGACATAAGCTGTATTAGTACAAGCAGGAAAAAAAAAGTGACAGAGGAAAAATCCTTGATGCTCTATACTTCATTTCACATGCTACCTGAGAAAAACAGAAGCTGCTCCACAACAACTCCATTTCACATTGCATTTTTCATGTAGATCTTTTCAGTACTTGATTTTTCATGGCTAAGAAATAAGCCTTTCTGTATATCAGACTAAATATTGGGAATATAAGTAATTCAGACATACTGAAAGAAAATACTAATTTTAATTTCTAAAAATATTAATTTAATTTCTAAAAATATTTACATTTGAAATGCTTTTACTTTATTAGTTGATAATTTAATATTACCTGTTAGTGTCATACAGAAAAAAATACATACCTGACACACAACATCAATTGAAGCACTTCAATTGAGGCATTCAGTTGAATTCACTAAAACTTGGGGTTTTTTCCCTGTGTTTTTAATTTTGTTAACATTGAAGGACTTTGTTATAACAGTAGTAATATTTTGTTTCCATTTTTAATTTTTGACAATTTTTATTTTCTGCCAGGATAATTTTCTATTAAATTCTTTTGGTGATTTGTGATGTAAATGATGGAGTACACATGCACATGAATAAAGATGCCTGAACAAAACAATGCCTGCAGTGGAGACAATAAGTATATCCTGTGCTGTGGGAAATAGCTTATACTCTTGCTGCCAACAGGAAAAAAATTATTCTTTTGTGAATCTTCATAGCAAATATTAAATTTGCTATGTGTTTCCTGGTTAGCCCAACCAGTTTTCACTCTGTAATTTACTATTTGGAGATAAAACCAAATAATAACAAAATGGTTTAAAATACATGTATTATGTTTCTTGCTGTTATAATTTTTTCAGCATTTACTGCTACAAAATTGTCATGAAAGTTTCAGAAAACTGCTTCTCTATTTAGTTAACATGGCTGCAGAAATTAGCCCTGAAGTGCTACAGATTTCTAATGATAGTCTGAATGCAAATGTAATAGATGCCTTTCTTCTCCCAGCTGTTACCTTTAACCACCTGACATTATGTCAGTAATGAGAATCTGATCTGAAGTAAAAATTCAATCACTTTCACAGAAGGATAGGAAAAACATGATGAGAGTCTCAAGGCTAAAATACCAGATTTTTTTTCCTTTTCTCAGTCAATTATGCTTCTATTTCAACCTTTTCTGCCTAAAGAGAACCTGCAGGATGATTAATACAATTTCTACAAACAGCCTGGCACTTATATTTTCTAACAGAGGAAGTGACAACCTAAAGCAATTCCCTGGTCTGCTAAATCCAGTATCAGACCTCTGGCAGTGGAAAACACTACCTGCTTCAGAATAAGAAAAAAAAGAGTTCAGTTGTGGAATGATTTGCAACAGAGACTGCACTCAATGAGCTAAGTACATTTTAGAAAAAATTGCTCCATCAGCTCACTTTTTTCTCAGATCAAGATGAGGTGATATAGAAATATTTCCCTACTTCCATTGCCTCCTGTGTCCTGTAGAGATCAACAAGAACAAAGGGCTGATAATAATTTCTTCATATATTACATTAAGAAATTGTATATAATTTGGAGATTTGGTGATTTAAAAATAAAGTGTCTGGGTTTTATCTTTATCAGTTATGGAGCTTTTTCTTTTCTTTTTTCTCTCCCTCTCCCTCTCCCTCTCCCCCCTTCCCATCAATGCACAAGAATCAAAGATGCTGAGCACAACCCAGCAGTGCCCTTCAGCATGTGTCTCACCATATTTTTTCTAGTGACAGGGTCTTCACACAGTGAACTACTAAATATTTGAGGTACTCTAAACATGGAAGTAATTTACACAAGCACAGGTAGCTTTTAGAGGGCAACATATTCCTCCTAGTTAGTTCCTCTCGGATGCGTGGTAAGAGATCTGCTTCTGTGATAGCATTGGGGTTGTACCATAACAGAGTTACTTCTTACTCCTGGTAGTTCTGTGACACCTGTAGTACTTCTCTGGGTACTACTGTCTTGGTGGAGGTGTTATTTTCTGGTTAGGGTTATTATTTCTTTCTGGTTTTCAGAGGTTGTGATGACCTATATTCAAGACCCGGGCTTTTTGAACACATGAATGCTGTGTAAAAGCAGGAATGAATCACAGTGTAGATGATGAGCACAAGAAGGATGGAGTTCTTGATAGTACTGGAAAGGCTTTGAAAAATACTTCAATGTACTGAAAAGATGCTGGCAGGACTTATGGGACCAGCAATTCTAAGACTTTGTCAGTGTATGGTATAATATGCGTGAAAAAGCAGTTCTCTGCAGATGCACTAAATTTCTACAATGAATTGCTGATGGAACTCTACCAACTGCTTTTACTGTAAAAATATTTTGGAGAAATTTGACAGAACAAAGCCAAAAGTTTATTGCAGTGTATAGATGACATAAAAGCACACATGCTCTCCGTCAAGACAACCTGAGATTGCTGTAAAATTACTGCAGAAAACATTAATTATTAATTAACACATAATTATTGACCATAAGCCCACAACATCTAGCCAGTAAGAAGATACCTGCTACTGAATATATTGTATTGCTCTTTGACTACCCCAACATTGATCTAAGACAAGAATAGTTCCCAAAACATTTTTACTCTTAAATTTCTGCAAGTTTCATAGAATTTTGGGAATACTAAAATCCTTAAAGAGTTCAGAATCACAAAGAATATGTAATAGCTCCAAACTCCTGATCCCTGAATACCTTTCTACCTAGGTTAAACCCCATGCTCTTTTTTTTTTCAAGATATATTATTCAGATTCCTCTCTTCTGCCTTATGAGTTTTCCTCAGATATTTACTTTTGAAATTATCTGTTCTATGACAAAGCTCTTTGAAGTTAATCAAAACATTTATAAATGTTATTGTGAAATTAGACAGGCAAACCAAGAGACAGTACACACTCAGATTACATACCCAGGCACATAAATTCAAAGTGTTAAGGATTATTACTGAGAGCTAGTGGCTATATTCTACATATCAAATTCCAGCACTTGGGCAGGGAATGTTATCTTCTGGCTGCATGGAGTCCTTTCNATAAATATATAAATAAATCTAATAAATTATTTTTTAAAATTTACTATTCATGAATATGCTCAGGTTTACATGCTGTCATACTTGTTTTGGTAGTAGGTCACTGACCTCTGGAGGTTCTGCCTTCAAAACTCTAATCTCTAGTTCCATTAAAGGGAAAGTTGTCTTTTTGTATGTGATATAATGGGTTTGTCTTAAGGTTGGAAGTCTTGCTCCAGAGAAATAGATAAGCCTGCTTCACTAGGTTAATCATTTGGAGAGTAAAAGATTTCACTTAAAAAGAAAATTTTAAAACTACTTGGGTAAGATTTCATGGATAAACTTCCTTTGAATTAATGCTGCATGATGGGGCCTTCCAATTAAAGGTGTTCTTGAAGTAGTTTTTGCATCTTATTTAACCAGATTTTGAGACAATCATCTTCTGTTTTGTTATATAGACTGCTTTCCTACATAGAAATATCTGAAGTCTTGAGATGTCTCCCTCCTCTCCCCCTTCTAACATTTTACTAGCATCTCTCTTGACAGACACAGGCATCTATTTTTGTTCTGTTAAATTTAGTTCATACCTTAGATCTCCCTCAAAGCTGAACACTTAATTTCCTTTCAATGACCTAGAGGATGGAAAGAAAAATAACACAATTTTTTATTCTTATGCTTAGAGATGTATATGAAGATTGTGTGGACTCTTTCCAGGCAGATGTTTGTCCTATTATATGAAATTTGTAAGCCACACAGTGATATTCTCTGCCTGAATATTTCCTGCAATAGGATATTTTCAGACATTTTTCTAGTCTCAGGAGTATCTGCTGTCTCAAGACCTCCACTCTGATTCTCTGATTCATTTCTCTTCTCTGGTTTGGTGTGAAATTCTAAGTAGTGAAGTCTTAAGTGGAACCTACTTTATCTTTTTCTGATCCATTAAGCAGTGTGAATGGGATTTTTCTGTTCTAATGCAGCACCAGAATTTATAAGTCTTGATTTAAAGTAGGTATGTAGGCTCCTGTCCCCTGTGGCCAGTGTCTTTCAGTCAGCAATTCAGTCAAATTAATTAATCTCTCCATGTATCTATTTTTCTCCATTGATAACAGTAATTAGCTTAGAGATGTTTAACTCATACATCTGCAGCTGGATCAGTTCAATCTCTATGTACATCTGTGGTTACGCATGATGGTACTGCTGCCACTGTAAAGATGCTCACACTGG
>WEIU01007911.1:12046-22087 GCA_013389925.1 Aegithalos caudatus | reverse complement strand
GTGTCTCTCCCACAGACGGGGCCCTGCTGCTGGGCGCCTCCGGGCTGAACGGGCGCTGCTGGACCGGCTCGCTGTGGGTGTTCGCGGAGCCCCGGCGCGCCCCCAGCGAGGGTTTCTGCACCGCCGGCGTGCAGACCGAGGCGGGGGTCGCCGATCTGTGCTGGCTGGCCGACAGGGGCATCCTGGTGGCCTCCGACTCCGGTAAGCAGTGCGGATGGCCCCCATCCTTGGCTGGGGTGTGTCTGTGCCCTCTGCTGAGCCGGGTGTTCCCCCATTCCCTCCTCTGAGGTGCGTGGCCCCCATCCCGGCTCATAGGAGGCTGTTCCCCTGCATCCATCCCCCAGGTGCAGTGGAGCTGTGGGAGCTGGAGGAGGATGAGAGCCTCATCGTGAGCAAATTCTGTAAATACGAGCACGATGACATCGTGACGTCGGTGTCTGTCCTGGCTGGCAGCAGCCAGGCTGTCAGCGGGGGCAGGGATTTCTGGTGAGTGTCCCCAGCCTGGCAGCGTGTGCCTGGGCTGTGCTGGGCGCTCACTGCTCGCTCTTGTCCGCAGCGTGAAGGTCTGGGACATCCCGGAGCAAACGGTGCTGCACTCCTACAGAGGTGAGTGCCAACCCACCCCTCTCTCCTTTTTAAGCCCCTTTACATCCCACTTTGACCCTTTCCCCCTGCCCCCTGGTCTGGCTCCCCCAGTCCCTCACAAGGACTTGTGGCCACGGTTGGATTGGGCAACTCATCACTTTGGTAGGATGCAGTTGGCTGCTGCTGAGCAGAAGTTATCCCGTGTCTGGGCATAACTGTTCAACTGCTGTGCCTCTGGAGGTCCTTGGGAATATGTGGGAAAGCTGGATACAATCTTTGAGGCTGTTTATCCTTTTGTGCTTTTGGTAGCTCACTCCGATGCAGTGACATGTGTGGCTTCCTGTCCTGGTAAGGACACTGTGTTCCTGTCCTGTGCTGAGGTAAAGCTCACTCTGTTGTCTAAACCTACCCCATTAAAATGAGATTTAACTTTAGGTATTTACAGTTTAATGTACTTAGAAACCACCTCTTGTGCTGCCACCTGCCTACCTGTGTTATTGCAGTGTTCTAGTCTGATGAATTTATAATCAATTTATCAAGCTGATTCCTACAGGTTTGTATCAAATTTTGGTAGCTTTTAGTTCTGTCCTGGGGATCACTTGAGGCTGTACTTAATGACAGCATCATTTTAACCCAGAGAAAAAGGGAGGGTCATTTTGCCTGTGTGTCATCAGTGAATCTGAATTTATGCCACAAAGAAATTGTAAAATTCTTCTCGTTCCTTTTGGATTTATAGGACAACAGAATTTTACTCTGGGACACCAGATGCCCCAAACCAGCTACCCGAATTGGTATGTGTGTGCAGTCACTGCTTCTGCATGAGTTTGTGTGGGAAGAAATAAATTATTTTACACCTGACTTGTGATTCCAAGTCTAGTGATGTGCCTGTTAAAACCTAAGGAAGTCTGACACTGTCACAGAAGTACAATAAACTTAAAATACTTGTCTTGATGCAGTAGCAGTGCTAAATGAGATGGATGAGGAATATCTTTGTGCTGTTTCCTTCCACACTCACCCCAGTTTCTTCCCTCTCAGTTTGCAGTGCCTGTAATTACCTCCCTACCTCAGTCATGTGGCATCCACAGAAAAGTGACATCTTTGTCTTGGGTAAGAACCTGGGCTCTCACCAGGCAATTCAAGGCCCTTATTTTCACATATGGACAGTTTTTGCAGGTAACTTCACTTCCCCTCTCTCCCAGGTGATGAAAGTGGAACAGTTGCACTGGTGGACACAAAGAATCCTGACTCTGCCCTCAGCGCTGCTGTGCACACCCGAGGCATCACAGGCTTTGCTTTCTCTGCACACAGGTACTGAATGATTCTGGCACACAATATGGGACTGCATCCCCTTAAAAGCTTAGTTATTTTTGAGTAAAACCCATGGGAGTGCCAGTTTGGGTCTTCTTATCAAGGAGATTGTAGCAGAGAGTAGAGTAAACCGAGCAACATCTCACTTCTGACGTGTGGGAATGTCCACAAGAATTCTGCAGTTCCTGAATAACTGACCCACACTGAGAGGATTTTTCTAATTACAGTCATATCTGATTAAAGAAGGATCACTTGCTTTCAGACTAATAAAATATTCCCACTCAGTGTACTGGCACCCTGTCAAATGCTGATGAAAATATTTTTGTAAGATTTTTGTGAGTTAATTCACTGTACCTGAGTCAGGATCACTTAAAATCCTGCTGTTCACAAGTTGATCCCTAAAAACTCTTGTATTTGCTGTTCTAACTGTGCTCTCATCTCTCTCTAGTTCACCCTTACTGGCTTCCATCAGTGAAGACTGTTCAGTTGCTGTTCTTGACTCAGACCTCTCAGAGGTGTAAGTACAGACAGAATGTTGTCTTCAAGACACTGCTGTTGTCTTCTTGTCTTCTCAAGTTAATTACTGCTAGCCAGGATGGTTTGGGGTGGAAGGGACCTCAAAGCCCATCCAGTGTCCCCCCTGCCCTGGGCAGGGACGCCTCCCACTATCCCAGGGTGCTCCAAGCCCTGTCCAGCCTGGCCTTGGACACTTCCAGGGATCCAGGGGCAGCTTCTCTGGGCAACCTGGAGTTAAAAATGTTCCTGAACAGAGGAGCATCACCCTAACAAACCAGCAGTTAGGAATTGCACCAGCCCACATACTCTTTTATGATGGCTGATGGGTTCTTGGTGTTTTCCAGGTTCAGAAACCGTTCTCATCAAGACTTTGTAAAAGGCTTGTCCTGGTCTCCTTCAGATGATGCCTTGCTCACTACAGTTGGATGGGATCATCAGGTTTTACATCACACTGTTCCCCTACCAGCTGGTGAAGCTTCTGGAATCAACTGTGTAAAAGAATAGTTTTATAAACTCGTGGTCCAAGTTCCTTGCTGGCATCACTTTGATTCTGCTGAAGTCGCAGGTGTGTGAGCTGGAGTGGGGTCTGTTGTCTGCCTCCAAGCTTGTGGCTAAGAAGGCTCCTGTAGTTACTTTGAATTTTGCATAAGGTAGTTAAAACCAAGCTTTACCCTCTCCTCGGGAGTGGCTTCTCCTGTAACAAAAGACTTTGGTTTTACTCAGAAAGAAATTGACTTCAGACACAGAGGAGACCTGGAGAGACAGGGAATTAGGTGTAATGAAAAAAGAAATAAAGTCAGAAAGACTTGATTTTTTGCTCAGTTCTCTAGACTACCATGGAATTTAAAGAAGCTTTCAGAGGATAGGAACATCCTGCTGTTGGCTAGATGTGAGAGCCTCACCCTTGAGCAACATTCTTTGCTCTGTGAATCAGGTGGAATGAAAAGACATTGGGATTCAAGGTCTCAAAGGGTTCCAGTGTTGTCCTTAATGCAGCTCGTGGTGGAGAGGATTCAGCCTCAGTACCAGTGTGGAGCCTCTGTGAGCACTGGCTGTGCAAAACCCCAGTGTTTGGTGTCAGGATGTAAAGAGGATCCCAGCTGGAGCCCTGCAATTAAACCCCTTTGGGATGGTGCTGGAATCCTGGGGTGCCAGTCCAGGGCACTGGAGGGGCTGGCAGGGAGCAGGTGCTCTGCTGTTTGACCCACAGTTCATCTCCTCTGTGCTGAAGGCAACTTACTCAAGGATAAGACCTGTGAAGAGAAGGTTTATGTGAGGGAAAAACTGGACTAAGGACTTCAGTTGTCATTTGCTTGCTCCTGTAGCAGACTCTGCTTAGTGATAACCCAGATCCACGCACTTGTGACAAGTGACTTCTTGTGCTGGCACTGAGGGGACAGGACATTCCCCTACCCCCCAAACCAGACTCCACAGAACCTGTAGAGGTGTTTTTGTCAAATACCACATACATTTCTAACTCAGCTGTTTCCCTGGAACGTGTTTACCTGGAGAAAGTCACTGCTCTGCATGCATTGCTGCTGCTCTAGGTATGGCTTGGTCTGGCCTAGTATTTCCTAGGCAGAATTCAGCAAGTCCTGACTGATGAAACAAAAATACCAATTAAATAAATGAATGTTACCCCTGGTTCTTTAGCATGATAGCAGCACTTAATGTACACAGCTTCCAGTTTCTATCTCTGCATACACATAGGTTTAGTTGTGCAAAGCCCACAGTTAATTTTTAGGCAGCCTAAGCTTTCCCAGGCTCTGTACTTTTCTCATACTCTTTGTAAAAGCTCACTTGCTTTTTAAATTCCAGTGTCATACAGGTGTTCACAGCAACTTCCTGTTCTAGAGCAGTGTATGACAAGAAACAGTAAATGATAAAAACTGACACATTTCCTCAGAAATACCCCTGGAACCACAAAGTCCCCTTTCAGGGACCTGTGATGCTGTACTGAAACAGGTCTTGGGCTGGTTCTGAAAAAGCTGTCTTGGAAGATGGTTTTAATTTGTAACTGGGTTTGAGTTTCAATGGGCCACATCTGTAGCACTGAAGAGCCAGCTGAGATCATCCACACAGTTCAAGTTGTGATTTCAGTCCCTGATATTAAAACTGTTCTTAAACAAGTGTTCACCGCATTCCTGTTCAATGCCAGGGTACTGCAGTTCTCCAGCACTGGTGCAAGGCAGGCTCTGGGTCCTGCTGCTTTTCAGGAAATTTCTCTTTCCAAAACTGATCTTGGGGTTCCATCATGCACAGCTAAAACGAAAAGTTCAAATGTCAGACATTAAACCAATGCTGGGTTCCTCATATTGCCACACCTGAGCAAAACACAACAGCCCATGGCAAAAAACTTACAGTGGATGGTGAATCCTGCAGGGAGAGCAGGTCAGTGGTGATGTATTAACTCTTTTTTTTTTACAATTAAAGACTAAACAACCCTCAATGCTTCAGCATCTGGCAGGTGTTTGTGGTGCCACAGGATGGCAGCAGCTGCCCTTGACAAGGGCAAGGCAGCACTGCCCCAGTTCTGCATGTTGCCTTAAGGAGTATCTGCAGTTGGGGTTTCTAGCACTTGCACTTGGGGTTTTTCTCTCTCAGAAGCACAGAAGAGGAGCAGTTCAGGAGTCACTCCTGGGGAGCAGCTTGGCTCAGAGTTGTACCAGTGCTGGCAAGGCTGCAGTAAAGTCACAGGGCCACGTGGGCAGTGTGGCAGAAACACCAGCAATCCCACATCAATCCTTGCTGGCTTTGCAGCTCCCTGCCAAGGGCTGGGGGGGTTCTGTGGGGTCTGTGGCTTGTTCAGCTGCCCCTGCACCACTCATCATTCAGGTTTGGGGACACTTGGCTACATCCACTGTGGCTCCAGTAAAAGCTTCGAGGCACACTGTGCTCTCTCCCTCACACAGAGCCTGCTTCTGTATAGGCAGAGCTGGATGAAGGAGATGAGAATGCAAATCAGTTTAATTCTGAGTGGAGAGAGAGGCAGCTGCTCTGCAGACAAGCCTTTTATGTTGCTGCTTGCATCGCTCACACTGCTTGCAGTTTTGGGCACAGCATTCGAGTTGGGACTTGTAGCAGGTATGAGAGTTTCGTCCCTAATGCACAGCCCCAACCCAAGGACTATTTATAGAAGCTGCTCCAGCTCCTCTGCCAGCCTGCCCAACCAGCTGGGTGTGAGTGACACAGCTCCTGGGGCTCAGCTGCCCCTTCACTGGGCTTCTAAAACTCTGAAATGGCCACAGGCTTTGGATCAACTGCTCAGAGAAATTGGACCAAGCCCTGGGTAAGCTGAAATTCAAACCCTTGCTGAGATACATTTTCCCACCCTTTCAAGGTGCAAACTTCTCAATCCTGCAGCAAGACACACCCATGTAGGCAACACTAAAAAAAAAGTCAGACCACACGTGTAATAAAACATCCAGAAATGTTTAATGCAAGAAGGTTGGTGTTCAATGGCACTCATAAATAAGAGACTTTGTTCAATACTTTACAGCTAAAGCTCTGTTACACTTCCCTAGCAGGAACTTGTGAGGAAGAGGCAGCTGCAGGGGATAATTTAAGTTATATCACGACTTGAATTACCACACTGCATCAGAGAGAGTGAAGTGAGAATAATTCCAGACTCAGGCTTCAGGTTTGCTCTCAGCACTGGGCTGAGGCAGCGTGCTTTGTTCCATTAATACCCCTTAGTTTTGTTTTTTTCTTACTCTTGCTAAATTTCTATAGTGAAAGAGCTGGGAGGAGCAGGACCAGGAATCCAAGGCCAGTTTTTCCATGTACCTGGCAGAGTTACCTGCCCCAGGAAGAGGGGGCCCTTCCCCATCCCTGCAGTCCTCACTGGTGAGAGATCTCACTCTGTCCCCAAGTGCTTTGGCTGCCAACAGCTCTGACAGTGGTTCCTTTGTCACAATGGCCCTAGAATCAATGGTGAGTTGTTACTGAAATACCAGAATTTGCTGAATGCATTCAAAAGAAGCAGGGATAGTCCCAAAGTGTTTGAAGAATAGAAGTGTTCCTGACTGAAAACCTGCATGCCAACCAGTCCTACAACTGGAGCAGAGTCCAACCTGATTTAGTGACAGCTCAGCCCCCTGTGCAGTCCCAGAATGGTGTTCTTGAATGAAGAACTGCTGTTTTATAAAGCTCACTTATCACACTTCTAATCCTAAATTAAAACAACTATGTCTGCTAGAAATGAGACACTCCATGGTGTGTAAGGCCATATTTCAACTATACATGAATTGTGGGTCTGGGTGAAGTAGTAAATGTGACATTTAAAGCAGGTGCCAACATTGGAGTATCCCATTTTTCTCTAAAAAGAAAAAACAAAAAATACTTGTGTTGGGGAGATTCCAATTTGGAAGAATTCTTGAGATGGAGGATTGCACACATAATCCCTGCCCTCCTCACTTTTGGGCAAAGTCAGTATCAAAAGCTGAAATTGCCCACCCAGCCTTAAATTTGTTTTTGAGAGCTCATTTGTAATTATAGCTTATTATTTTGAAAAAAAAAAAAACAAACAACCAAACAAAAACAAAAGCCAAACAATCCAAAACAGTATCAGGAAGAAAAAAGCATTAAGTTGCAATGTTATCAAAGAAACTTCTTTGTTTCAAGTTAAACTGGTGAAAACTTCATCCAATACCAAAACATGACCCTGACGCCCCTCAGGGAGGATCACAGATTTACTTCTACAGATGAATGAGAATGCTCAGGATGCTCCTTGCATGGAGAAAATTCCATGTTTTGGGGCAGGTGGTATTCCACATGACACTTGGCATGCTTAAATGTCCTTATAGTTACTCCATAGTCACTTTTCTCCCTTTTTTGCTTTTAAAGCAACACCCAGATATTTAAAGCTTATTATTTCAATATTGGCTGAGGTGAGCAATGGAAATCTTCCAAGTCACTGTGACTTACTGGTATAAAAATGCCCTTTGAATTAGCTATTAGACTGACTATTGTATTTGCATTTTCATTTTATTCACAGCAAAGTAAAGTTCAGAATACTTTAAAGCTGCTGCAATATCTCAAAGGGCTGTTAAATTATTAGGTAAAGCTGGAAATAACACAAAACATAGAATGTCAATGACATGACTCGAATATCAAGATAACTTTTGAGAATTCCACTGTGAAGGACAATTTATATCCCTGATTTTGAGCTGAATTGTAGAGCAAGATCTGCTTGCAGGCCACATCCAGGTGTGTGCCAGGCAGGGTAAGCTGGAGTGGAACCAGTGGTATTTATAGCATTGAAAATAGAAAGTGCTTTCCATAAAAACAGACTCATGTCTCAAAGTGCTTTTAGTTTGCCAGTGATTAGAAAATATTCTCTACAAGTTTTTACAGTTATCTTACAGTGATTTTCAGCAGGTTTACCTAGGAGGAAGATTCTAGTTTCTGGGAGTTGGCTATTCACAACTCAGGTCAGCTGTCTTGAGGCCCCACTGCTCAGTCTGGAGGCTGAAACTCTCTTTAAGCTCTTTAAGGCTTCTCCCAGCTCCCAGCCCTGCACAGGCACATCCAGTGGGAAGCAGGGGCAGCTCTGCACATCCAGCACCTGGAACAGCACTGAGGGAAACCAGAGCCAGCTCCCTTGGGTGCCCCTGCAGACACCCCACACACCACCAGCATAAACACAGCCAGGCTGAAACTCAGCTGCTCAGCCCCCAGCTCACACACATGGAAGCCAAATCCCAGCAGGACAATTAATAAGGACACTTTGGGAGTCACATGGGTGTGAAGTGGCAAGAGACCCCTCGGGGACAGCAGCACAGCACCTGGGCGAGTCGCTGGCACCCACCAGCCCAAGGAAAAGGATTGCTCTGTGTCCTACATCTCCAAAGTGCTTTCCAGCCATCCAGCCAGGCCTCACAGCCTCCTTCCACGAGGAATAATTACCAACAGAAACATTTACAGTGACCAAAAGGCACAGCAAAGCAAGGCCCCTGCTCCTGAAGAGGGGTCAGAGCCCAGCTCAGCAGGACAGGCACTGACTGGGTTTAAGGCAGAATTGATTGGCTTCCAACTCTTGAAGGACAGAAAGGGTCAGGATCTAGGCATCCTAAACTCTCCTCCTATCCCACTGGCCTCACATTCTTATTTTAATCCCTGACATCTAGCTATACACTGCTTTGCTTCCATTGTGCACTTCTCTCAGTTGGTTTCTCCCTGCTCCCAAACATGTTGGAGTTAAACCAATTAAAAAACAAACTGAAATCAATCTTTCCAGTGGTGATGCTCTTTAAAGAGAGCTGAGGATGCTCTTTGGCTTTCCTAGATGGCCTAACAGGCTGCAATTCTGAAAATAATCCAGGAGGGAAAATGGGAAAGAAAGGAAACCACATTTGCTCACGTAACAAGGCAGCGGCCTGCCCTCGGCAGTAACTACTCTCCATGACAGTCTTTAGAGAAAAGTCCAAGGCTCGGGCTCATTCCCCGCCTTCAGTTTCAAGCAAATACATTTTCAGGCTGGGTTGGGACCGTCCCTGGTGCCCGTGGAGAAGGAAAGGAGCGACCCAGGCACCTTCTGGCCCCTTCCCCGGCGGGGCAGCCCCGAGGTCGGGCCTACCGGTGGCTCTGGTAGGCGTAGGAGATGGGCTGGCGAGTGCCGGGCCTGACCGTGAAGGTGTTGGAGGGTCCCCCGTAGTGCGAGGTGCCGTGGGCAGGCCTGCGGGGAGAACACAGGGCAAGTCACCGAAAGCCTGGCAAACCTCCCTCAGTACAGCACTGATGTGTTTTATTGCTTGGTGCTGGCACCAGGGAGGAGCCGTGGAACACTCACTGCCCTTGGACCGCGGCAGCCAGCATGAGCGACACGGCAGCGACTTGTCTGGAGCCGCAGTGCTGCTCTGGGGCCAAGGGACACGGAGGACAGGGAGGGCTGGGCTCAGGGGGGCACGTACCTGCTGGCTGTCAGCACGCTGGCGGGAGAGAAGTCCCCGTTCTGCCCCTTGTACTTGGCCTCAGCCCCGGCGCCGCCGTAGGCCGTGGGTTTCCCGGCAGCGTCCGTGGACGCCCGCCTGCCCTGGGCGCTGGAGGGGCCGTTCCTGTGGGCAGAGCCCAGGCGGCGAGAGCCCTCCCCGGCCGTGGAGCTGAACCCCCCGGGGCTGTAGGAGGAGAGGGTGGAGGAGAGGGTGCTCGAGGCCCGGGGGGCCGCGGCTGCCCGGGGGTAGGAGCTGTCGGGCTCGGACATGTACAGGCGCTTCTTGATCAGCGGGCGTGGGTTGGGGCCGTGGCTGGGGAAACTCGTGGAGCTGCTGTAATCCGGATACTGCGGTGTGAAGTCGCCGTGCCTCCAGCTCTGCTCCAAGGGCAGCGGAGCTGCCGGCTCCTGGTTCCCCCCGTAGCTGCGGCTGTAGCCAGACCACCTGAAATAGCGCGGCTCGCCCGAGCCCCGGCTGCTGTCAGGGACGCTGGGGCACTTGCGGCTCTCCTCCCGACTCGGGAGGGGACCCTCGTCCGCCTCGTTGCTGAATTCGGGGGGTGGGGGGATAATCCCGAAGTCCAGCGCCGTGTCCCCGTTCTCCTCCTCCCTGGGCACTCCGTGGCGGGCCGGGCCGGGCTGCCCCGAGTCCAGCAGCCCCCGGAGCAGGCTGGAGGCAGCGGCTCGCCGGGGCCCGGGGG
>WEIU01007909.1:0-24307 GCA_013389925.1 Aegithalos caudatus | reverse complement strand
CCATGCAAACCCAACACAACTGCTGACCTTCTCATCACACAGTGATGCAGCTTTCCACCCTGATTCAGCCCGAGCAGAGCAAAGGTTAACTTTTTCTGTGATTTGAGCATTTTCTCTTTGCTTATTCCAGTTTTAGAGCTTTCCACCATGATCACTGGGGAAATCCCTGGCTCTGCAAGATGGAGCTACTGCCTCCATCACCTTCTCCAGCATAATTTTTAGGCAGGGATCCTATCACCATCACTGCTCATCCCAGAGCAGTGGGACAGCTCTGGGCATGCTGGTGAGGGCCCACCATCCCTGGAGGCCATGGATGCATCACACAGCCACAGCACACTCCCTTACCTGCTCTCCATAACAGGGAGGTAGGAAACAGCACAACTGTCCTCTGGCACATCCTTCACAAAGGTTCTTTCCACATCAGTGACTTCACCAAACTTCATCCAGGGCATGTCGGAACCAGACAAACAAAATTACTCTCAGTCTGGCTACTCCCGGATTCATCAAGTGCTCACAAGTTGTTATCTGGTGGCAAGTTGCTGTTTGAGTTAGAAAAATCCCTATTAGTTATTACAAAACTCCCAAGTTTCCCAGCTCAGCGTTTCTCAGTGCCATTTCCTGTGGCAGTACCTGCTGGTGGGGCTGGCAGAGCCCACTGTCTGAAAACTCAGGCTGCTCCCCAGGCAGGGCAGGATGGACAGGGCAGTGTCCAGCTCCCTGAAATGCTGGAACAGGGCCACAAACCCTCAGTTTCCCAGCACTGACATAGCAGGACTATCCATGCCATCTCCCTGCACACAGCCCTGCAGGATGCCCCACTGCTCTGGGGATGCTGTTTGGGCAGGAGGGCCCCAGCTCTGCACAAAGGCCCAGGCTGGTGCCCTGCTCCTGCCCAGGTTTGTCCCCACAGGGCTCTGCCATGCTTTCTGTCCCTCCCCTGGGTAAGAACCTCAGGGACGGAAATCAGTGTGCAGATGAAGGATGCTCTGCATGATCTGGAGATATTCAAATGAAACACGATAGAAGAACTTGCAGGATACTCAAAGGAAAATAAAAGAAAGGTGTTGCTCTAGGAGGGTGCAGAGCAGTGGGCTACCCAGTTTGATCACTTCCAGTTCACGTGTAGAGAAAGCCTCGAGATATGGAGAAATGGAGAATCCCCAAACCAAGCAGCTTATATACTGTATGTGACCTGACTGTCATCTTACAGTGGAAATTTCATAAAGCAAGATCAGAAGAAAATTTTGACTTGCACAAAAAAGAGCTGTTGCTTTCCTAATCGGGAGCAACTTTGGAAAGTGCCTATAAGGGAAAAATAAGTTTTTCCTTCTGGTTCAGCAATTTTACAGTAATAAATTCAGGTGCTTCCTCCAGAAAAGTGCACACAGTTACAGATCATCAAACAATCCAGAGACTAAGAGCTGAAGGAGTCCAGCCAAAGCAGGCCATGAGTATCCTGGTGCAGATCCTGCTCACCTTCCTGGTGCTGTCAGCCTGCCTGGGTGATGTGGTAACTCCATGGATACACAGACTACGGACCAACATGCTGAAGGAGAGCATCAGCCTGCTGGACCAGCTGCAGCAGATGGAGGTAGGGCTGGTTGGTGCTTTGGCCACTGGTGGGAGGGACAGACTTGTTTCACCAGGCTCGGAGGGACCAGTGCTGAGCCAGGGGAAGGAAGGTGATAAGCATGGGGTTCTCAATGCTCCTGGGCCTGGGGGGTGGATGGATGTGTCTGTGTGCACACCAGGATGGATCCCTGTTGTCTGGAGCCTGATTGCTCCTCTTCTTTGTGTCTCCACAAAGGTCTGTAACCAGATGAACGTGACAAATATTTTTGCAGATTATAAGGTAAGAAAAAACCCCAACCACACAGCCCTGATGGATACAGAGAGGATGCTGGGGGCCAGAGGAGAGCACGGGGTAGTGGAGGCAGGAGGGAATCCCAGGATCCTGCCTGTCCTGGTGTGATGCTGTGGAGGAGCAAGGAGCCCACTGAGAGCCCCCAGCACAAACTTTGGACTGCCCAGCTGGTTCTCACCATGCCTGGTGCCCTGCACAGGTGCCCTCACCTTCCACCTCCAGCCAAAGCAGCACTGGTGGCTTTGGTGGCTTCTGGCCACCCTGGGGACAGGGAGAGGCCAGAGGGAGGGCAGGGATGGGCACCTGTGCTTGGGCAGCACACAGAGGTTTCAGCTTTTCAGAGAGGAACATCTCCCTTTGCCTTGGAGCACAGTCACCAGCTCAGACCCCTCCACAGACCCATTGCAAGGCACAGCGAGCACTGGGTAGACACAGTATCCCTCTTCAGCCCCTTATCTGGGGAAGGCTCTGCATCAGCACAAGATTTAATAGCAGATAATAAGGCCTCTTTCTGCTCTGAAAACTGCTGCCTAAGCCAAGCTCTGCAGCCCCTGAGTTCCTGTTTTCACAGAAAGCCCATGCCCTCACCTCATGCCACACCCCTGGCATCCGAGGGGTACAGCAGCCTTCCCTGGGGGCTGGGGCTCAGCCCCCCCAGGGGATCCCCACACCCCTCCTGCCACAGGAGCAGCCCTGGCACTGAGGAGAGGTGCCTGGGATGCTGCACAGCCCCTCACTCACAGGGATGGACTGGTCACATTTTTGTAGATAAAGCTGAGATAGAGCAGGCAGCGCTGGAGACACCCCCAGGGAAGAAAGTCTGTTTTCTATTGCCACCAGCAATAAAACTTACCAAGTCCTCCTCTTCCATGTCTCACCCATGGGACTTCTCAGAGCCACTAATGAAGGCAAACTCTTCCCAGGTGCTTTTGTTATTCCTGCAGCACCTCTGCCTGCTCAAACCAGCTTCACTGCCAGGGACCCTGCAGGGAGCAGCTTCCCAGGGTCCCACAGCCACAGCAGGAGCAGGATGCTCCATCACTGGGGTGCTGGCTGCTGTGCCACACTGCCACAGCTTCTGACAGGGGCTGAGTCCTCCTCACCAGGAAAGGGATGGGAGCACAGCCAGGTGTGCAGATGGAGCTGGGAAGCTTCAGGGAGGTTTTGGCACTTCAAACCACAATTTTCACCTATCCTTTAGAAGAGAAATACATTATTTGTAGTGTTATAATCTGCTGCTAATAAGACATGACTACACAAAGGAGCTTTTTAAAAAAGTCATGTGTCTTTTTCCAGAGAGATAAGAAGACCTTATGCAAAGCTGCCACAATTGTTTGGGAGAGCCAGAGCTGCCACAGGTACCTCGAGGGCATTTACTACAACTTGGTCAAGCTGGCCTGGGAGAGCAGAGCAAAGGACAAGGTGAGGCACTGCCCACAGCCCTCAAGCTTCTTTCTCCCTTGGTGACCATTTTTGTTTTACTCTCCCACCACCATTAGCACAGCCCAACCCAAGCTGCAGAACTCAATCACACCCAAGCAAGCTTTTTAACAACCTCTTTTTCCCATTCCAGGAGCCATGTCCTGTGGCAGCAGGCAGCACCACCTCACTGAAGAATTTCCTCAAGGAATTACACCAAGTCCTCCAAGAAGAGTATAAGAGTCAGATGTGAAGAAACACTTATTTTGGTTTTAAACTATGACCCTATTTTTCTAAGATTATGTATAGTAATTCTTTAAATAAATGTATTTTTGGACTAAATGTGCTGGCATTGTAAAGGACATTACACAAGGCAACATTTAAGAGACTTCCAAGTTTATGGGAACAAGGGTCTAGGCTAGGAATTGCCAAACAATCTGTCCTGCTATGGAATTAAGCTCAGGCTAACATGAGGAACACAGGTCTAAGCAGAAGGAAAAGCCCAAGAGAAGGCAGAGGGGAGAAGCCAGGCTCATGCTCCTGAAAGCTGAGAACTCAAAAGTACATGCTTGAGGTGCAAAGGGAGAAGCCAGGTCTGGAGCTAAGCAAGTTCTCTCCTCACTTTACTGACAGGCTATATTAAAACATACCTGTATTTATGGCACAGCCTTTTGTGGCCCAGGAGTGCAGAGGCCAGGACTGTGCAGGGTTTGGCTCACACATCAGCTGAGCACAGCACTCTGGGAAGCTGCAGACCATGGAAAACCTGGTACCCATGGCACAGGCACTGCCAACCAACACAGCTCAGGTAGCAGAGGAAGCAGCTGAACCTTCCCAAGGACTGCAGGTGAATTCACACCACCTGCACCAGGACAGGGTGTGCCTGGCTTGGGTAAGACAGGAGACAAAGCCCCTGCAATGCACCCATCAGAGGAGGCAGAGCATGGGCAGCAGGGACCATGCAGGGGCCCAGAAAGTGCTCTTGCAGTGCCCTGGCAGAGAATGAGCTGCAGCAGGGGCTGAAGCAGCTCCTCAGGCACAGCTCTACATCTGCAGCCTCAGCCCACTGCTCTTCTCTGCAGCCTTGCAAAGAATTCTCTTGTTCTGCCCTGTCCACCTCTTCCACAAGGTCTTGCTGCCCTGGGACTTGGCAGCGAGGCTCCAACACACCCCAAACTCCCTGCACGTTATTTGGGAAACATGCACACAGGGTGGAATTAGGAATCAAGAATTTTATTTCATGGTATGAACATGCTCCAGGGACACAATATTGATATATACAGTATAATGAATTAACTTTAATAAACCAAGGAATAGTCAGAAATAAACAGAGTTAAAAAAACCAATAAACAGAAAGACAAATTATACAGACTAGCAGTTTTTCCCTCTATACAGGCCTGGCTAAGCAGAACTGTGGAGAAAAGTGAAAGCTGGACATGTGCAGAGAGTGTAGTCAGTGAGAGACACTAAGGACCATTTCCCCTCCTCTTAAAGGATTAGAAACAAGTTAAAAATGAAATAACTCATTTACACAACGTTAAGCAAAAATCTCATTGTTCAGGTCAATGCTCTGGCATGAGGAGACTCTTGTGTTACACAAAGCAAAGGTGAGCACAGACAGTGTATGTTATGTAATATGAGTTTGATAAATACTATAGAGCACATACTGACCTGCAACAAGGAAGGCTGTACTGAGCTTTTGAAAGTCCATATAAATCAGATCCTTTCCTTATTAAAGCACATTATGGGCCCATTAGACATTACAGGTGGGCAGGGCTATAGAGAGAGCCCATGTGGTAAATCTACAAGCCAAACTCCCTGGTTTTACAAGAAACTTCCCAGAACTTGAACAAAACACACCACTTAACAGGTGAGCCAAACTGATAGGGCACATGACCATCAGTGTGCCACTTTATTTAAAATCCTCTTAGAGAGCAAATAATTTGTCCTCCAAGCCTCTGTAACAGGAGATAACCAGTTTCTCAAATTTGCCAATTAAAGGTGTGCAAGTAATTACTTATTGTTTTCCCCTTCTCCAAGGCCCACTTAAACATGCAGAGTAAGTACTAAGGTTTTCAGCAGCAGGATTGTTATGTTAATTGTAAATCATACGCCTTTATCTTTTAAGTATTTTAAATATTTTAAATTGAGTGCCACTGTTTGCAGCAGTATCTTAAACTGACTGATACATGTCAGGTAAAAGGATCTTCAATGGCATTTTTGAAAGCATGGTTCTGGTGTAACTCCCATAAAACCAGATCATTCAATAAATGTTAGCATAAGATACAACACAAAAAGGAAACAGAAGTTATTCCTGGTTCTGAGAACTAGGACAGGCCACAGCTATGCATCTATTTATCTGCTTGGACTCAGAACTGAAAGACTTTAAGCAGCATTTAAGCCATTTTCAGTCTGGATTTTTTGATGAGAAGTAAGAGATAATCCAACTCTATTCAAGGACATTTAAAATAAGATCAGCTCTTCACAAGCAAAACCAGCTACAGCTTCAATCAAGAATATTTCTGAGCATTTACCTCTAAATGCTATGCTAGAAAAAAAAAAAACAAATGCCAGTGTTTGTACCTGTATGTTACATGAATTTAGATGACACTCCCTCCAATAGAGAGGGCAGCATGTTCTTCCAGGTCATGATCCTGAAAAAAAACCATTAAAAACACCAGGAAGAAGCTTATAACTTGTTTAGAATAGCACTGAATATATCCTTCAGAACAAAATATGTCCTTACAAGACCAGTTTTAACTAGGACAGATCCTGTCACAGACCCCAAGGTACCTCCACATAACCATCATAACAGCAAGAAAGGGCATTTAACTTCTTTAATTATTTCACAGGAACATTCTGGTAAAAGCAAATGTTGCTAGCAAGGACTCAGGACACCTGAGGAGCTGTCTTGTTTTCTATCACACTGAAGGTGTGACAGAAGGAAACTTGAGTGAAGGAAACTCCATTTTTCCTGTCAGTAATCACAGCTTTTAATCCTCTAGGTAACAAAGATGAGGTCACAGCCCATCCCTCCACCCTGACACAGGAACTGCTGAGATACCCACAGCTGATGTGATGAGTTATAAAACACGCACTCTGAAGGAGATGCATTTTCTCTGTGACACAAAAGCAACATATTAAAGTGATATGTGTCTATTAGCAGCATAAATATCAATTAAAAAGAGCAGCCATCACAAATAAATGGTTATTATCAGAGACCAAAATTTTTTTCTTCTCATCAGAGCATAGGCAGAGATGCACACAGCATACACAGGAACACAGACAGCACCAGCTGTGTCAGGGGATATTGTTCATTCTGTTTTACTAAAGGAGAGTCAAGTTTATCTTCAGTGTAGAGCAGTGGCCAGTGCCTTGTAGCCAGGGATGAGGACACAGAGCCACAGCACTCACAGCCCCATGGCTGACACCAAGGCCTGCTGTTACAGCATCCTTCTTAAACCATCTCAGCTGTTCAGATTACAAAAGTACCCACAAAAAAATTCCAGCCCTGAAGCATAAGAAGATGCCAAAGTAACACAGCCTTAAAAGAAGGAAAAAAAGCTCTCTTTTGGCTTAATATCCAAGATTTCATTCTCTACAGTGTCAGCAGATCACAAACGCATAAAAATAAAAACTATTAGACACCCTTGATTTCTGCTGCACTTAAAGAGTATGATCCCTTTTCAGAAATCTCAAGACTTTTGTGTTTCATGTTTTTCCTACCCAGCTACTTTCTCTGTACAGCAAGACAGCAAAAAGGGAAAAGGACTGTGTATTCAACACACAACACAATGGGGTTAACAGCCAGTGAGGAATATTAAATAAAAAGATTTGATGCTCTTAAAAGTTTGCAGCAACTACATTCAAACACAGATCAGTGCAACAGAGGACAACAGTGAAAGCTGCCAGTTATGTGCAAAGCAGGGCACAGGTCAGATTTACCAGCCTTAACTTCAGGATTTCATTAACTGTTTTGAACTAACACATCTAGCACTTAACCACACATCTAGAACTCAATCACACATCTGTTTTCTATACATTTCAACAAGGATTACCAACAAGTTTCCCTGCACAACACATTTAATACATGGAATTTCACAACCATATATACCAGTTTATTATGATGTTAATATAACATACGATATACAGGCAACTAAGGAAAAATACATTTTTTAAAATAAAAAATTATAGCCATGTCAAACTGTGCCATCTCTTGAATTCCATATTCTGGCCAAACCTTATACACTCACTGATATTTACAGGAATTCTGACCAGGTCACACTACTGCAGCAGGGAATCAATGACAGCTCCTGGCTTGGATGAACGTTTTCTGTTTGGAGAGCAGAAAGGAAAGGGAAAAACAACACCACACACACATCATTATGCTGTCTAGGAAAGACAGGGACAAGCCACATTTCAAGTCAAAACTACATGACGTGACTTCTCAGTAAGCAAAGCCAACCAAACAAAGAGCACAAGAAAGCACAAGCTGAAATCTCCCCAGCAGCCCTCTCCTCTCTATCAGTACCAGTGTTTGCATTGGCAACGTGTCAAACTCCACCACAAAATGCAGCAAAATAAAGCAAGGAGCTGGAAGAGGAGAATGCAGCCAAAGAACATCACAAAATCCCCAGACAAGTATTTCTGGACAAGATTTAGTGCAGTAAAGAGATCTCAACTTGGTTCTGTCACACCTGGCAACACTGAACTACACCATGCAAAAATTCTGTCCTTTGCCTTCTCATTCAGCAAATGTTTGAAGACTTGTGTTAAGTTTGCATATACAAATTTAAGCCTTCCCTTGGGTAAATCCCTCATTGCATATAAATACCCCAGAGTTCTTCACCTTCTCCCTGTCTTGGGCCTGGATCTTCCTTTTGAAGTCCTTGGCCTCTCCAGCTTCATCAGAGATTGCCTCAAGCTTTCTTCAGTGTAAGCTAAGTAAACATGGGAAAGGTCCACTTCAAAGGGCTACAAAAACAACAGACAAACTCATAAGACAAAAATCATCAGAATAATTTTATACACTGATCAATGGTGCTTTCATGACACTAAAAAGACTTATTTCTTCAAAAGAAAATAAAATTGAAATTGGACAGTTTGGCTCTAAACAGAGAGTGGCAGCCTCAGGCATGACTTGGGCCTGTACAGTTTAATACATTAATTCCATAGTCACTCACATCTTTCTCTTTTTTATCCAGGACAGGCGTCTGTTTCCTCATATTGTTTCCTGTATATGCAACACATTTCTGTAAGCAGAAAAAAAGGTTTGTTAACAAGTAAAGCCTACTGTGCACAGTAAAACTGACTACAGCTTCAGCAGTTTCATCCTGGGCTCAGTTAAACCCCTCAGAAGCTCATACTCCATTAGCTTGTACATCAGCCAAACAGCCATGCTTACCAGCTGCCACTCTCCTATGTCTTCATTCCAGTGAACGTAGTTCTCAATCATTTCCTAGAAATCAGGACACTGAGTGTTAGACTTGCACAATCTACCACCCACGTGCACTCTCCAGAACACACATCCTAAGGCCTGGACAAGCTACTTCAGGACAGTCTTGATCCCTTACAATTTGCTCCTATCAGGACAGCTATATCCTGTGCAATAAAACCCCCATTTATACTCTGAAGACTACAGAAGAGAAAAATATCACTCCCAAATTGTATGTACTGGAGAGCCCCTAAAGCATGGGGTTTCCATTATGCCAACACCATCAGGGCAGCAGTAAGCAAACACTGTAACATAGAAAAATTGAAAACTATTAAAAGAATTTCTCTTATTTTTCCCTTTAAATAGTGTGCATTATATTTCAGCTAATCGTGAACTTTCTGTATACTGGAGTCACAAAGAATGTCAAAGATCTAAAAATCAAGTCTTTGTGTTAATATCAGACAATAGCAAGTGTAACTTTAAGCTAGTGGAAGAGACTTTGAACAACTGGGCACACAGTGAATATACCAGTTAACTATGTGGTGAACATGGTTTTCTTATTTTTATAAGCCTTTAGGAAAATATGCTGCAAGAGAACTGAGATGAGCAGAGCACAACCCCTGCCCCAGGCTCAGGTGCTTTGCCTTCACCTGGTAGTCCTGAGGAATGAAGTTGTCTATGATGAGAATCTGCAGACGAAGCTCCCTGCTCAGCTGCCGAATGTTTTCCAGCAACCCTTCAATCTCTCTCTGATGCTCTTGTTGTAGATCTGCCATCTGAAAACAGAACAGGCATTTGAGAGGCATCAGACTTATCTTAAGACATGGTTAACAGCCTAAAGAGAGCAGTCTTTAGGTCTTGTAGTCTGTATGAGGTTTTTGGAAAACAAAAGCCAATTCTGGTTATTGGTACCAGAATATCTCTGAACAATAAAACCCTCTGAAACATTTCAGCTCAGAGATGGCTGAAAGCAGCATTAAGTTCTGTTTCATAAACCCAAAACTGGCCTTCTGCCAATCCAAACTACTTCAGCTAAGACTAGATGAAGAGCATGAGACAAGTTGTATCCCTGGCAAGGTTTCAAGGAAAATCTCTGATCCCAAAGACCAAATGCATTTTTTATGAAACAGGAACTCCAGCTATGAGCCAAAGGACAGTGATCCAGTGGATCTGAGGATAAGGTAACAAGGGCATCAGACATAAAGGACAGGCAGTTCAGAGCAGAGAAGCCTTTGGGCTACAGCAAAGCAAGACATGGGGCTGCCAGCAAGCAACTTCCATTTTATTTCAGAAATAACCAGTGGTTTTCCTTGAAGTTCTCGACACCTCAGGGTCTCACACATAGCCCTTCTCAGCCTGGCCTGGGGAAAAGCTCTACAACATACTAAAGCTCTAACTCCAGACTTAGTATTTTTGAATTATGTGAGCCAAATGCACAGCACAGAAACACATTTCCAAACATACAGCACATTTTCCAGCATTACAAAGCTGATGGCTTACCCTTCCCAGCTCTAGTGTTTCCCAGGATCACTGACTGAGGACTTTAGATACTAACCTCTGACTTTGCAGCCATAAGCATGGTCCAAACTTTCTTCAGTTTTTTGGTTTTCCCCTGTGCTTCCTCCTGGAGGTTGGTGTACTTCTCCTCTATGTCCAAGCGTTCTTGCTGTGGACAGCATTTAGAACAGACACACACATTAACAATCACAGAAATTCTCTGGAACAGTATGAACAAGAGGAAAAACTACTTGAACAAAGCATTTGCCAAGAGCACAGAGCCCTGGCTGAGCCAGGCTGGCTCAGACCTGCAGGGGTTGCACAGCCAATGAATGACCTGTGGAGGGGTGGCTTCTGCAGTGCTTCCAGAGCAGAGCCACACGTGGGTAACATTCCTGGTGTGTCCTGCCACTGCTGCCTGCAGACAGCCACAGCACAAAACCCCACCTCCTTCTCCTCGAGCTCCTTGCGAAGCTGCTCTGCTCTCTTCCTCCGTTCTTCCAGTTCCATGTTTGATTCCTCTAGAAGCTTCTCTTGCTCCTCTGCTTTTGCCAGCAAGTCCACTCCTCCCACAATCACCTTTTTCTCTAATGCAGACAGTTTCTCCAACAGGGACTGGTGCTCTTGCCTAGACAGACAGGTAGGTGTGAGACTTCCTGTCCTACCATCCTCAGAAGGCATCAGGTCCACTTGGTTTTATAGCCCAGACAGCACTCACAGGGCTGGAAAAACTTGTCTTGCTGCTGAGGGTTTAAGTGGGGATGAGGCAGTGCAAATGAAAGCAGCAAGTTCCCCAAGCTCCAGCTGCCATCACTTTCTCTCAAGCAGAACCAGGTGAGCAGAGAAATGCCTCCTGCTGCAAGTCACCTCTGTGAGGGGCTGCAAGCACTCAGTGACATCACCAGGCTACTCAAGGCACCCCCTACCCAAAAGGGCCCTGCAGCACAGCAATGCCCAGAGGCAGCTGCTGAAATAGAGGGGAGTGAACAGAGATCAAGGCAGAGCAGCTCAAGTGCAAACCAGGAATGCTGGCTGCTGCTGGAGCAGTCTATTTGCATAGGGTAGTGTGACCTTAGCAGCTTTTTGGCTTCAGAATAGAGCAGCCCTATACCCAAAATTACATGCTTGTGACTGTGCTGCAGGAAACCTGGCCTGTTACAGACCAGTACTGCTGCTCCTCACAGGTCTTGGGAGATTAATTTATGTTTCTAGCCTATTTTGCACAACTAAGTAAAGTTAAGAAGTGGCAAAAGGATAAAAGATTGTCTTTCCCATATACTCTACAGTCTCAAAGCAGAATAAGCTTATCTTTCACCCTGACAATAGCAAGGAATGATGTTCACTTTCTACAAAGTTTGGCCTTACCATGCATCTCCAGATATTCATATGATTAAGGAATAAACAACCCACATGACCACACAAACTGCTCAGAGCATGGTACTCACTGAGCTTTCAGCAAGTCTTTTTCTCTCTTCTCCAGTTCAGCTCTGGCTTTATTTCTTTCTTCTTCTTCCATATCAAGCTTAGTCTCAAGAGCTTTTCTCTCCTCTTCAATCTTTGCTTGCATCTCTACCATCTTATCAGGGGAAACTTTCTTTTTGCCTTTGAAAGACATGGGGAAACAAACTAGTTCACTGAAAAGTAAAATACCCTCTGTATCACAGCATTTTTTCCAAGTTCATGTTCAATACTTGCATTTAACAAAAACTTCATTTGGTATCAGCTTCAAAATGGGCAAAACTCAGTCCTTCAAATCCCATTTTAACATTGGCCAGTTGTCACCAGCTCCTACAGAGCAGCTGTGTAACTAACTGGAACCCAATTCCCCTCAAATATAAAACATAAAAAGAACAGCTGGACACTGCTTGAAGAGAAGTCCAATCTGGAAACTCTGATGTTCTAACAATGCTGATCAGGCCAGAGGAAGGAAAACACAAGACTGTCTTGACCTACAGCTGTAAGAGCTCAGCTACCAAGAGTTACATACCAAATTTCAGATTAGCATCTCTACCATTTCCCTCATTCACTGCCCTCCTTACAGGCTTACCTGTTCCAAAGTGAGAGTTCTTTTAAGAACACGCAACTATGAAAACAGAGAAGTTCAGAACAACCCTATGAAAACCAGGCAACTAAAGAAATTTCTTGATGATATTTGGTGTATGTAACAGTGACTACCCACAGATTTGAAAGTACCAGGCTTGGCTTTGCCTAACCAGCTGTGCCTTTACAACAGAACTACCACAGCAGCACAGGGGCTCCACGTCTTGGAGAGCTACAAAGAGAGCAGCCAGAGCAACTCACTGAACCTACTGACCTCAAGACAGGCCACAAACACCCCAAATTTGAAACAAAGTGTCAGGCTGCTGCTCTTGAAAGCACTCTGCAAGTCTTGAGCCAACTTTCATTGCAATGCCAGGAGTGCCCAAGGAAGGTGAACATAGAGATCCTGGGGGCTTATGTGGAATGAGGATGCATTTCCCCAAATCCACAAGTCCCAAATACCCATTTATTCACAAGTGAATCCATCATTCTCTTGTTTTGCTTTTCCAGACATGAATAAACCCCACCCTGTAGGATGTACTTGAAACTAACAGGAGCCACTGACTGCCACCTGAGTGTTTTCCATAGTGACAATGCACACAATCAGAACACACTCAGGAAGCTGTTCAGTAAAAGGCTTCTCCTCCAGTCTTCAAGATATTCAGTTTCATTTATATAAATATGTATGTATTTTATTTATAATCATATATACATTATACACATATACACTCCAGCAAAATGTACTACATATGTAAACATGCATGACCATACTTTCACATCTGCATATATATTTCTTCATAAGAAGAAAGTGTGCACAAGAGCTTTAATTACTTTGGCTGCAAGGTAAGGACATCACCACTACAGCAAACAACATCTTCATTGCCATCTGCTAAACTTCAGAATCAGATAATGAGCACTTCTTTCTGGGCTTGTGGTGCAAAAATCTCTCACTAATTAGTAATTGAGTAAGAAGCTTTCTGGAAGTGCTATACAGAGCTCATCATATGAGATAAGCCAGATAAAGACTTCTTACAATTAGGACACAACCCTATATATTCTCAGTTTAGGAGAAAAGGTTGAAATGAAGCAAGTTGTTAAGATCTTTTCACAAGCTTTGCAATTGTAAGGAGGTGAAAATCAATTACACCAACCTGCTTGATCTTGCATTAAGAGGAAGTAGAAAGCAAATCGCAGAGAGGCAGCAAACACATAAAAAGAGGAGAGAAAATGTTATTGCTTTGATCATTTTGGACAAAGATCATCAGCACCAGAACAAACATCAGATTTTACATTCATGTTTCTAGGGTAGAAAATATGAGATAATCATAACTAAAACCCCCTCTTATTAGAGCAAACACTAATGCATCATGTTACTCTAATGCAGAGACTGTGTCTGTACTTCACAGTGCTTTGTAAATCCAGGATAATCTTCAGCTCACTCTTGCATTCTTCTGCCCATTCAAAGCAATGCTGGATCTAAACACAACATTAGGAGCCAGCTGCAAGGATCATGACCTAAGAAACAGTTAAAGGGGGTGGATTTATCCTTCAATTAACAGACTTAATGCTCCCCACACTCAAGAGAGCCAATTCTGTTATATTACCTGTAAAATATTAGCATTCAGAATACATGTTCTAAGTTTTAACCAAGATTTCCAAGCCAATTCTTTGCAAGATACAAGACAGTTGCACACAGGGAGTCTCAACACAAGGTTTCTCCATTTAATTACACAGGGGATTAGTAGGTTAATTTGCAGTAATTGGTGCTTCCATAGAGGTATAGGGCCAATTTGGTTATTCAAGCAAGTGCAACAAAAAAGGCAGGACAGGAAAGGGATAATGAAAGACACCACATGCAGAAGGGTCACACAAGAGGACAGTTAATATCCCAAACCACAAAAAGCTACCCTTATCCCAATTGCCAAAAGCCCAGCACAACTTCCCCAACCGAGCTGTCTCCAAACCTGCAGGAGATGGACTCATCCACCTGCTGACACATCAGCAGTTTGCTATTAACTGTCCTCATCCAAATAAAACACTCAGGTTCCAAGCAAGCTTTAAAGGAGCAGGATTGAAGCAATCAAACTCCCAGGCTACAGTCATGACTCACCCAAGGTGTCCCCTGGGTTGTGCTCCTTCCAACCCTGCTACCCCCTTCTCTGAGCTGAGGCTTTCCACTAACATCACTAGTGTAAAGCTGAGTGAACTATACAGCAGTACTTTCCAGGGTCTCTCCACACAGGGAGAAGAGTGGAGTGCTTCTGTCCAGGATCAAAACAACACCAGGTGAAGTCCCCACAAGCTGAGGACCAAGATGTGATCTGTTTCCTCAATCCTCACTGATTGCAGGGTTTTTACAGGCACGGTGACCTCTCTAACCAAGACCAGACTTTCCTCACTATTAGATCAAAATCTGGATTTTGATCTAAAAACCCAACCACCAAGGATATTTTTTAAAGTATCTGCAAAAATAAAGCCAATCAACCAAGCATTCCCACATTTTTTTCATAAGAGCCTCATGCTTATGTTCTCCAAAACTAATGGCTGTTCACCAAACCTAATTTTGAGAAGGCAGAGTCCAATATAATATAGAATACATATCTAGCTGTCCTAGATATTTCATATTGTAGCAATTCCCATTAAAAAGTGAGCTCAGTTTTTTCCCCTGTACTTTAAAAGGCGCATTTACCACAAGCTGTAAACTGGATTTTTGAAACCTATTATTTCTAAATTACCTTTAAATCTTGCTCAAGCAGCCTGCTACATTGTCTCCTATTCTCTGACATATCTGGCTAACAATGTGCACGTTGAATAACCATTTCAAGCATGGAAGCAGCAAAGGAAAGGCATGCTTTAGCAGAGTTACAGCTTGAGGTTTATCTTTCCAACAGACAAAGCAGGGAAGAGTGCAACATTGCAAAATGGAGTGTGTAGATTATGGAAAGGCCAAAGCTTAAAGGACTTAAGAGCTCCCACTCACTAGTGAAGGACTTATCCAGAGGTTTCTCTATGACAGAGCATGTGGAGTCTGAACTACTGCTGCTGCTACTGCCTGGAAAACAGAAATGCATCCCACAGAAAAACCCAGAGAGGAGGAAACATGCAGATGGGAAGTTAGTTCTAAAGGAAAGAAACCCAGAAGAGCCAGCAACCTAGTTGAAAAAAGCACAAGTTCCCATTAGGAAGCATTTGCTAGGATCCCTCCCAGACTCAGCTTGCAAAGCCACCACTTCCCAGCACAAAACTGCATGCTCAGAAAGAGATTTCAGTTAAAACCCATCTTAACCAGACTACAGCTTAAACAACATGCCAAGGCAGCTTCCATTTCAAGCAACAACAGCAGAGAACACCAGATCATAGTGGAGAAGGCTGTGGATATCTGCCATAGCAGAGGATTCAGAGACCATGAATCCTTCCCAGTGTTATGCACATGGCAATGTGCACTTCTCACTCTGGGAGGCAGAACCAGCTTACACAGGGACAGCCAGTGTGTACTCCTGTGAAGCAGCTCCCTTAGGGAACTTAACTAGAGTAGCTCGTTTGGGAGTTGAATAAGCCAGTTATTCACCCTCTACTCCTTTCAAGCAGCACTTTGAAGGTGGTCTCCCTGTGGGAGGAGATTTGGGCAGGACATTTGGAGACAGTGGTCAAGCTTTCCACTTCTAGAAATAACCAAAAGGTGAAAAATGTACTTGTTACACCAAAGGCATGGCAGAAGTCATTTATGACTACTTGGACAGACACCAAAATGAAGAGTACACCTAAAAGCAGGAATGCTTTAACAGAAAGACGTGGGTGCTTCAGGACAGAAAGGCAGTTTGAATGTCAAAATGAATTAACTAGAAAAGCTGGGATGTAGCACTGGGCTTGATTTCTCGACTATCCATTAGGAATTACCAGCAGGGTTCTAGAAGAACAGCAAGTTGCAAAGAAGCCACAGCATCCCATGGTTCACAGTGACCTGCAGTTCCAGGTTCAGCAACATCCCCTGGAGTTTAGATGACACACAGCAGTTTAACACTGATGTGGGACAAAGGAATTTTGGGATTTTCAGACCACTCCCAAAAAAAGTATGTGCAGCTCCCATTAAGCTTTTCAGCTAGCACAGAGACACCCGAAGTTCAAGTTTTCCCACCACCAATATAAAATAGAACACCGGCAGAGTCAGTGACCGAAGATCCGTAAGAGATGAATCCTTTGCCTAAACCACAGCCAAAATTCCCCTCCAATCATACCCATGGCTATAAAAACCACACCTGCCTACAGATGATCTTTGGTGTGTTCTTCCTCCCACCTCTGCGAGCAGGGGAAGTTCCACACCACCAGTGACAAGCCATACGCAGCCACCTCGCGGCACCCAGGGAGCCACCACAGAGGATGATGTCACGACAAGCACAGCTACCCAAGTGGAAGCAGGTACTACACAGCTTTGGAGCTGTCCATCTACACAGACAGCAACAAAGGGCTTCGTTTCTAGGAGAGGCATGATAATTGCAGCGGCATTGGGCATCTCTACATCTCCTCTTGTCCCTGCCTGGCTCTGGCTACACTCCCTACACCAGCCTGTGGGTCAGAGGAGGCTGCTGGCACTGACAGGAATCCCTGCTGCCTTACCCCGCCGCTTCTTCCGCTTCTCTTCTCCAATCTCCCCATCTTCATCCTCCTCTTCAGAGTCGCTGGTTTCAGAACCAGAGATCTCTTCCCCTGGAAGAGAAGAGTGTGGTTTTATCAAAAGCTTTCCTTCACCTCATAATAGCTCGTTACTCAGCATTTGCCCAAACACAGCAGTGCCTGACATCAACTTGTGAGTACTCGCAGAAGTCCTGAACTGTTGTGCAGGCAGACAGCTTGCCATGGCTCAGGAAACTTAAAGACAATCAATATAAGCATCTGAATGCTGCAGTGTCAGTGTGTATATATTAAAGGTCAAGAGGCTGCTTTTTATGGAAAATAGAGCATCTTTGCACAGCTGAAGCTATGAAGTTTTCCTAGTAGGATTCTATCATACCTTCTCTTCCCCCTCATGCTTCTTTCTCAGATGAAAGAAAAGATGCATTACTGACCATTTTCTACTTCTCCTGAATGAGGCAGACATCAAACAGCAAGGCATGCTGGAGTTACTGCTACAGCTGTTCTGTGAGTATCTCCAGAGAGAGATGTTGTGACATCTGGTCACTGTTTAGCAAGCATCCCTCTAGCAGGGTCACTCTATGTTGATGGACTAATAAGAGACACAAGGCTACAAAGTCACATGGCTTAAAGAAACTTTTTGTTGTTCTACAGTGTTTAGAAACCCAGTTCCAGCCCCACAAATTTGGTTCATTTTCCTCCTGATAAATGCATCCCTCCTCTCCAGTCAGAGAAGAAGTGTGATCTGTTGTTACAGTTCAGTTTAATTCCCTATACCATGTCAGTTGTGTCCAGAGCCCCCATACTTGCAAGGGAACCCCAGGGAAACCCAGGCACACTGATCCCAGCCCAGAGGCCGCCACTCACCCTAGTGCCAAGTGCCACCTAGTGGGAAAGCCAGACCCCACAAACAGCCTTAGCCACCTCTCCTGGCAACCAGCAGGGCAAACAAAACCAGAACACCTACCTGCACTAGTGGCTGACCTCCTGTGACACATATTCAAGTAGCAAAGAATGTTTCCATTCAAGCAGAAAAAGCATTGTACAAAGAGGAACACAAGAGGGAAGGAAAGTCTCACCTTCTTCCAGTTTTTTCTTAAGCTCTTCAATTTCTTTTTGGAACTGGCGGAGCATAGCATCCTTGGGATCCTCATTAATCCTGGCCTTGTTCTTTATGTTCTTGGCTCTGTTTGCATACCTGAGGGTGCTGATGGTCTCATCATAGTTGTAGTCTGCTGGTCCGATGTTTGCACACTGCGACACGTGGAGACCGAGTTACTGGAGGACAGTGTCAGAGCCCAGCACAAGGCACTGCAGGAACCCAGCCCCAGCTCTGACAGTCTCACACTGCTACTCCTCCCCAAGCTTTCCTGTTGCTTCTACACTGAAGCCACTTTTGGCTACCCAAGCACAGATTCTGTTTGATCTCACATATGTATGTACATGTGTGCTGTGTTTAGAACCTCATCTATACAGAGGCTAAGAGAAGGGATAGGAGATACACACAGAAGGTTCTCTAAACTGCCAGCATCTTAGGATTAGTGAGGTAAATGCCAGGCTGTTCAAGTTGCTATGCTATCCCTGCAAAAATGCAGCCTAATAGCTGGCACTGGAAAAAAGCATCTCTTAGCTTACCATCATGGTTTTGGAGTTTCCCCCCAGGGAGTCCTGCAGCAAGCGTGTGAGTTTGGAGTTACGGTAGGGCACGTGGGTGCTCTTGCCATCCACCAGTGCAGAGATAACATTGCCCAGTGTGGAGAGAGAGAGGTTGATCTTAGTGGCTTCCTTCAGTCTCTGCCCTGTGGCTCCAGTTTTTGTCTGTCTTTCAGAACCCTGCAAAGGGAACATGAAGCAGGAGTTAAAACAGATCCTCTGATACATCTCCCTCCAAAGAGAATCAGCTACATGTGAAATCTTGCTAGCAGCCATGTCACTAACAACTTCATCCATTATTAGAGAAACTGGCTACATATCTCAGACATTGTTAAAGAGACAAGTCAAACAGGTTTTAAACAGAAGCTTCCAGTGCCAGGAAATTCTGCATTGCTTAAAGCAATGCAGCTGGGAAAATTGAGATTTTCCTCCCCGTGAACAAAAACATTATGGAAGTCAGTCAGCAGTTAAAAAGCATCCCAGCTGGAGCTGCCAACCACCACCTACAGCACTTCCTATCAGCAGAACAAGAGCAAACAGCAACACTTCAATTACTTTAAATTTTCAAAGAGCATCCTATACACACATCATGTAAATAAGTTAAAATGCATTTAAAAAAGTTGAATGCCTCTAGTCTCACTTTTTCTGCATCTTCCCCAAGGAAAGATACCTCAGTGTAAATCTTGGGTTAAAGCCACATTTTACCACCACAATAACATTGGTTCAAACTGTGACACTGAGGGAAGGAACCTGCAAGTGATGAACAACATGGTCACAACCCTCTGGAAAAACCTCAAGAACCCAAACCAAACGTGCTGCCAAAGACGTGTCTGGCGCTACTCACAGCAAGGTCGACGAGGTGCAGCTTGCCCATGCGCACGTGCATGTTCCCATCCACCCCCTTCTCGCTGCACTCAATGGTGATGGTGAAGATGGCATGTGAGCGAGAGCTGTGCTCGTTCATGTTTGTGGCACCAACAGAACCTTTTAACAGAGAAAAAGGCAGTGATGTCCTCAGAATTAATCACATTTTCCTCTAACTCTTCCTGCTCTCAGAGGCGGCTCACTCCTGCTTCTTTACCCAACCCTCTATTCCAGAGGATGGCAAAGGGATGCTCAGACTCATGAGCAAAGTCTATTCTTGGGCACTGAAGTTGCAGTACACTTCCAACCTGGACTAGTAGCAGGTCCTGCAGCCTGTTACAGCTCTAAGCCAGCCACGGACTCCCAAGACCAGCAACTGCCCTCATCTGTTTAAAGATCAGCAGCTTACGGTGTTCACAGCAGACCCCTGAAAACAGTTGTATTTTGGGAAATAAGAACACAGCAACCCATGCCAAGGGCAACAGGAGTCAGAACTTTAAGTCATTAAATAATCTGAGCCTAACTAAGAAGTCCTCCAGAACACAAACTACCTCCCACTTGCAGCATAGGGCTGATGTTCACCCTGATCAGAACTGAAGCAGAAAAAGGACAAAGAGACACACGAGCAGTTCTGACAACACTGACTGCCCTCATTGCATCCTCCCTTTGCTGATCCCCACTGGCACTGGCCGATGTGGGAAGCACAGTCTTCTCTACCAGCCCCTGCACAAAAGGGGTTTGGGAGAAGATTCCCTTTTTGCTCTATTCAGCCACTCTTCCCAGCAACAGGACAAGGATCTCCTACTGTGGCCTGGCAACCAGACCTTTACTCTGTCTGAGCTATAAACCTGCCCACAGCAAGGCTACGTACGGTTCTTGTGGCCCAGAGTCATGATTCTGTCCATATCATCTGCATTGTTTACAACATAAGCTGAAAGGTCTTTGATATAAACTCCCACATCAGGTCTCTCTTTCACCTAAGAGAGAAACAGTTCAGACTGAGCATCCCTAGGAGATCCCCAACAGTAATTCTAGTGATACTGTAACAGTATAGTGGTTTACTCCTCCATTTTCTGGCTTGCACATAAGCACTTGGAATCAGAACAGGTAAGGAATAAAGACTCATGCATGACAATATACTACTGTTTTCCTCTGGGAGAAGGACATGATTTTAAATCCTAGTCTCCAATTCCCAGGACTAGGTGAGGGGCCTTTGGGCTAGAACTGCAGGTGCAAAACTGCCTCAGGTGGAACAGCCAGTTTGTGCAACTGACCGAGTGGAAGAGATTCAAAGAAGCCAGAAGTGACATCCAGCATTGCATCGCAAAAGAAAGAGGACTGCTGAGGAGCCCCACCTCCCACTTCCCTGCAAGTGCTTCTCTGATCTTCAAAACAGAATACTGGTCTGATTCAAAACAAACACCACATTCAGAAGAGGAGGCTCACCTCTAACCTCTGGGTCTGGTCCTTTCCCAGCAGGTCCCGTACTTCCTCATTGTAAATTTCCAGGTAAGAGACCCGAACTAAAAACCTGCAGATGAACAGCTGGGTAGTTCACTTAGCAAAACATTTGCTGAAGTCCCACAAACACAGTGACAGAGTGCAAAGAAAACAGTGAAATACCAACACAGTCCTGCTGCCCCTCAAGAATGCCTAAGTGGGAGCCTATCATCTTTGGAGAAGTACCATTTCTGTTATTGTCAAGGTCAGGCTCCTGCTACACATGGACTCACATTAAAAAANCAGAAGCAGTCAAGGGCAGGCATTTACCTTGTATCCCCCTCTGCCTTGGCAATGTGACCAAATATATGGGCAAAGGAATTGGGAATGATGCCTCTGAGCTCAGGAACTGCTCGGACCCCTTCCATGGTGAAGGTTTTGCCTGTTCCAGTCTGCCCATATGCAAAAATAGTACCTGAAGGATAAGATAGAAGAACAAACTCTAAGAAGTTGAGCCTTCTCTAAACTCTAACAGCAGTTTTATTTCATCCCTTCTTAGCCTGATAGCACCAAACACCTCTATTTTTATGGAGGTAAAATTTTCCACCCACTCCAGTAGCGACTGGAATACAAGGCTGGAGCAACAGAAATGCTGGGCAAACACAGCAAACAGGACCTATCTGCTGCTCAATCCAGCCTGCAAGGTGTGTAATAAAGTCAGCTTGTTTTAAAAGGGCAGAGTGACTAAAGCATGGAATGTTAGTACACTTCAGTTTCACAAACAAACAATGCGGGCCAGCCCAATTAATAACACAGCCAATTAGCAGCACATGATTATACACCAACAGCAAACCCAACTACTAATCATTAACCCACAGCAGAAATGGTGTGAGGCTTCTACAGCAGAACCACAGCAAAACCCCAGCCCTGAACCTGCAGATACAGCTACAATTTGGACTAAAGAATCAGCCTGCACAAGAAAGCATTCAGAAATATTATCTAAATCCCAGACTCTGGAACTCCAAAAATATCCCAGTTCATAGATTTAGCCTAGCATTGCTGAAAACTCATGTTTTTGTTATCAAGACTGGAAAAACTGAGTGTAATATTTCAGCTGGAAGGGACCTACAATGATCATCTAATCCAACAGCCCAAGAAATTCAGAGCTGACCAAAAATTAAAGAATGTTGTTAAGTGCACTGAATAAATGCCTCTTAAATTCCAACTTGGGGTAACGATCTCCTCTCTAGAAAGCCTGTTTCAGTCTCTCAGTAAAGAAATGCTTCCTAATGTCCAGTGTAAACCTCCCCAGATACAGCCTTAAATCGTTAACTTTCAAACCATGAATTTTAATCAGCTGAAACCAGTGTCTGTTAGCACAAGAGATTATCAGGCATTTTACAAACCTTGGAAAACTTTGTAAACTGTTCTTGTTTGTGGCATACTGTTATGGAAAGCAGTAATCAGCTTTCCTTTAAATATTACATTTCCATGAGTAACAAACACACACAAATCATGGCCACGCTCTTCCCAGCTGCAGGAAGCAACAGACTATCTATGGGGAAGGGCAGATGTGTTTAAGTACTCATCTCAGTTGAAAACAGCAAAGTTCAGAGGAAAAAATGCAGCAGCTCTCTGCAGAGGTCTGGTATGCATAGCTAGTGACAGCCCAGCGTGGCAGCTCCTGGGTACTGAAATTTACAGTGAGGAGCTGCTGGGAATTCTGATAATGACATTAGTGCCTATCTTTTGCAAAGAGCAGATAAAGGATAAAAACATGAAGCTAAGTGACCTCAGTGGAGTCTCCTTCATCACCCATCTCCCACTGTTAATGACAGTAGTGGGTACAACCACTGAGCACTGAGAACAGCAAGTACCTCCAGGCTATTTTAAGTTAGAGGCCACAACAGAAATGATCTGCGGCTACAGCCCTCAGAAGGTGAAACAAGATCAGCAGGAATTTTAACAAAGCAAAGAACAGAAGACAAGATGGGATCCTTCCCTCACAACAAGGGACTTACCATTGTATCCCTCTAGGACAGAATCTATAATAGGTCTTGCTGTTAAATTATAGACATCCAGCTGTTTACTCTCTGGTCCAAAGACTGTGTCAAATGTGAATGTCTTAGGAGGCTCATTGGAGGAGTCTGTTTTATGCACAGTTATGGTTCCCCTCATCTCATCCACGTTCACTGCCATCTTGTAGCCCGTAGCCTTCTCCCGGTCATTGAGAGGCCGGCAGCGAACAACCACCTTGACATTGTCACAGCTTTCTGGCTTGTCCAGCTTCTCAGGCTTGTTAATCTAGAATTGTTTAAAAAGAAATACACAGGCTGTAAAACTAGTGCTAGAATCACAGAAGGGTTTGGGGTGCAGGAAAGCCAGTTCCACCTCCTGCCATGGGCAGAAACACCTTCCACTGGAGCAGGTTGCTCCAGCCTGGCCTTGAACACTTCCAGGGACAAAACAACCACAGCTTCTCTGGACAGCCTATGCCACAGCCTCACCAACCTCACAGGAAAGAATTTCTTCCTAATATCCAATCCAGCCCTGCCATCTCCCACTATAAAACTGTTGTGTGTTTAAGCACAAACACTGTTGGATCAGCTTGGGCAGCTGCATCTCCAGAGGATCATGAACTTGGGCACTTCAAACCAGGACTGGTTTATAATTAAAGGTGAGAGAATAACACATTCAGGCAATGGGATCTTCTTCTGTTTGCCAACACAGAAACCGAATGAGTAAGCTTTGAGCATTTCACATTCAACATAATCTGAGAATTTTTTCAAAAAACAATTTCACCTTGCAATCTGCAACAAGTTTTCTGGAATTCGGTGTAGCCATAACATTCTTTTCCAATAACATGGACTATACACTCTCAAACCTCACAGAGCACACAGCTAAACACCAGGGAGTGCTGGATGAAGGAAATTCATTTTAATTACAACCCTCAGTGTACATGCTTAAGTTTAATCCTTTAGAAAACCTGAATGTTGTATTACAAAACCTCACATTCGTTTTCTTTCATGTAGTTACCAAAACAAATCTTGAAGCACGGCTGAATGAATCTAGTTAAGCCTGAGACACTCCCCTTGGCTAGAGGTGCTGCAGCTGAGGGTTAGCTACTCCTAGAGCAGCTATATTGGATGTCAAGCCGAAACAAATCGTGTTTCCAAGCGCCTCTCCCTCCAGCTGCCACCCGACCCTATTCCTCTCAGGCCTCAGCAGCGGCTTTTGCCGCTTTTGCCGAACGCAGAGAGCGGCTCAGCCCACCTGGGCGGGGAGGGACGGCACACGAGGCGCCGGCCAAAATCAGGAGCGGGAATCGGGCGTCTCCAGGAGCCACCCGGCATAGCGGCCGAGATTCTCCGGGGCGGCCGGACCTCCACTCCCCGCTGCCAAGGTGCCGCCACCTCTGCGGGGCCTGGCGCCGCCCGCAGCCCCTCATCACCCCCCGCCCCGCTCGG
>WEIU01007906.1:2256106-2286590 GCA_013389925.1 Aegithalos caudatus | reverse complement strand
AAAAAAAAAAAAAAAAATGTCCTGCAAGACCCAGAAATGTGTTTTCCTTTCGTGTGCAACCCCCAGGTAAAACTGGAGCTCCCAGATGGGAGGTTTTGCCAAGAGCGTGCCCAAGGCTGCTCCTTGCCTGCTTGCGCTGCCGTGCCCGTCACAAACACTCGGTTGTTTCCAGCAGCCCGGGATTGACAGGCAAAACTCGATATTCTGGCGCTTTCCCCCCTTCATTTCAGCACAGGGCAAAGCTGAAAGGGTCCATTTGCCTGCCTTTCCCGTGGTGTGGAGGGTGGCACGGGGGTAGCCAGGGCAGAGCCGTGTCCCTGCTGCCTTGAAGCCGCCGCTGTTTGTGCCGGAGTTCTCCTCTCCCTGCCCGCAAAACGTAACCCGAGCCTGCCTCCACCAAACTCGCTCAATTTAAAGTTTACACAAATCATCTCCTTACTTCCAGTTTTCCTTGGCTCTCTCCGGGGTTTTATTTGTTTTTCAGCCCTTTTCTCAGAGGTGGTTTCTCAGCACCCAGCTGCCCCCTAATTCCAGGGCAGAGGGAGCCTTCCAGGGGTCAGGTTTCCCACCTGGATGATGCTCAGCATCCCGCAGAGCCTCAGGGAAGGGAAGGGCCAAGTGATGTGGAGGAACTGGGAGATGCTGGCTTCGTTATCCAAGCAAAAGAAAAGTGGTGAGGATATTACAGTTCTGCAGCATCCCAAGGACAGTGTCAGGAGGTCACCCAAAATCCAGGTGTAGCTTTACAATAAGGAAATCCAGGAGAAAAAGGGAGAGATTTCTGGCAAGCAGGTCTGTGTGATTCTGAGCACTTAAAGAGGCATAGAAATCCTTCAGTTTTATAGTGATGTTACATAGATCTCTGCAAAGTGTTAAGTGATGAGGGTAAGACCTGAAGATGCAGTTCCAATCCAAAACGTGCCTCTGCTTGGGGACCAGGCAGATTCACTTTTTCTGGGTTCTTTAAACCTTAATCCTCCCCCAGGATACCTGACTTTATATAAATGCACACCATAAGACAATCCTTGTCCTGCTTTTGTGGAGTTACTTTTCATGCTACTCCACTCACACACTGTAATTTAAACCAATTTCTATTGGCTTAATATATACTGGAGATGACTTAATTTTATTTCTTTTTCTTTTCCCCCCTCAACCCCCTGCTAATTCCTCCCCTCAATTTTCATCTCCCAAGACCATAGCTAGAGCAGTTTTTGTCATGATTATCACTCATCATAATTGAGCCAGCCTAACTCATGATGTCATAAGAAGAAATCAACTCTCTTAAGCTATTTTGTAGACAGCTCATCTCAATAATTCCCCTGCCTTTACCCCAATAATAACCTTATATCTTTCTTTTTGGCCTGTTTTTTTTTATAACTAGCATAATTGGTTTTGTCATGATGGTAGCAGTGCTTTGAGTGCCAAAAGCATATTCCCAGAGCAGCTGTGATGAAAAACATAGCAGTGAATTTTGCAAGTCATTATTAGTCATTTGCCAAAAATGAATGGCAGCTCAGGCTCCAAGTGTGTTACCCAGAGGATGCCCAGGAAGGAAACCTCTGTGTGCCAGGGGCTTTCTTCTTTCCACCCAGACAGGGCAGGCTTTCACTGAGGCTGGTCAGCATGATTCATGTCCTGCCAGAAAAAAGCTGGGACCCATTTCTTGGAAGAAACAGGAATGGAAGCAAAACCTGATTCACAGTGTCTTCATATTTCTTGAAAAACTGCTTTTTAAAGTTTGCCTTGCTGTCAATTCAGATTCAGTGAGCTGACAGTGCCTTAGCTGTCCTTTTCTCCTTGCTCTAAGTGCAGTTCCTAAGTGCAAAAGGACACTTTTCCCTAAGTGCAGTTATTGCACCTTCAGGGGTTACAAACCCACACTCCTGATGTGCAGTTTCTCAAACCCCAGCAGGGGGATTTCCCCCTCTGGACTTCTCCATGTGATGCTGTGGCTGTGATTCCCTCTCAGCTCCATCCTTTCCACATCCTCTCCTCATTTTCCACCCCAGGCTCTGCAGCAGCCCTTTGCTGAGCACCAGGGAGGGGTGACAGGCTTGGAGCAACCCTCAGTTCTCTGATTTCTGCTCCAATTTCACTGCACCACAACACTTTTCCCCTCTCCGTGTTTGTGGCTGGAAAACATCTGAGACTGTTTTCCTCATCGAAACTTCCATCTGGGTTAATTTTGACAGTTCTTATTTTACCTCTCCTCTCCCCAGCCTCCAAGATGCCCCTCTTGTTGCTTTTGCTCCCTCTTTTTGTATGTTTGATAAGACTCCCTTGATTCTGCCACGTGGGACAAGGAGAACAGCTTTCTCTTTAGCAGGGAGGTAGATTTGACAGCATTTTTTTTTGTGTTTCCTAATAGTAATTCCAACACCCTTGATCACAGCAGTCATTGAGCCCTTCAAGCTCTGACTCCTCCAGCTCTACATCCTTTTTGATACTGGGAGCCATGGTGTTACTTAGAGTGAGTCAGTGGTGATCACTCAGTTTAAAGCTTTTTGCCATGAGTTAGGAAGCACTTTTGCAGTGCTTAACCAAAATCAGGGCAAAACCAGCAATTCCTGAGGAAGCCCATGCAGGAACAACTGGGCTCCACCAGGTTAGCAGAATGATTTCTCCAATTTCCCCATGGGAAATCTCCATCAAGAGCACAATTCTTGGCAGCTTCCCTCTCTCCAACACCCTGCAGAGGTCATTGCCAAGGTCCAGTCTAGGTCAGACAGGCATATCTCAGCACAAATCTGTCCTGGGCAGATTCTGACTGCTCCCTGATGGATCTCTTTTCTATGCATCAGCAGCACAGCAGTGGCTTGTGATTTATCAGATCCCCACACCGAGGCTCCTGCTGCTCTGCACAAGTCCTGCCAGAGAGTCTGAACCAACTCATGTGATAATTTTAAGGGCTTTTGTAGTCTTGATTGGGGAATTTGTCTCTTCAGGTAATATTTCTTCCATCCCTGAAGGCCCTGTGTGAATTTCATGGACTTATTTGGCTCTTTAAGTCCTCCCTTGCTGGGGAGAAAGTTCCTGTGAGCTCATGGATGGCTGTGCTCTCTCTGCCCTTCCATAGGAGCCCTCTTGTTCAGGCCTCTCCAAAATCCACCTTTTATCCTCTGCCACTTTTGATTTGTTGGTGTTTCTTCTTCCACCAGTACTTTTTTTCAAGCCTGGTTTTAAGTACAAGGGAGGTTTAAATATATTACATTGTTTATAGCAGACATTTCTGCTTCAGTTTAGCTGGAAATGTTGCATCAGGGGTGGTCCTTGCCTCATTTGAAATAATCTTTAATCTCCCACCAGCCAGGAATCACTGCCACTTTCCACTGAGTGCTGAGGAGCAGCCTGAGCCTGGCTTTGCTTGATGGCCAAGGGCCCAGGTAACCTGTCCCTCTGCAAATTCTCCTTCTAAAGAAATAAATTTCTCCCTTTCCAACTTCAGGGGGAAAAAAACCAAAACACACCTCCCCTCCTCCACCCAAAAAAATCCTGCAAAACCAAAACCAACCAACCAACCAAACAAAAAACCAAGGAAAAAAGAAAAAAACACAACCCAACCCAACAAGAACTCAAAACAAAATAAAACCCCAAGAAAAAACCTAATGATCTCAGCAGATCTGAGAATTTCCTCTGGGGCAGATATTTGGCACTGTCCTGTCAGCTGAATCCATGGACAGCCTACTCTGATGAGCTCCAGGGAGACCTTGGATTTGGGCAATCTCCAGTATATGACGAGCTGCTCACCAGAGCCCTTTCAAACCAGCTCAGCTCCAAAGAATTGTTTCACTTCCATCAGATGTGTCCTTACCCCCAGCCCCTTCTGTGTGGGATTTCTTCCTGCTGATGTTCTTTTTGCAGTGGACAGGGAGCTTAAAAAGGATGGGAAAAATCCTCTTCCTGTGATGCTGTCATTAGATGTACACTCTGGGAACTGCCTTCTTGGCAGAAGTGTGGAGAAATCATATATTTCCTTTGGTTTTTCCTTGGAAATACATTAAAAAATGACAGCAGTCACACAAAGTTGTATTGTTACCAGTGAATGCTGTTTGGGGAAAACTTGTTTTGCTGTTTCTTTTCCATACATTTATTTGGGGGGTTTTTTTGGCTGCTTTCCTCTTCCATAATCAATAAACTTCAAATTATTGTAGGATTTGGAGCTTCACTTAAAAAAAAAAATCAGAACTTGACAAAATGCCCACAAATAGAAGTGGAAAGTCTCCCACTGACTTTGAGAAAGATTTGCTCGTGTCAGAGAACATCCAAGAAATATTTTATTTTATGATGCTTTCAGAGTTCAGGAAATGGTGACTCTTTAAATCCAAAGAGTAGATGAATGCTGGCTCACACATTTGCAGAATTTTTATCCTGCTCCAGCATCACTATTTGGCTTTGGAAAGGACACTGCTGAGGACAAAGCACTAATATGGAAATGTCCTATTTTTTGCCCCTGTTGTCATCATAGGCTGCCCAATATTCTTAAATTTTACTTTAAAACATTGTTTGGTCAATCAACTTGAGATCTGAAGAAAACTGATTTAGGAATAGGATTCTCCTTTGCTTAGCAAAAGGAGATATAACAAGACACAACATCCAGGCAAATTTGGGCTGGAAACACGGTTCAAAATTTTAATGGTGGAAGTAGATAACTATGAGATACCTCATGAAGATTTGAGTTATGGGTGGGATGTATAGGATTCTCCATCCCTAGAAACCAAAATTGGGTTGTTTTCTTCTGGGTGCTCAGCATGGCTCAGAGGCACCACTGGGTAGGGAAAAATTCATGACAAGGGTCATCCTGGGTTGTGCAGGAGGTGACAAAGGACCCTCATTACAGCCCACCCTGAACTCATAATCACAAAATTGCATGAAGCAGGTAATTATTGACAGCATGCACTTCCAATCTCAGTTCTCATGCAGGTGACAGAAAGTTCCCTCTGCAGAGAAATGCTCTGGGAAACAGGGAAATTCTGCTGCAGCCTCTGGAAAGCAGCATGGTGTGGGAGGTGGAAAAGGGTTATAAAAAGTGGAATAAATGAGGTGTTTGGTGCAGGTAAAAATGAGGCTCTGTTTGTCTGATCCTGCTCCGGTGGCAGCCAAAGTCTCAGGATGCTTGGTGGATCCAATCCCTGAAGAAGGGGCTGCCCAACATGCTGATGAGGACATTTTGGGGCCTTAGGCTCTGTTAAACCCCAAGTTATTCTGCAGTAACAAAAGCTGTGAAGTTGACACCAAGTAAAAGGAAAAAAGAAGAAAGAAAAGGGGCCCGTGTTTTGTGGTTAACAATAAAGGAGCGTCACATCTCTTTCCAAAGCACAAACCTCTCAATTTTTACTTCTGTCTCATTCAATTATGCTCAAAGGGCCACACTTAAGAACTGCAGGAAAAAGGAGTCAGACCTTTACAATAAAAGGCACAAAGCTGAGTTTGGCAGTGCCAGCCTTTGCTTCCTGCAGTTCACACTCTGGGGAACAGTCAGGGAATGTGAGGCCAAGGCTGGGCTGGTGCCAGGGCTGACACCTGGGCATGTCCTGGGCTGGCAGCTCTGTACCCACCCAAGGTCACTGCCAGGCTCATCTCAACAAAAACTTTTCTGAGGGCAGATTTATCAGGTTACCCATTTTCCTGTCTCACATAGAAAACTGGGAAGAGACTCTACAAAAGAACAAATTTTCCTTGATCAAGGCACAAACTCCCAGAGAGATTCCATCTAAGGTGTTGGAATCTCTGTGGCTGGGCATGGTGGGTCCACATATCTTGTTCTGGATCAGTGTAAATCTCCCTTCTTGAAGGTTTAAGACCCCCAGATAACCCATACATAAGGTCCCTGGTTCACACCCTTCCTGGGATTGCACTTGAGATTCTTTTCTCTCTCCCATGTTTATTAGTTCAAAATTTGTCCACATTTTTTTATAATTTCCATGCTGTGGCTTGATGTTGTTGTGGATTGGAGCTGATTCTGGTAATCTTAGAGCAGCAAGGCACGGGCTCACAAACATTCCTCTTCCTCCTGCATGGCAGGCATCTCTCTAGGTCTATTCTCTATGCTCTGATTTTTTCACCAGGATGGAAGGAAATCACACAGATGCCTCTGTTCCCACTTTTATTCCAGCTACATAAAATGCTGAGAGACTCTCCCACTTTTCCTGATTTGTTTCAAAATTTATTGGATGCTGAGGAGAGGCAAATGGGATATAACAGGGATGGTGCTGAGCCCAGATGGGATACTGAACTGAAAAAGTTCTTGGATAGGGTGATAGGTAAGGAAGTATGCTAGAGCATTAATACAAAATAAATCTTCCTCTATTGTTTTTCTTTTCCAAGTAAAATTCTAACAGATACTCATTTACAGTCTGGATATCTGCCGTGAAATGTTTGACGCATGGTTAACTTCATGCTGTTAATTATTGGGGGCTTTCTGGAAGTCTCCTGAGGCATTTGGTGCAGAGCAGTGTGGCTCAGCAATTCCTGTGCAGAAGAGGTGGCATTTTCTCCTGCCACCTCTTCGTGGTGGCTGCTGCCAGGCTGTGTCACCTTCCCAGCCAGGATGTCAGCACCAGCTTGGAAAATTCCTTCCCATTCATAATTTAGCCCAGTGCATCAGGCAGAGGATGTGCATCTTTTGGGATAGAGCCAGCAGAAGGGACAGAGCTGCAGAGACCCATGGGTGGTTTAACTCAGAGCCTGTGAGAGCTGGAGCTGCAGCAATCTGCCTTTCCCAGGAGCAGGGCTGGGGACCCTCCTGTGCTCAGCACCCAAACACGGGGACCCCTGACATCCAGGGGGTTCAATGTTGAGTGCCAGCATGGTCCAGCACTCTGGAGAGCTTTTCTTTCTTTGGAGCAAGCCACAGGCTGGTTTGTGTGTGCACAAGAGCTGGGGCTGGGCAGGGAACCACAGCCAGTGGGAGCAGCAGGGCTGAAAGCTTCAAGCTCTGCTTTGTTCCCCGTGAAGCCAGGGAACTTTAGATTCTCCTGCTTACTGGGGAGGCAGGAAAGACAGGAATTTCAAAACTTCATTCCTTCAATTTGCCCTTCCCTCAAAAATGCTGCTCTTCCTTCAATTTCTTCTCTGGTCTCCAGCCCAAGCCAAGTTTTCATAACTCCTTTTTCCCCCCACCCTCTGGTTTGAATTACTGCAGTGTCTATCAGTTTTAGCTGACGTTGTGAATAAACTCTCATAATGCAGAGAACATCTTGCTTTCTAAATCACTTAAGTGATAATCAAATTTAGCAGGATGATTTAGAGCCCAGGAAGTTTGGAGGGTGTGTTTATTTTACTAGAATTTTTTTGTACACAGAAGTGACCGTCCTGCTAACTGTCCATATGAAGAACTTTTAATTCAGAACTTTCCTTCACTACCACGTTTCCACTTTTACTGTAATCCCATGTTTTGGAGGATGCTAAAATCACAGCTTTTGTTGCAGGAGATGGACTAATGCTGAAAACTCCCCAGAGAGAAATGAGCTTTCATCCAAGTGTGGGCCAGACAGCCAATTATTTTTCCTTAGTAAGAACAACTGCTTGATGCTGCCTCATACTTGATACTAATAGTAAGTTAAATAATAACAACAACAGCTGGTGGAAAGTGAAAGAATAGCAGGAAATAGCTCCTCAGGCATCCTATAGTTAGCTTGTGGCCCTCATTGGCACAGGAGATGGTGGTGATGACTGCTATTGTACAAACCATGGCTCCTGCTCAAGAAAAACGAATCCTTATCTGCCTGAAAACTCTCTGTGGGAGGTTCCTGGAAAAGCACATTGCAGTGGTAAGGTGGGAATGACAGACAATGACTTAATGTGTAGGCAAGGTGACTGCTCACCATGGCTAGGAAACTCTGGCAAGGTTCCTTGGAAGCTTCCTGGGAAGCTTATCTAGCCCGAAATAAAATAACATGGGAATTACTGTTCCTGGAATCGTGATGCTTAATCGGTCTTAGAATCACAAAACATAGAACAGTTTGGGTTTGAAGGGACCTTAAAGATCTCATTCCAAGCCCCTGCCATGGGCAGGGACATTTCCCACTATCCCAGGTTTCTCCAAGCCTTGTCCAACCTGGCCTGGGACACTTCCAGGGATGGGGCAGCCAAAGCTTCTCTGAGCACCCTGAGCCACGGCCTCACCACCCTCACAGGGAAGAATTTTTTTCCTAATATCCCATCTAAATCTACCCTCTTTCAGTTTAAATCCGTGCTTCTTTTCTCCTAAGCTCCCTGAAATCATTGGTCAGCTGAACAGAAGGGGGTTTTGTGCACAGCAGTTGTCAGATTTCCATTGCAAAATCACTCCTCAGCTCTACCTGCCTCCAACCTGACTCTGCAGAAAACTTTTCCAGCCTTATTTTGGATCCTAATGCCTGTGAACTAAATGCTGTAGAGACAAGGAAAAGCAATCTGTGAGCTCTCAAGCAGTGTGAGGGCAGGCGGCCTGTCCCCAGTTTGATATTTCCATCCCTGCACTGACAGAATCTGCCTCAGGCAACTCTAATTAGAGGTAAGATTGTGTGAGGATCTGAGCAAATTTATTCAGTTATTCTGCCTATCTTGACACCAGCAAGTTTTTCTCCAGAGTCTGCACATTAATTTTGACATTAAATTTCCTTTATAGGTTTCTAAGTTCATACTTCTAATAAACTTGGCCTGTACTTTTCCCACTGATGTCCACAATATGCTTCATTTTAAGACTGATGGAACAAGCTGAGATTTTTCTGGCTGTTTTATTTCCAGAATGCAGGCTGGAAATTACACAAGGAGCTAAAACATTCTCGAAGCTCTTATCAGCATCATCAGATATATATCACAGTGTTACACAGGAAGGGCTGTCTGCACAACAACTGGGAAAAGGTGTGAGTCATCTCTTCTTACTCCATCTCTGTGAGGGGAACATCACACCACAGCTCATAAGATGCCATTGAACGTGAAAAGGGAAGATTTCAGCTATCAGGGTTTATCTCTGGGATTTTGCAATAGCAATGACCCATGATTCACTTCTAATTTGGGAAGGTTTGGCAGTTGTTGGGGTGGGGGGTATTTTTGGAGTGAATGAAAAGCAGCAAGGAATGCATCCTATGAGATCCAGAGCCCTCTGTTGTACAAAGGCATCAATGCTGCTTGGACACATAAAGGGCAAAGGACTTGCCAAACAGTTGTGTCCTGACACTTCACTGTTGGCTGAAAATTGACATCCACACAGGATTCCCTATCAGCTCAGCTGTCTCTTGTACTTGTTAGGTTGGCTCAGGAGCTGCTTTTTCTGCAGCCATGAATCCACAAATTTTTTTTCTGCAGCCTTGTGCATACCTCAAGTGTGCCATTCCAGCTGCCTTGCTGCAGATCTGCCATCAAGCCATGGAGGTCATGTACATCTGATGGCCAGAGGGGCAGATGAGTCTGAGAAAATCAATAAAAGCCCTACAGAGCAGCCCAGGAGCAATCCAAAAGGGGATCTGCTGCAAACCCTGCCTTTTCAAGTGTTGGGTGCAAATTTCAGCAAGCTGAACCCTGGTGTGAGCAACTTCTTTACTAAGTAAATTGAAGCATTTTGCAGCTAGTGCCTCTGTTCTCTGGGCTGTTTCTCTGTGACTGGACCAAATTTCATCCCAGTACTCCTGTGCAGTCTCCTTTCCAAGAAATGAACAGCCAAGCTGTGGCCAGTATGTCATGGGAACATGAGTGGGGAGGGACACTTAGAAGCAAGGACTACCCAAAACCTTGGTGATTAACTTGATTGGAGTGATTAATATTAACTACACAGAACAAAATGCAAAGTTTGGGAGGTTTGGGGTGAAAGCAAACAGTGCTGTCTCCCATGAACTCCTCTGCTCTTACCCCAAATGTTCACATTGTTTACTCCTTTCAAGACCTGGATAGTCACGTTGACCAAATATTGGCTTTATAATTATGGTTAATCTTTTGTTCTACTTGCCAAGGACAAACAAAACATAATGATGGAGGAAGAAGTTCAGCTGAAGTCTTCAGGCACTTTGAATGGAGGACAAATGTTGGTCTAGAGGACAGATGTTTGTCTAGAGGACACTGTGACTCAGCCATGCACATCTGCATTACCTTTGGAAACATCACAGGGCTTTTGCGGGAGGGCAGCTGGGTAGTTGTAAAAGCTCTTTTGGCTTTCAAATCCATCTCTCTATGAATCTTCTTATTAAAAAAAAAAAAAAAAAAAAAAAAAAAAAGGCATTTTCCTGTGGATTTTAAGAAGCTGAACATAAACTGCTGATTCCTGGATGGAATAACTCACTCCAGCCACCATGAGCTGTGAAATGTCTTTTTTACCAACATCATTACAGCTCTTATTCAAAGTCTGCTGGACTCTGCAGCTCTTCACTGACCCTTGCTGGCCTTAGGCTGATGCATTTATACACAGAAAGAGCTGTCTTGAAAATTTTTTTGAGGTTGGGTTTTGCTGCCACTTTACATATTGAACATGACTGAAGTTTGGGTAATTGTTCCAACAGTGAAAAACACCAGGAACTGAGCCCACCTGAACAATCGCTCTCATCTGACGATCTGGGATTGATTAGGGCCCTTTGTGGATGTCTGAAAATCATCTCATGCCCTTTGATTCGTGGGCAAGCTGCACAGAACACATCCAGTGTCCCACTGAGTGCTGCTCACCCTGAATCCATCCCGGGTTTGTTTTTGGTCACGGGCTCGGCGGGAGGCTGCGCAAACAAAGCTGCCGGCAGCGACCACGCGCGCTGGCGGAGAGGCTGCCAAGCACACGGTGCCAACCTGGGTAAGCCTCCTGTAAACACAGAGTCTAGACAAAATGATCTGCAGACAGAAGCCAGCTCTGATGTCAGAGGAGATCAAGTGTTGATAAAATTGCCCGAACCGGGGAGCCAGAGGGGTTTTGTGTTAAACTCGGATAGCGCTTAGCGGCGGTGTTTTTGTTCGGGTTGAGTTAATGGAGTTTTTGACTTCATCTATTACTTCAGACTTCCTAGCTCTGCATCCAGGATCTGAGTTAACAGGTCTGGAAAGCCTTTGTTTACTCCTTAGGTGCCTTTCTGGACTGCAGAGGGCTGAGCTCATCTCTGGGTGAGGCCTCAGTGCTGTATCCTGACGTGTCCTCCTTGATGCCTCCAGGATGCTGCCTGGAGTGGACAGGTGTGTGATCCCAGGGATAGACCAACTCACCTGGATCCCAAATCCCCTTTCCACATCTGCTTCCTCCCATAAACACAGTGAATCCATGCACTAGAGCAGCTGTTCCCAAATGAGTGCCATCACCTTCAGTTCTATGGATCCTCTGGAGTGTGTGATGTGGGGCTGGTGTGGGCAGTGGCTCAGAAATTTCTGCACATTTATTTCCAGAAAGGGCCTTGAGGTAGGGAATAGCTGAAGCCCAGCAGCTGAGCAGCACTTGCCATCTGGTAGTACACTCCCAGCAAAACTGCTGTGATGAAATAAAGCACAAGCTCCATCTGATCTGTGCCTCACTTTTGCCATTAGAGCTGTGGGATGGCTTCTTGGGGCTCTGGTCACCCTGCTTATCATGTAAATCACAAAGAATCTGCTGCCCCTGTCCAGAGCACACAAAAAATGCTTAACCAGCCCCTTTCTATGCTCCACTGCTCCTCTTAGGCCTTGCATACCTTATCTGAGATTTTAATCACATAATCTGCTTTTGTATCTCTGCAATTGTATCAATTGTTCTGAGGCAGGAGTGGCTGATCAGATCCCAGTTTGTCTCCAGGTTGTCCTGACAGCATCTGCACACACTTTGTTCTGGAAGGCAAACTTTTAACTTGATTTCTAGAACACAGCAACAAAGTTTCCCCAAACCAGAATCACAAACAAACTAACAAACAAAAGTTATTCATGGGAAGTGATTTAGAGTGCAGAACAATCTGTCTCTCACTAATCAGGTTAGGGTCATAATAAGCACCATGAAAGAGAAAGCCTGACGTGTGGCTCCTGTGGTGGGACAGATGTCCCACAGCCTGTGTCCTCGGCTCTCTCTGTTCCCAAGGCACTGTCCTGCTCTGGTCTGCTCCAGGACTAGCTCCAGCGTCTCCCAAAAGATAATTTCCTTTGCTTCCAGCTGGGCAGATATTTGATCTGCTGGATGCTTCTCTGCTCTGACACATGAATGAACACTGGGTCTGACCATGTCTGGTCCTGGAGAGCTGCTCTGAGAAGCCCATGGGGACATCACAGCCCTGACATTACCAGAGCAAGGGCCACCCTCAGCTGTGGCCCCTCTGTTGCCAGTGCCCCTCCCAGGCATGAGATGGCAAAGATGAGGTGTGCCTGTGCCCCCTCCCCTCACTAGGAAAAGCCCTAGGGAAGATGCTCTTTCATATTTCCTCCAGCTTCCCCCAGAGGCACAGAAAAGCCCTGAAATGAGGGAAGACATATAATCTATGTTTTTGGATTTGGCTTAAAAGTGAGTTAACCTCCCTCCCTTTTTTCTTTTGGTGGAATTTCCTTTGTTTCACTGAACAGCTGCAGGCTGCAAGGTCCCAGAATTGTAATTTTGGCCACCATATACTGTCACAGTGTGTATTACATATCCAGTAAAGCCTGACTATTGCATCCTCTGGGCACACTTTAAAATAATTGCTTTTAAAAGCACATACTCATCTCAGCTGCACTCATCTGAGGGACCAATGACAAAAAAGGTTCCCTGACTTCCCAAAATGCAAGTTCTCCTTATTGTCCTTATACCTCTCATTGTCCACAAACTCAAACCCAAGATTTTCCAAGGGAGTCACACAATATTTTTCTCTAGCACTTCAGCCTTGATCAAGGCTGCATGGAGGTGGCCCAACACGCAGCAGAAAAAGCCTCTTGGAGATGAGGGGGTGGCAGAGGAAAGAGAGTGGGATTATCCTGTCTATCCTGTAGGAGATGAAGCACCAGACCAGAGTGAAAGATGCTGGCTTGTCTGCAAGGACATGATGTCACCATGATGTCTGCCATCACTCTGGTGTCGTTCAAACATCAAAACTCCTGCATAACACCAAGGAAAAACAACTTCTCCAGCCAACAAAGCCTACAGACCCCAGAGACTTTTCATTTCCTCCATCTCTTCAAACCTCTGTGCAAGCAAGGAGCCCTTTCTTGGCTCTTCTACCTGGTCTCAGAGGGACTATTAGAAATTAGTGACAAGTGAACATCCAGTGCTTTGCAGTTTGGGGTCACTTGACTTTAAATAAGCATCCAAACGTTCACAGAGGAACCAGCCAAAGCTCATTTGTCTTGAAATTTTCTCACGCCATTTCAGGCACAATTTCTTCTGGCCAAAGCTGGGAGTGTCAAGAGAATAGTCCTCTTTGCTATGTTTTGGCATGGTTGGCTCTAGTGCTAGCCAGAGCTGGAAGTTGGAAGAAAAATTATCTATCTATCTATCTATCTATCTATCTAGCATCTATCTAACGTATTTTATGTCTGTGTGTCCAAGAACTTTAAACTCTCAGAACCCTCACGAAGCTTTATTCAAAATTTGGCTGAGTTGGACATAACATTTTGGAAAGTGGTTCCTCATTTCTAACCTAGCATATACAAACTTACTAGGAGTCAGAATTTCAGTCCATTTGAAAGAAAAGCAGTCAAGAGGTCTGACTCTGTGTGTGTGCTCTCAACTTCATCCATTTACAGAAAGTTACGGGTGAAAGTTTATCTGCTGACAGCTCATTGTGAGAGTTCCAGGTAGGAGCTTGCAATATTTACACAAGGTGTTTCATTGTGAGCTCTCAGAGTGGGAAAGCATTAAAACTCCAGAAATACACAGAGCGAGCTGCATAAAATTAATTCTCTTGCTTTCATTTCGGTACTTGCAAGGAATCTTTGCCAGTCCTCTTTCCACTCCAGAGCACAGCAACGCCCATAAAAGAGCAGAAGAGCGTCTGCTCTGTGCAACATTTCTACTTGTTTATAACAGGAGGCTGGGGGAGGAAAAGGGTTGGATTTATTGCAGCTGGTGGGGTAATCTGGTTTTGTCCATTTTACCTGATTGTCGCTGAAACCATATGCACAGTGTAAGTGTAAAGGAACATACCTGTAAAGAATTTTTGCTGTGGAGCTTTCTGCAGGGTTTTCCTGGAGCCTGACCTTCAGCAATCATGGTTTTGCCTTGTTTTACAGAGATCTAATTGTTCCTAATTTCCTGTCGATAAATGGTACAAGGTGTGGAGTTGCACTTTTAATGTTAAATTTCAATCATTTGTCTGACTTAATAGACGTGAATGGCTCTTTCAAGCTTAAGTGCCTTCAGTTCATGTAGGACATATTTATACTGAAAATCTATTTTGAGTGGGGAAAGCCATTTTTTTCAGGAGGTAGGAGAATATTTCCTACCTGCCGCTGCCGAGCTCTGGGGGAGCTGTGGGCACAGGGCTGGGATCTTCTGATCTCCAGTAAACAGCTCCATAGGATGATTTTTCTTTCTTCCCAGTGCAAATCACCACAGATTCCCACTTGCCTCAGGCAAGTCACAGTCTCATGTAGCTCAGCTTCAGGGTAAGCTTGGTGGCAGAAGGACAATGCCTCCTCCTGGAACATTGTTGGTCCTTGGGCATCTTTCTCCTTTTGCCTAAGATTTCTGGTAAAGACCAACTGCTTTTAATGGCTGGGTTTCTGTGGAAATCACAAATATTTCTTTTTTTGCCACCAGTTTCTCTTGCTGTCACTGATAAGGGCTTCCTTAGCTGGGGGTAGGCTGGAAGGAAATTGGTGCATCCAATTTAAGGATTGAATTTTCCAGGATTAGCTTTTCTCCCTCCTCCTCTTGTCTGCAGAGGCAGGTGAGGAAGCTCCCTACATTCCTGCTGTGCCCATGGAGCACAGGAGCTGCAACTTGGGAGCCCTGAGCCACAGAGGGAGCAGCCAAGGACACTCCTGTCTCTGGGAAAGGAGTGCAAGGCTTGAAACCTCTCTCAGAGCCTCCATCTAAGTGTCTTCATCCCAAATACACAGCAACATTTCTGCTGGACCTTGACCTTGCTAGGTGTGTTTCCACCAGTTAACGCTTCAAAGAGGCAATAAAATCCCAGAAAAAATTGCTTTTGAACTGAGATGGTGCAATTAAGCATTGGCAAAACTGTTTCAACAGGATGCAGGAGGAATTATAAGAGAGTTATTAATGATTTCTGATAAACCAGCTCAGGCAAAACAGTTTGTGTACAGACAGTAAGTACTGGACTCTGTTGTAGACATGAGCAACCTTTCAGTAAACTGAAATTTACTGAAATTTTTAAGTCAGCAGTCATCATCCTGCAGTGATTAATCTACAGATCAATTTAGGCCTATGTTGCTAAACACTATTTAGGAACAGATTAAAAAAAAAAAATGACTCACCACACAATTTCCCAGCCAGTACGGATCCAGAGTAATTATTCCAGTTACAGTGTCCTTGTGTTTGGTGTTTTTCATTCAGTTTTGCAGACTATTGTGAAATGATGTTGAATTTTGTCTGAATATTTTTCCCTTTTGTAAAGCACTCAATTGCACCCAAAAAAATCCATTTGTCTCTGAATATATGGAACAATTCTTTTATTTGAAGTGCACGATATTGCTTTTTTGAGTTCTGAATCTCTGAGAAGTGACTGCTTTTGCTATGAAAAAAAGATGTGTATCAGAACTTTTCCTTAGCATAGAGTGTGCTTTAATATAATTCAACTCATAGCTAATCCCCTCCTGCACAGATAACATTTCATACTCAAATTTTGCTCTTTGAGCTTTCCAGCCTTTCAATTCCAGCTCTGGATCCAGATCAGATTTCCTCACTTAAATAGCTCCCCTGCCTGTTTTGTATAACTCCCAATGGTTTATAGGGTATCTTTGTTTCAAAATCTGTTTCTCTGCTCTGCTGGGACCACATATGTCTCCGTTGTGTTTAACTATCCCCTGCAACCTGTTAATACAGCATAATGGGTTTGCAAAGATAAAAACCTCACTAATAAAATAATACTTCTTTCATTACAAAATGGAGGCTAGGGAAAAAAAAAAAAAAAGAGAAGTAGAGTCTTGAAACGAAAAATATTTGAAGAGAAGAAATATCTAGGTCACAGCTTTTCTCAATTTTTGTAATTTAATGCAGCCTGGAATAATTGCTGCTTGCATTCTTTTGAAATCAAGTCCTATAATGCACTTATTGCTCAACCTCTATTCTCAGATGTTGCTGGTAAGATACAACATTCTGTTTTCCAAATAACTACATTATAAAAATGCTAAGAAAGTAAGTTGAATGAGAGTTTATCCAAATATTGAAAAGAAATGTTGCCATCCACATCAGCCTGATAGTTGGTGGGTTCTTCGTGGGAAATCGACTCCGCTTCTGAAGATGCCACAGCCACCGAGTCCCAAACTCTGGAGAAATAAATACTTTAGTGAGGGAGAAGTATAAAGGGGGAAGGGAAAAGCATATGGCTCCAGTCTCAGGTAATCTCAGGAAAATCTGAGGAAATTAAGTAGTGCATAAATGATGCAGGCACTTTCTGTGTCGATTCCCTTCAGAGAAAGCAGTGTAATCATGCATGAGGTCTTCTTCAATATTGTGTCATTTTCCTCTTATATTTTAAGGTTACTCTAAAGCAATATAAAAACATCAGGAGGAGGTAAAAAGGTTAAAGGCTTTGTGTTCAGTCTCTAGGCCAGAACCAGGCAGTTCCAGCTTTGCATCACNTTAAAATTTTTAAAAAGCCCCCCCCCCCAAAAAAAAAAAAAAAAAAAAAAATTAGTGGAAAACCAGTTTTGTGAGGTTTGTATTGCTCAGAAATTCAGGGAGGGGGAGATTCTGGGCAGACAACAGCAGAAAAGCAACTGCACCTTCACTTCTCAGTCTCAAAAAATAAAAGGTGGGCATATAATACCTTTGGGCTGACACAAAATAGGTTTTAATTTCCCTCTAGCCTCACATTTTTCTGCACCTCACTTCATGTGCCACCAGGTCAGGGGTAAGATGGAAGATAAGGACCGAACAAAAGCATCTCCTTTGCTGAGAGAGAAAAATACTGGCCTGTTTTCAGATCAGGCCTAAGTGTTTGGAAAGCCAGCCCATTACATGGAAAGATTGTTTTCCACTCCACAGAGAAAAACTAAACACTTGAGAAATCTCAGCATGTTCCGTGAAAAATTGTTGACTGTAAGTATGAAGTGGAGCTGACAAGGTGGTGTTAGGCATTCATTGGAATTTCTGGCCACATTCCCTCTGAAATTAGTAGACTTAACCTCTCTCCGCTTTTGTTGTGTCTGAGGAGAAGCAGCTTTCAAACAGGAAAAGGGGGAAAGCTTCAGTTCAGCCCTCCTGAATGGTTCCTTACCCTCCCTCCCCACCACTGCATCCCCTCACCAGCTCTGCAGCACAGTCAAGGCCTCTGCTGGGTTTTAGGTGGGGTTTGGAATTTAGATCTGGACCATCTCTGTGGTTGATCAGCTTGATGTGCTGCCCACAGAGCTCAGCATCATCTGAAAACAAGTCGGGAACATCCAGCCCTGTTACTCATTGCCACATTTCTTGTCTTACCACTGGTGACCAGACAATTTTTCCTACGGATAATTCCCATCTGCCCAGCTAAGTTGCTACGGCATTTTTAACAGCAGAAACTATTGACCTTTGTTTTTCCTTTTCCTCATTTCCTATCATTGATGTAATGTAGAGATCTGACTAGCCCTGCAAAAGAAAACTTAAATCAGGAAAACTTTAATTGCAATTTTTCCTATAAATTCAAATAGGTGCTTCTATTTTTACTCTTGCAGGACTAAGGGTTAACCAGTTCAGCTCAGTAATTACTGATACAACAACCAAGCTGGTTTAAGTGGCTTTTTGACCAGATTTTTAATTACACTGCATAGATGGGTCAGATTTTAAAATACTTTTGCCCTGTTCAAATTTAATTACACAGTTTGGGGTTTGCTTTGTTTTGAGAAGCCTTCACTGTGTCCATATTAACAAAATTGTCTGGATTGCCCTTTCGAAGGTCTTAGTTTTTATTCTTTATGCTGATGGTGGTAATTGGATTGAACTGAGAGCATTTTTTTGCTTGGTCTAGTGGGATCTCTTTTTCCCTTATTCACATGATTAGTCATAATGACCATAAACAGCCCTATTTCCATCTGAATCAGTGGAGACACTGACTAATGTAGGAGCCCTTATACAGCAGGAGCTGAAATTTCTTTATGTTTTCTGATGTTGAAAGTGCATCTTTGAATTCACCATAACTACTGTGGCGTGTTCCAGATAGGCACAACACACTCTGCTCCTGCCCCCAAAAGCCTCCTTATCAAATCCAAACAGCACCAATCAAATCATTCATCCACTGAATAATAATTCTTCTTTTTTTTTCCTTATCTGGAATAATCAAAGAACAACATTGCCCTTCTTAATCAGTACAAAATTTTCTTCACAAATAATTGTTCACCTGCTCATTTTTCTTATCAATATTGCAATACCATCTGAGGTTTTAGTTTTGTTTTTATTAGCCACCAGATTTACAGGAGAACGTAATGCAACTTCATTCCATGATCAAAGGAACACGCCACTTAGTGCCAAGTTTCCAATATAAATACTTGCGTTATAAAAATATCGTTCCATTAATTTGTTGCTTCTGTAATTGTTCTTGTCAGGTAATGTGTTCATTACTGGAAAGAGAAGCTTTAAAAGAACATAAGACCAGTTACAGTGCATTCAACAAGGCATTAAAATGAGTATTCCTGGGAACCTTTTTTGTAGTATTTTCCCAGCAGTACGTCTTCCAATGGACAGCTCTACAGTAAGCTCAGGGAGAGAAGGAACCTAGGTCATTTTTCCATGGAAATCCTTGTTCATTTAGCCCAGAGACTGCAAGACTGGACACTGTTTGGCAAGACATAATTCAATAACAACATCTTCCCTGCCTGGGAATATAACTCTGTTGCTTGGTTTATCTGAGAAACCTTTTCTGTGTTTGTAAGCACGGAAATCAGCAGCTGGTTAAGAGGAGGATTGGAAGCAATTTTGTTTGAAAATGTGACCCTTTTCAAACAGCAAAGCTCAGCTATCTGTATTCTTTCAGTAACCTGAGAGGAGTGATTATTTGAGAGAGCCTAAATGTACATCCTTCCTTGGTGGCAAGCCTTGTATTTTCATATCTGTTACTAGGATGGAAAAGAAACACGAGACAAATGGCAAAGAAAGGCCTTTTCCCTCCCTGTTTGCAGAGGAAAGTCAACAGGGCAAAGAGAGCTCAGGCATTTTATTGGAGGTATCACAACTTAGCTGCTGGACCACAGTATCCCTTCATCTTCCCAAATCAGAAAAGTCCCTTCTCTCCTCTCATCATCACCTACTGTCCATGAGTCACCTTCAGCAACTGTTCTGGTAGGAAATGTAATTTAACTTTGTTCCATGCTGGAACAAGGATGCTGGAATCAAGAAATTGTCACCAGTTGGGCCTACAAGAAATAATCAAATGGAACCTCACAAATGGAGTAGAAGACCGTGGTTCCACCTTAAATTTCTCTGTTTTAGACCCTTTTGGACTGAAAGGCATTAAAAAACTGAGGGAGTAGAACAAAGAACTTACAGCAGGTAAAATGACACCTGAGACAATGAGAAATTTCACTCTACTTTGGTGTCATAAATTTAGTTTTGTTACAGATTCATGAATTACATCAGTTCAGCAGTCAGGGACCAATACATCTTCTGTCACCTGTGTAATCACACACACAAGTTATAGCTGCACACAAAAAAGAGCAGGACTTACTGCTCTATTTTATTTGTATTAAATCTCAGACTTTGTTCTTCTTGCCATATTTTATGCTATCACCTCAGTCATCAGGAAAAGATGCCACTCTACCCCAGTACCATTTTCTGTGGTTTAAAAAAAGGGGGGACAATTTCTCCCAGCAAAGTTTGTAGTGATGAGGCAGAAAGCTCTCCCCAGAACAAAGCCTGCCCCTCAACCTTAAATCGTGTGCCTCACCTGACCCAGTGTGTGCTGATGTCAAAATCTGAGCTGATAATCCTAGGAGTCAGTAAAGGGAAACAGGAACCTAAAGGACCTCAACCATTTCCTCTGCAGTAGCCACTGCACCTTAATTTCACCTGTTTCTCCCCATGGATTTAAGAGGGTCACCATGAACCTCTCACCACATGCAAGTCTTCCTTGTGTATTGTTAAGGAGCAGGGAAGTGGATCCATGGACAAAGACCTCATTCATCACATCTGCCAGCTTTACCTGTGTTTCCTTGACATTTATTTTCCTGGCTCATAGTGGGTTAAAGGGAAAGCCACACACTGCTAGAGCTGCATGTTAGTGCTCTGAGATTTGGAAGGATTTTACTTTCTTGTCAGGTCATTCTGTAGAAATAACATCATTGTTTGCTGGAAAACAAAGCAAGACATCTGTTTTCCTCCTCACACCGGTAACTCCATTTGTCAAACCCTGCTAAGGCTACTGGAGCAGGAGACCATCAAAACATGAGAACCCCTGTAGTGCCTGAGGGGAATTCACAGCTCTGCTTTACCTGGGAAGAACATGAGTCACAGAGAATTTGGCAAGTACAGAGATGCTGGGGAATGTGTCTTTGCAACAGGCAGCACAGGGATGTCAGAGGGAGCAGATGGATTGCACTGAGCTCTGCAGGCTGGAGGATGTTCTGGATGATCTGGAATATGTCTCACATCACACCTTCTGCTGATGGAGTGGTCACTGTGCAGGAAGCAGCTGAACCCTTTCCAGCTCTTTTCCAGCATCCTGATGGTGTCATCCTCAGGGATGGTGTGTCTGAGGAGAGGCAGTGACAAGTCAAGGTGCTTCACAAGGGCACAAGGAAGTGTCAGATGAGCAGTGGCAATTGATGCCTTAGGAAGGCTGACCTGAAACAGAGACTGGACAGAGCTAGAGAATAAAGTTGTTATTTATTGAAAGGTCTTTAGGGTACACCTTGGGCAGGACAGGGCCTGACCAGGGCAACACCTAAGGTAGGCTTAGAATGGTCACAAAATGGACAAATGGTCACAAGGTCTTACACTTTTATAAGTTTTGGTTCATTTGCATATTGGGGTTTAATTGCCCAATTACAGCTTCAGGTTGTGAGGTCTCATCCTTCGGTTCCTCCCTTCAGCCACCCTTGTTTGTGCTTTTGGGCCTGAAAGTTGTCCTTGTTCCTCAACAGGAAAAGGATTTGTTTTGTCTCCGTACTCTGTGAAGAGCTGAGTGACACTGAATGTGAGGCTCAGAACTGCACCCCTAGGCAGTACAGAATCTGAAAAACATGAAAGCTAAAACTTTGGCTAATAAAACATCACAATGAGGGGGTAATTCAGGGAGAGAGATCCTATGGAAGTGCAGGTGATCCATCAATTTTTCAATTTTTTTTTAGTTAGGGAATTACTATTTTTTTAATTGCACATTTTTGAGAGAGAAGGAAGTGCGTGGGACCCTTTGCAAAGACAACTGCTCCATGGGGAGTAGCAAAGCAGCCTGGATGTGCTTTGGTTAAAACTTGGATGCAATGCATTGACTCTGGAATTTTCTGCCATCAATCCCAAGGTAGATGGGCCCAGGCCTTCCCAGCACGGTGCTGCTGTTCACTGGGACATCTCTGCTGCACACACAAAGGTGTTTAGATATTCACAACCTGCCAGGCAAATTTCACCTCATCCACTTGCTTGAGAGAGAAATGTCATGCCCCCAAAAACCACATGGGAAGATCACAACCAGATTTTCACTTTGCAGCGTGCTCTGTTTACAAATTGTGACCAAACTCTGTGGCCAAATCACCAGCCCTGATTAGAGGGGAAGGGCTGAGAGGATGAAGTGCCCTGTGCTGTGTGGATGAGCTGGAACCACTCCTCTGTGCCTCAGCTAATTGGCACAGGACTCACTAACGTGGGTCGTTTCATACATAAAAGCTTGTAATTGTGTGAGTCTTTCCACTCACTCCCAGTTCGGCTGATGAAAAGGCACAGATGTGAGGGTGAAAGGTTGTGTGAGACTCAGGATGTCGCCAGCTCCTCTAAAATAGCCTCCCTGGGCTGCTCAAACGTCATTTCAATAATAGTAGTAGCTTTATTCATTTGTTGTACATTGAAAAGGAGAGGTAAAGAGAAAGAAAGCTGTGCCAGGATCCTCCAGGAAAAAAAAAAAAAAAAAAAATCAAGGGGAGCCTATTCTTCTTTTCCAAACTGAAAAGCCTTTCTGGGGGAGGTGAGGGCTGTGCATTTCTGCCACCCTACCCTACCCACTCCATAACAATTTGCACAGGGAGAATTTCCTCGAGCAGCTGGGCTTGCTCTTCCCACAACCATCCACTCCTTGGATGCATTGCATGGGCATTTGAACAACTACCCAACCATAAAATAAGTGTATATGTTTTCTCAGGGAGAAGATGAGGACTGTGTTTTCAATCCATTCCAAGATTTCCCTGAAATAAAGACTCTGTGTCCATGGACAATAATTGTATTAGCACACCAGGAAGTCAAAATTTAAAAAGGAGCTAAAAAGGGACCATGTTGGTCACATACTGCAGGGTTTGTCCCTTTCTGGACACACTTGATTGGACTTTTTACTGGTTTGTAGACAACCTGAATCTAAACAGAGAAGGACTGCAGTACTGACATATGGTTAAGACAGTAAAACATCCAAAAACCTTTCCAAGCGTTAGCTGAATGTAATCCAAAATTCCATTAAAATACTCACTGAAATAATGTGGAAAAAGAGGAGGGATTTTAAAAATTATTTTAGCCATTTATGAGGGGTTTTGTGTGTCTTAGTGTCTTCGTGACTCTTGGTTCAAATTCCTCAAGTTCACACACCTCACACAAAGTGCTGCGTTTGACTTGGTGCCACAACTGAGGGCCATTTAGGGGGGTTTAATCTCATGGACCCTAAAATCTAACACCTCCAAATTAACACCAATTGTGGTTAGCTTCTTCTTGTGCACTCTCTAGATATTAATTTCTGGCTGTGTGCAACTGCTGACAGGAAGAACGTGTTGGAGAGATTTAACTCGAACCTCACGCGAGCAGATGATGTTCCAGAATATTGGTGCTTTGACAGGGATCTGGGTGCTGGAATGGAGACAATTTGGAGAAGTGTTTCTGGTGTTTTCATTCCTCAGATGCAGTCCCCTGGCTTCATAAAAGCTTGCCCTGCTTCCCCAAATCCTATTCCAACAGCTTAAAAATGTCCGGAGGGCTCATTCTTTCTCCTAAGCACCTTGATGGGGAGGGTATAGATGATTCCAGCCTGAGCTGTGATGTCTTGAGGGAAAAGTAAGAGGCATCTGGGGCATGGCTTGGGTCAGGGACCTCCAAGAAATCCTTCTTTGGCAATCTAGAGTTCAGTGCACACCATTATTTAATTTCAATGAAGTTCTATACCATTTTTCCCTTATTTTTTTTTTCCAAAGTGTACAGCTCAGACAACAGCAGGAAGAGAAAAAGAGAAGCAGATGATCCTTCTGAGCCCCAAGTGCTGGGGCTCTTTGCAGTCAAGGTGGGCTGTGAATGTCCACTGCACTCACACACAGCTCCACACCTGAAAGATGAGGAGACGTGGCTGCATCTGTGACTGATTTGTGAGTGCCCCAAAAAGGAAATTGAATTGCAGAAAGGTTTTGCACTCTGGCTGTGTTTTTGTTTCAAGCTGGTGAGATTTTGCTGGAGGTTCACTACCCAGCCCTGAATGTGTGGTTTCAATATTTTGACATCACTAGTTAAGGAAACAGTGAAAAATTGTTTTGTGTTATCCTATTAATCCTAAAATGGGACATTTATCTGGAAAACAACACTACATCCATCTTCTCATTATTGGAAATTTACTGGAGTTTCGACTGAGAAGAAAATGTGCTAAAATATTCTTTTGAGATGATAAATTAGTCAGGCAACTTCCAGATAGTTTCACCTGCAAATCTGGGAGGAAGTGGAATAACTTTCATATATTACATCTGCTTTATTTAAATAGATTTTTTCCCAGTTCTATTTGGAGATTTTTTTTTTCACTGAGCAAACAACCCAAACTCTTTTCCAAAGGCTAAGAAAATAACAATCCAAATGTGAAAATGAAACAGAATCATTAATTTGCAGTCATACAAAGCAGATTAGTCAATCTGAAATGAACTGTTTTTCCTTATTTGTCTGGTTTGTCAGCCAAATTAAAATTAAAAAAAATCCATTCTTTGCACAGCTCTAAATACTGTGTTCCAGAAATAGTCCAAAGAGATAAATTCTCACAGAAACTGATTCCCTTTCATTTTCTAAGTCATCCAATAGAGCAGGGGAAAAAAAAAGGGAACAGAAGCTCCTCCAAGTTTCCTTCTGCTGCTCCTCTTAAAACAGGGAAAACACATTTCTGACCACATTACATGTTTTAGTTGGACACCACGAAATACAAGGCTCCTGTTGAAATGCAAAACGCCACCCGACCCAAGTTAAAAGCTGGGCAACCAGCCATGATTATTTGCAAAATAAAATTAATCTGAAAGTTGTCACAAACAAAAATGCAGTGGTAGATGGGAGCATCCTCCTGGCTGTAAACACCCTCCCACGGTGGTCCTTGACCCATTTATTCTAAGATTTACTCTCCCTTTGTGACACAGACAGAATTTAGGTCATGAGGACTTTGGCTTGGGATGCAGGGTTGTCCTGCCTTTCCTTCCTTCATCTTTCCTGCTGTGTTTTGGTTTGGGCAGAACTTGAAGGCAATATCTTGGTTTTCATAGAGTGCACCGGGATCCATGTCTGGGTAGAAGGAGGACAAATAAAGGCCCTGCTATTGGAAAGGAATAATGATTTCTCTGAGGGCTTTGCTGTAGCTCCTTCATCCTCCCCTCACTGGGAGGATCTTTTCTGGTGGGATGGACTTTCCCAGTGTGGTATTCCATGCCAGAAACCTGGCCTCCTTCCTCCACACATCCACTTAAAAATAAAGCTGTGGGGCAGAATGTGTCCCTGATGTCTCTTAATGCCTTTATTTTTTTTAGACCTTTTACTAAATGTTGTGTTTTAATTCTTTAGCTTCTACTTTCTGGGATTGTGTTCCAGTTCATTTGGATGTGTGAATTCAGGATTTTCTGTATTCCTCTCTATTTTCCCTCCTGGGAACCTTCCTGCCAAGCCAGTGGTGGATTCTTAGTGATGTGAAGAAGCATACACTGGTTAAACCATGTAGCGGTGGGTGAACTTGGCAAATTCCCATATCTACCAACAATTTAACTAGCAGAAGGCCCAGGAGTGCACAAGGAGTGCAGGAACAGAGATTTTTTTTCTGCTTCTCCCATCCCAAATCTCAATGCACTATTGAGATCCATGGAACACATCCATGTATCTGGGCAGAAAAAAAACCCACATTCAAAAAAAAAGCAGCAAATATTTGTGTTTGTTTCCATGCCCAAGAGCTGGGCATTCCTGACCTTCACCCCCTAAGAATGATTTTGACAACAGCAATGTTTTTGGGCCTGCTCTTGTACTTCCGCCAAATCAGCTTCTAAGATTGAGAGGATCTAAGAGACCAAAGCAGAACCACACAAGATTCCCTGGATGTCTCCATACCAGCCACTGTGACCAAAACTGGCCCAGCTCCTTTCCAGGCTCTGATCCCTGAGGTGTGTGAGCTGCACCACCCCAAACCCCCTCAGAACCGGTCCTGCAAAAACCTTCCCGGGCCTGAACTCGCCCACGGTTCCAGCAGTGGGTTTTGCTGTAACCAGAGAACCTTTCTAACGTTTTTTTCCCCTTTGGCTGAAGCAGCTCGCCAAAATTCTGGGCTTAGCACTTCTTGTTTTCTCTCTGCAGTCGTCCTTTCTTTCCTTGTTTGGCTGGTGGGGAGAGGAATGCCTCCCTGGAAGCGGGGCCGGGGGCGGTGTGGGCCGCGCCTTCCGCGCAAGGCCATGAAGGCCCGCTTCCCTCCAGGAATCAAAGGGCCGGAAAAGCTCCTCTGCCTCCAAGAGCCAAGCACCTTTCCCAACCAGCTCTTGGCCCCAGAAGCTTCCCTTTGGAGCTTCTCAGTTCCTGTGCTTATTCTGGCCTCGTCTGCTGCTGCTGCTGCTGCTGCTTCCAAGCTGCGGGCACACTCCAGGCACTCTTCCCAGCGCCACGTCCACCAGGAACTTATCCCCCTTGTCCGTGATGGGATGGAGTTCAGGGTCCTGCCAAAGAAGGTCACCTCAGACCAACTCATCCTCGGTGCTGAGGTAACCATTTTCCACCACAGGGAAGATATTTTCCACCACATCTCCCCTTGGCAATGGATGTCAGCAAGGAAAACCATCCGTGCAGCGCTGCTGGAGGTCTGCAGGATTTCGGGATGAGCAGGACCTGGTGTGTTCCACCTTCTGGTGCCAGCTCCTGGGTTGGAAGCCAGGATGGAAGATTGGTATTTAAGGGTCAGACGTGGCATATAATGCACCAAAGCAGTCGCAGCACTGAGATTTAAGTAGGCTCTGCTTTGTTGTGATGGGTGAACCATATGAGTTTCACTTGGAGCTTTCTCTCTGAAGAAAACAGACCCAACAAAATTCCATGTATACGTAGCTGCTTTAATAAATATACTTATGTGTGCTGTAAAAATAGAATATTTTCCTGGCCCTCAGGGTATGGATTTGTCTGCAAGCATTGCTGTGACACGAAATTTCAGAATCCCTTCCATGAAGTGGAAAAGAGAAGATTTTAAGCGTTTGATTTAAAAGAAAAAAAGTAAAACAGTGACTGGAGTTGTCTGCAGTACAAAACTTTGCAACTGTTATTATTCACATCATCAACAAACACTCTAAAAGAAGTGGTGTGCAGGGGTGTGGGAAAAGAGCTTTGTGGTTTTCTGTTTCAGCTCTGCCTGTGAATCACTTTGCAGTCTTGGGCAAGTGGTTTAACCTTGTGGGGGCTTGATGTGTGCAGCTCTGCAGTGGCTGAACAACATTCAGGGGACCTCAAATAAGAGTCTGTTTGAAATAGCCATGAGACATAAGATGCAGAGTCCCTGAAGAAAGATGGCATATAAATGTAATATAGTATTATCATGGCTTTATCCCCCCAGAAATCCAGATGTCTTAGATGAAAAGGGTGTTTTTGCTATGTATGTATGGATTTAAGTTCCTTAGAGGCAAACAAAGCAGCATCTTCCAGACAGGGACCAAGATCCTGACATCCTAGGCAGACTCCCACCTAAGCCAAGTATGGTTTTGCCTGAGCTAGAAATTGGCTCTTTGTGAATTATCCAACACAATCCATTGACTCTTTAATCCATAAATTGTCAAACTCAATTATTCCCAGCTAAGCAGATAGCTGAAAATAAATAATCTGTAAGATAAGGTACTCTGGCTTTAGCTTTAAGTCAAATTCAAGTTTGCTCAACATGAATGTTATAGTTACATAAATAACAAGAGAAAAAATCACCCCCAAATCCAAAAATCATATTTCTACAAAAACGTAGAGGATCAATTTCTCCAGTTTAGAATTACCAAACTTGGCAGTATATCACATTTGAAATATAATGATGTCATCTGGTTGGCCTCTTCCCATTGCAAACAGTAAATCTTAAAATCTGGAGAGATCTTTTATTTGGTTATTCATATTGTACTGCATCAAGGGGTTACAACACATGTGCCTGGGCTTATTAAAATCATCTGGTAGAGAAGAAGTTATTATTTAAAGGCACAGTACTTGAGCCTGTGCTGCTTTTCTTGGAGGCTGCTCTGTTCTGATGTCAGCTGCACGTCCAGTTGTGCATTCACTGCCACGTGTGTGACACCAAGAGGTCCCTTGGCCTGGAGTGTCTTTATGTGGTGTCTGGAAATAGACACTTTATCCCATGGGCTTGCATCCATCACCCAAGGGACTGGGAGTGCATGGTGCCTAGTTTCTCCAGGAAGGACTTCCACCATCATGGTCAATCTCCCAGTTTGCTTTCAAATGGAAAGTTCCTGCTGCCTGGTGAGGAAGTCCACACCAACCCTCCCGTCCTGGCAAACAGGAATGTTGTGCCAGCCAAGTGTCTTGTTCCTAGGGACAGTTTCATTGCATTTACTCTGGTGCAAGGAGTAAATAGCAGACTGGACTTCTTCAAGTGCTGTGGTGCCTTCCACTGGGCTGCTCCTCTCCCTTGCTTTCCCCAAATTTCCCAAGGCTTCTTTCTCCTGCTTGTTTTTATTTACGTTTCTGAGGTCTACATTGTTTGGCACTTGGTTTGGGCTGCTGGCTGCTTTTCTTGGAAAAAAAATGTGGTGGAGCCAGCGCAGGATGTCCTCACAGAGCTGTTTCGTGGAAATTTCCCTCGCTGGAGATCGCTCTGTGTTTCTCCAAGGCTTGGAGCCAGCCCAGGAGTACAAAGCAACCTGGATTTTTTTACAGTCAGTGGATCCCTGGCCATAGATCTATGCAGGACTTAATTATGCTTCTGCATAGTTTTTTTTTTTTTTCCCTGTTTACTTACTATCCCTGGATGTGTGTTTGTGCCAGCACATTCTACCCTGGTTCCCCCTTAAAGCCCCCTTTTTTGGCTTCTTCTTCTAACCTGTGTGGTTAAAGGTTTTACTGGTTTATTAAATTCTCCTCATAGTAGAGGGGAAAGGTCCTTTTGTAACTTAGGCAGGTAGGAAAGTTTCCTGCTGGAGTGAAACTTTGCTGAATTCTTTTCCTGAAAAAACAAAGAAAAGAAACCACCATTTTTTTCATATATTTGGAAAATGAAACACTGTCTAACACCTGAAAAATTAAGATAAATCTGTTTGGGAACATCCTTTTACTTTTTTCTCCACAAGTATTCAGCAAGATGTGGCAATTGGAAATACCCAGATGTATCTTTGAGCAGATGATTCCCCATGTGGAATGCCACCACAAAAGCCACATTTGTGTGACAGGGATGGGTAACTTCAATGGACTTGAACATCTTGGAGTGTCAGGAATATCATAGTAAGATTTGCCAGCAAAAGTCTTATTCTGCCCATATCCTCCCCTTCATCATAGCAACCTGATTTTCAGTGCAGGTCTTGCTGCCTGCAATAATGTTTATCAAGTAATTCTCCAAATCCATTTTCACCATGGAAAAGATTCCTACATCCTCCACACTTGTGTATATAATTTTTCTCCATTTATCTATATAAATAGCAGAGTGATAAAAGACAGATCTCTCTCCTTTCTTAAAAAAAAAAAAAATTAGATTCTCAAGGCTTTTAAACTTCAAGGGCTGAGTATCCTTTTGGCACAGTGCTGTCACAATTTTCTACACTTACTGTACCACCCCAAGGGTTGGTTTCATGTGTCATTTTCCTGGCCATGAATGTAATTATTTTTCTGCACAATGATTGTGACCACAGACTTGCTTTAGATGATATTAAAACCTGTCCCAAGAGATAGAATAGGCTGTTGCAGTTTGTGTGATTGTGCAGGATAATGTCATGCAAATGATGATGATAATGATGATGATAATGATGATGATGATAATAATAATGAAGAAAAACAACATTTTCAGGCTTTCAGCTGCTCTGAATTTTTAGCAATAGCTGGCAAAACTTGGTTTTGTCTCCATTTCTGCGTCTCAGTTGTTGTTGGGCCACAGCACGAGTTAATGTGGATGCAAATGATTGCTAGAGAACCCAGAAAGAACATGCATATTGAATAGTCACAAATTTCCAGCCAGGCTTGTAACTTAAATTATCCTTTTCTCATTCTTTTTAATTTTTTCTTTTTCCAAAAATAAGACCTGCTTTTTGTGGAGGAAAGAACCTGACATTTCCTGAAATCAAGAGAAGTTTACATCTGGCAATGAAAAATTTACTATTCCCAGTTGAAAGATTTTTGATTTTTTTTAAATGAAAACATAACAGTCCTAGAAAAGAAAGATCTGCCTGGTTGGTCCTGGTTGATTGTTGCTTTACCCTGTATCATACCTGATCACTTTTGTGTTGACTTTTTCTTAGCTTAGGAAAAGTGCTTTGATTAATACCATTGCAGAAGCCTGTGAAATGGCAGTGAATATTTCAGAGTTCTTGTACCTGCTTAGTCAAACAGAACATGCTTCCAATTAGCATCAGTCTACGCTATTTCAAAATAAATGTGTAACTTATTATCAGCTGGTATCACAGGTTTGGAACCAAAATACATCCCAAAGGAAATGTATAACAAATATTTTGTATCAGTTGCATAAATCATGAGAAAATGTGCTTTTTTTTTTTTGTTTTCTTTTTTTTCCGCTCCTTCTGGAGATTCTGTCCCCCTTAAACATGAACACCCTTGTGTTGAATGCAAGGTTTGTCACCTCCACTATTTCCCTGGAGTGCTGGAGAAGGCAATGGGCAAGTTCATAAAATCATGGAATCATTAAGGTTGGGAAAGACCTCCAAGATCATCAAGCCTAACCTTTGACCGAACACAAGTTACAACTTCATAGTGAATTAGGGTCAGATGGTATCAGCTGCAAATGACCCCAAATAATCCCTGCCTGCACTGGGGGCTCTGGGAGGCTGCAGGACTGGGAGATGCTGGATCTTCCACGGGAGAAGAGTGGTGGAGGAGGTGAGGGATGTGAAAAACGGATATGAGAGG
>WEIU01007906.1:2217968-2256077 GCA_013389925.1 Aegithalos caudatus | reverse complement strand
AAAAAAAAAAAAAAAAAGGAATGCAGTGTTTACATATTTGATGGGGCTACACATGAGCTGACTGGAGGGATGCTGCACAGACACGTGGTCTGGATTGGAGGGTGTTAAATGCTTGGATGATATTCAAACATGCACATTCACCATGTCACCCGCTGGCTTCCAGCAGCAGCCCAAATCCCAGAGGAGCCCTGTGATTAATTTATCCTTGATTCTTAGATAGGCACAGACTATTTTGATAAAGGGAGGAGAGCTATTGTGACTTTCCTTCCTTTATTGCTCCACCCAAGATAAAGTAGACAGGATATTTTACGGCATTGTACAGACAGCCAATCTGTCATCTAGCAAAAGGTGCTGGCCCTCAGAGACCAGGCTCCCTTCTGTTCTAGGCTCTTTAGCTCATATATAAAACTGCAGAAATCTGATTTTTCGGGATTTTCTCCTTGCTCCTAAATTGCTCAGCCCAAACTTATTTGCGTCAGATCACATTATAGAAGTGATGAAGACTCATGTTTGGTCTTTACTTATCTTTAAATATAATTCAAATGATAAAACCTGTATTTGGATTAATATGACAGCCATTTTTTCTGAGGTTTTTTGAGCTTTCTACTGTGCAGTTTGCAGTTTGCAGTTTGCCTTAAGTCCTGCTGCTTTACAGCAAGAGGTTTCTGACCAAACCATTGATTCTGGGGCCATAGTAGAGAAACACACCATGAAGTCATAACTCAGCTAAAATTCAGCCAGAATTGAGTCAAAATACAGCCTTGTCCTTTCAAAAGCTGTGCTCCAGGAGTGTGTGCAAATGTTGCTGTGGGCTCATTATGACCCACACCTTTGGCAGCCCAGACTGTTGGTGACCCTTGTTTCTGTTTTATCACTGTTGTGTCTCTGCACAGACCTTTCAGCTGGCTTTGCAAAATGCCCTGGGAGATGTGCAGAGCCCTTGCTGCCCACCACATCTCTCAGCCCCTTTCCTGGGAGGGTTGCACCAGGTAGGAAGAAGAGAGCTCCACTGACGAGGATTGCTTTGGGAAATATCACGAAGAAATCTGATTTATTATATGTTCTCTTTCTACAGCACCAATTCTTTTGCCTTCATAGGTAGGGACTTTATTAAGGAAAGCAGAAAGGATTCTGTAGGCATGAAATACCCTTAAACTCCCTGAGATATAGGAAAAGATTGGACTGGTGATGAGACCCTGGAGGTTGCCCAGAGAAGCTGTGTCTGCCCCTGGATCCCTGTCCAAGGCCAGGCTGGATGGGGCCTGGAGCAATCTGGGATAGTGGAAGGTGTCCCTGCCCATGGCAGGGGGTGGAATGCGTTGAGCTTTAGGGCCCCTTCTAACCCAAACCATTCCAGGATTCTGTGATTCTATGACTGACATTATTATTTATGTTATTGGTGACAAAATGTTGCTCTGCACAGATGGGATGGGAGATGGAGACTGGATCAGGTGCAGTGGTCAGGACCCTGACAACACGAGCCCGTTTTTATCCTTTTGGTGCCTTTTCTGTCCTACCCACATCAAAACATTAAACTTCTTCTGGGGAAAAAAAAAAATACAGAGACATGAAACTGCTCCTGGGACAGTCCCTGTGCTGATTCAGAGCTAAGCCCAGACTGACACCATGGAAGTGACGTGTTCCATGCCTTTTCCAGTAACAGACAGATATCAGAGGGACACAAGCCAGGTTCTGTGTTTACCCACCTTCCCCCATCAATACAAATGACTCAGACAAAATAGATTAATGTCTAATAAAAGAAACCGTCTACTCTATTATCCTTTCAAAGAAAAGCAGCCTTAAACATAAATGATTAAGCCACATCACTTTAATGAGACGTGGAAATTAGCTGTCACTGCCAAAACGTAATTCCTTGTCTCAACCTCCTGTTCTGATTATAAGAATGGTAATTTGCCAGCTCCCTACTTCCTGTTATTACGCCAATTGTTTAATTTTCATAAATATTTGATACAGTCATTTAAAACCATGGGGTTGACATTCACCCAGCAAGGATGATTATCACCTTTTCCTCCTCCTTCTCTTCCTCCTCCTTTCCTGGGTTTACAGACCTTCCTGTCTTTGACCACTATAGAAATTCATGCAATGGAGAGCTGCAGGAGACCCCTGGAACCACAGGCAACCAGAAGAAGGAATCAGCCCCAATACTGAATGGAGGAAATGATGCCACATCACAAGCCTTGTTTTTCCTTAGAAAAAAACCCAACATTTTTTCTCTGAAAGAGACGGCCTTTTAACAGGAAAAACCTTGTTTCATTTGCAAAACAATGTACCTAGAATAAGTTGGTTAAGAGCACAGTGATGATAGCACCAAGGTTGTGGGTTTGATCTCTATATGGGCCATTCCTTTCAGACTTGGACTTGATGATTCTCGTGGGTCCCTTCCCATACAGGATATTCTCTGATTCTGTAAATAAATAAGATTCCTGTGTGTTATGAAATCTATTGAAAAGAGAATAACTACAACAAAAAAGGACTTTGCATGCCTGGTTTCTCTAGGGCAGTGAACAAAGTCACCCCTGCAAAAAGAAATACGGGTACCTGTTTTGGAGTGTTTTTATAAAAGCCTGTCACCATTCTGTCTAAATATTACAGGAGAGGTTTTCAAACACACAAATAGCAGTTCAGCTTCCAACTCCTGCCAGCTCTCCAAGGGAGATGACCATGAAATTGCCCTTTGTACAGTGAAAATCACTCCTGCCCATACTGTGCTATTAGGTTACCCATATGGGCTTCTTCTGTTGACCTCAAACCCCCACGGAGCTCGTGTTCCCAGCTGCTGGCAGGGCTGGCACTTGGGGAAGAGATAACATCACCAGTGCCTTTGCACCCTGCGTGTTTCACTGTTTCTTTTGTATGACATGCATTTTTTCAGTGTCAAATGTCTGTATTTCTGTGGAGAGGGAGATATATATATAGAGATAGACAGATATAGATATATTTGTCCAACATTCTTACAATAACATTGCATTGGAAATTTGTGACAGGCAGGATCTATGTTTTCAACTCTGTTTTCTGTGGCTGATAGCAAAGTTAAGGTTTCCCAATGTATTTCATTAGAGTTGTCCACATAAGAAACCTCACTGCCTCCTGCTTTGATTCCTTTTGCATTTAATTTCCTACCACAGTCCATATCCTGTCTCTTCATTCTAGGGAAATATGGATTATGTGAAATTTATTGTCCAAAGGGAGTCCACTGAATATTTTCCTCCAGGTGAGGGAATTCCCTGTTAATTTGTTTCTGTGAGGAGGCTACACTCACATACAGGCAGAGGTACACACAGTTCCTTTCACTGCTATAAAACATTGTTGTTTACAGAGGTATATTTTCCCAGATCTCTGCTGCATTAATCATTGCTCCCTACCCAGAATGTTTGTTCTGAAAAACAACCACCACTGACCACATGTCCCCTCTGGGATGTGATATTAAAGTGTGAATGCAATGGAGAGGGCCAGAGCTGGATCTCAGGGAGGCTCTGCACGCTCCTCATCCTCTCAGTTGCCTTTTAAGACACACCCCAGGAGCCAGGCTGGGCCTGTAATTGAAACCCATCGATCACCTCCTTCCCCAAAACCCGTGGCTCAGCTCTAACTGACGTGGCGGGGCTGTTTGTTTATCCTCCTGAACAGATGTTTGAGCAGAGACTCCCCAACCTCCAATAAAATATCTCAGACAACTGTGAAGTTTGCTAACCCCTCGTTAAAGCAATCTCCTTCAAGTCCTTAACTCACCAGAAGATAAACTGCACCAACATGGAGCACTCCCACTCTCAAGGACAGAGAGCCATTCCCACCAGCAAGCACAGAGCATAAACTCCTGCACTGGAAATCGTTGTGTCTCTGCTTTAGATCAATGCCATTAAAACAAAGGCAGATGGAATATTTTACTCTTATCTGGGGCAGTGGTTAATTGCCTTTCTGATTGCTCACATGTCCAGCTCCTCTCTTCCCTTCCTGCTCCATGGAGTGGCTGTCACAGGGTGGTGGCAAGGGGTCTTGGGGCACCCATCTGTGCATCCACAGCCTGGGATTAACCCTGTGCATGGCAGCACATCAGCACTTCAGGTCCAGCACTCATAGCATGACCTGCAGGAATGGTTCTCCTTGCAAAAGCAGCAAATCGGTGCAGGGACAATGCTCCCATTCCCACCACACCAATTTTGCCAGAATTTCCTTGTTCTCCATGTGCTCTCTGCTCACCATGGTTATGGTCAGCCTCAACCCATCCAAGAGGAGAGGGCAGGAGCTGACAGGCACGGTGAGACCCACGGGCACAGAGCTGGGACACCACAGGGGACAAGGAGTGGGGAAGGGAACAGGCTGACTGTGGCAGCAGCACATGGAACATTATCTGAGGACAGGGTGATCAAGTTGGACACTAATAGTGGCTGACCAGCTCTTTCTTTTTCCCCAAGGCACAATATTTCTCTAAATCTGCTTAACACAATGTACAGCTTACATTTTATTTTTGACACCATTCCCCCAGGTTTTCATCTTTCAGACCTTTCTCCCTCCAGCCTCGCCCTTCCAGGAATTCACATTGCGTACATTTCTGCAAAGGGAATTGATGGCTTCTCTTTAAAGCTATGGGAGAGGAATGCCCTTTCTATTAATGCTTATCGTTGTGTACTGCTTCAATAAAGATTCCTTGTAAACCCAGAAGAATGTCCTGAGCAGTGCTGGGGGCTGAATTGCCCAAGATGTTCAGTGGCCAGGGCCAGACGCCTGAACATGCACAAATTTTAAAAACAAAGAGAACACTAAATATCAGCTCAAATATTCAGTTGGCTCAGGGCAGTGTTTTTTCCACGCTACCCATTGTACAGCACTGGGGTTGTGATTTCTTTTTGTTTTCTTTGTAAATAAATCCTCGTAATGACTTTCCCGTATCTGATTCCAGCACAACCAATGGGACAGTGATTCAGCATGGTGAGGTCCCTAGCCCGTGTCTGAAGCTTCTCTGTGCCAAGGGACCTCATGAAATGTCCCACAGGCCCCTTCATTCCCAAGGAAATGGAGGAGACAGCCCATGCTCAGGTCATTTCCCAACAAGGAGCTGGGAAACAGCCAAACTGAGCATCCAGAGAGCAAAGGGGGAGCACCCTCACAGCCAGGGCCCTCCTCTTCCATCACATCCTTTTGCTGAAAGCCATCCTTTTTCCAAAAATGCCAGCAGGCCAGCAGGCAGCATCACAACAGTGCATGGGATCCACACATCCCAAGCAGATGTGGGATCTCTGTCACCAAAATGTGTGAGCTGTTGTCACCTGAGCTCCCTCAGCTGGTGTCAAGAGCAGCTTTCTGTCCTCCACGTGCAAGAGGCCCTTGAGAGAGATACAAAGCCCAGTGCAGAGGCCTCACAGTGTCCTGGTTCATTGGGGGAAGGTTTTTCTCTTTTCCTGTCTTCCATGCTTTGGACTGTGTTAATAGTGTTTGATAATATATAGTGTAGGAAAGATGGAGCTTCTATATCCCAGACAACAGACTCCATAAATGCATTTCTAAAATAATTCAGTGAGAGATCATCTGTTATGCTTGTGCACGATGAGAGGGAAATTGTCCAAAATTTGTATTCTTATGGGGAAAAAAATAATCCTTGGAAGCAGAGAGAGGGAATCTGCTGGCCAAGAGACCCCAGAAAGCTTTGAGTGTTTCACTGGCTGTAACTGATACTGAGACTTTTGGGCAAATGGACAAAGGGATTCCTGAAGGCAGACCTCTCTCAAGCCCTCAAATCCAGGTTTTTTTTGGTGTGTTTTGTGAAGAGACATCTATAATGTTTTGGTGGAGGAGGTTGCTGGCCTGTCAAAGCTTCAGGAGGTTATTTAACTTCTTCCAGTCACAGTCCTGGACTTCATGGTCTTCTGTCTTTATTTCTAATGAATTTCTGTCTCAGCTCGAAAATGTCTGGTTCCCATTCCAAGGATGTAATTTGACTTCTCCTGCAAGAGGTCTGACTACATCCATGGCTTTCCTGCAGCCAGAACTGACAGGCACTTCAACTTCTATTCAAAGCAAACTTTGGGCTCTATGTACATGCTGGGGCCAAACTCCAGCAAAGCCAAGTGCCCTCAAGCCTTCACGAGGTCAGGCCCCTTGTAATTTTAGAGCTTATAAAACACAGAAAATGAAGTGTTCTGCCTCTTTTATAAAATAAGAGCAAAATGAGAGAAAGATGTTAGTGCTCAGAACATCCTGAAATTACATGGAAATTTAAGTGTGCTTGTGCCCACAGTTTAGAGGTTGAAACCACTGGGCTGGCTGGGTATAAGAGGTGTCAAGGGATGCCCATTATCAGGATGGATGATAAGGTCCAGGGTTGGTTTGAAACCTTACAAATGAACCCTATTCATATCCCTTTTTCCTACTTATTCCCCTAATAGGAGTGAAGAGAATAATTTTCATCATTTCTTGACCCCAGAAAGCTTTTCCCACAGCAATGCTGCCCTCCAACACCTCTACACCCCAACACTGTGGCTGTGTCTCACCAGTGAAACATTTTGATGAGTTCCCATCCCTGAATCCCTCTAGCTCTTGGAGTCACTCTGGGTTTTCAAATGACTGCATGCCTTGGTAGCCAGGGTTCATTCATGTCAGTGGATCTTGTTCCATGAACAAGCCTTATTAAACCAGAGCTGCGTTGCTGCCTAACAAAAAAGGAGAGGAAGAAGGGACAGGACTAAATTCCTGTACTTAAGCAGCGGAGCTGGGCTGAGAGATAAATAAACCCTTAAATCTGTGCTGCACTGTTGCCAGAGTGATCCATCTCCCCTTTGAAAATTGTGTCTGCAAGGAAATGACGAATCATTTTCCACACACTGGAGTGAGGAGCTTGGAGGACGTCAGGATTTTCGGTATTCCCGTTCTTCCGGAACGCCGTGGCCAAATCCCCACTGAGCACAACCAAAGCCTGGAAACCCGGCTGAGGATGCAGAGAGCACCATCAGTAAACTGTGAGCAAAAGCCCCAAGACGATATGCAGGATTCCAGCAGGGTTCCAGCAGGATTCCAGTAGGATTCCAGCAGGGTTCCAGCAGGATTCCAGCAGGACGTGGGCTCACGCCTGGCCCTCAGCCATGCAGAGGTCATTGAGGGAAATAAATCAGTGGCTAGTGAGCTGTGCTGGTGGATTTGGCTGTGATTCCCACCCCAGGCTCATTGTAGTGATTCCAGGAGCTGGGGCTCCATTTGTCAGAAATGCAAAATCCAGATCCTTGTAATGGAGACCTCGGAAAGGAGGCTCTCAGGAGAAACCCAGCAAAGGGAGTCATCAGCGCTTTGCAGCTGTATGTGTGCTGTCTAGGACAAGAAAACATGGGGAAAGATAAATAAATGCAACCAAATCCTGCCTGAGGGTCTCAGACCAAATGAAGTCACTTCCAGAAAAATATTGTGGAGAGCTGTGCTCATGGAAGGCATGGATCTGTGCTGTGATTACAGCCTGCAGCAGATTCCTCAGGGATAGGAGAGCCTGGTTTGAGAGACAGTTTGGGGTGCAATGGGGTGGCACAGTCCCTGTGTGGTCCCTTCTCAGATGTCCCCAGGCTGAGCAGGGCTTGGGGTGCTTGCTGAGGGCAGGGTCCTGCTGCACTTCCCTACCTGGGAAACCTTTCCAACATGAGCTAAGAGATCTCTGGCTCTTGAAGGAAGTGCTCATTACCTGTTGGACCAACTCGATCATTAGTCACTTTTTTTTTCCCCACTAAGCATTCCCAATCCTCACTTATCCTACATTTATTTTACCCTCCTTTCACACCCTGGGTTCTGCAGTGTAATTTCTTTTCACTGCTGCCATCACCCCAATGGCTGTTGCCTGTTTTCTGCATTTCTAAGAGCTTGTTGCTGAAACACTCTTCAAGGCAAGGAAGGTATGGAGCAGCATCTTACAAAATAAGCAGCCTCCCCATGATGTTCCTGACTCCAGCGTGGCAGATTGGGAGGTTTTATTGGGTAATTATTGCTGAATGCTAAACATAAGCTGTATCTTGGGGCTTTGTCCTCATCCAAAGAGGTAAACCAGGGCCTGGGGTTGTACCTGGAGACGCAGCTACAAATTTAGATTTTAAGATGGTCTAAAGAGAATAACCCAGGCAGATCTATTATTTTTTTAAAAAAGCAGGAGGGCTGAGATCTGGCCATGGCACTGTCAGCTCCTTGGTGCCTGTGTGGTTGTTTAGCCTGGAGAAAAGTAAACTCAAGGGAATCCTTTTCACTCTCCAAAACTTCCTGGCAGGAGGGTGCAGCCAGGTGGGGGTCAGGCTCTGCTCCCAGGGACAGAACAAGAGGAGATGGCCTCAAGCTGCCCCAGGAGAGGGCAGAACAAGAGGAGAGGAAGAATTTCTTCACTGAAAAGGTGATCAGGCACTGGAAGGGGCTCTCCAGGTTGGTGGTGGAGTCCCCAGCCCTGGAAGTGTTCCAGGAACTCTTGGACATGGCACTCAATGCTCTGGTGTGGCTGACAAGCTGGAGGTCAAAGGTTGAACTTGATGATCTTGGAAGACTTTTCCAGCCTAAAGGATTCTGTGATTCCATGATTCTGTGACCCAGGGAGCTGGCAGGATCTGCTTCAGTCAGATGCAGCCTGGGGAGGCGCTGGTCTCCCAGCACTGGCCAAGGCTGGGAAATAAAAGAATCATTTTTGTTAGGAATATTTCACAGGAAGGAGAGACGTTGGGTAAGAATCCATTATTTTCTTTTATGAGAACTGTTGTAAATTTCTGCAGAGACCATCGACATTGAGAATCCAATTTCCCCGAGATAAGCCCATTTTGGCAGGGGATTTTGCCTCTCTATTCTTAGCATCAACAGCCATTATTCAGATTTTTGAACGACTTCGACCATTTTTATCCTTCTTTAGCTTCAGTTTTGCAGCTAGACCAGACTTCCCTCTTCCCAAACCCAGAGAAATCCATGGGTGGGCTGAGAAGGACCATATAGTTCATCGAGTTACATCTTCCTTAAACCCTCTTTTCTAAAACTTCAGTGAACCATAAGCAGGTACCTCACACAGAGCTAAACTTTGCAGAAAGCAAATGAAAGCCAGGCAGGAGGAGGGAGGTTGTCCCAGGGGGGTCAGTCCTACCAAAGCCTGCTCTGGCTTGGCAAGGAGCACATCCTTATTACTGCTGGTTGTAATAATATTCCTCAGCTGGTTCATGCCTGCAGCAGGTGAAGCCTGCTGGATGAAGGCTTTCCCTTGGAAAGCTTCCTCTGTTGTTCCTTTATTTCAGTTCCCATTTTCAGGAAGGATGCAAAGCCTGCCCTCCTTCTCAAGCTCTCCTTCGGTGTTTCTGCTTCCTTCCCATGGCTTGCCTTGGGCTCCTGCTTGATAGCAAGATGTTAAGAATCATCATCAACAGAAAAACAGTGTGCTCTTTTATTTTATTTACACAGCTGCCATGAATTTTGTTATGCCTAAATCCTCTGTCTCTTCCTCTCTCAGTGGGCTGGAGAGAGAAGAATGGGCTTTCTAGAATTTGTGTTTACTTTTATTGCTCTTTAAAATAGTTTATGGCCTTTTAACAGAGTGGCACAATAATATTAAAATAACTTTAAAAAAAGAAATTTACAGAAAATGTATTAAAGCATCATAGAAATGGATTTAACACTTCAAATAGCCTTTCAAAGTGGCACCATGTCCTTGCTTTGAAGCAAAGCAATAAATTCACTTTGTAATTCTTTATTAGAGGCTTTATTGGAAATTAGAGAGCATGTACTAAACAAAACGTCAGCTTATCTACACACAAATACTTGCCTATAAATTGGATATAAGACAACATATTGTCCATTCCAATGTGATTTAGATTACAGTAGCCAGCAGAGATTCAGTCACGGTCCAGCCCATGCTTAGTGTCTGTCAGTCTGGATTAAAAGTCAGTTTTACTCTCAAAAATATGCAGACAGATGGTGTCAAAATGGAAAAACAGAGATTTGCTTCAGGTTGTGCAGCAAGGCCGTGGCTGATGAGCATCCCTTGGGTACAGCCAGCACCATCCCCCTGTAGAGCATTCCTTTCACAAGAGCTCCAGCAGATTATCCCCAGCAAAAGTTGTGATATGCTGATAGCCTTATCTGGCTGGTGGCTGGAATTAAAACAATGCAGTGCACTAATGCAGGCCTTTATCAGGGAGCAGACAAAACAAGGGGGATGGAGGAGCAGGCTGCAGGCAAAGGGCTGGTGAAAGGGAGGCATCCACCTCAGGGCAAGCACAGGAAGGCAGAAGGTGGATGCCTTGTTATAAAAATAGCCACATATGCACTTTTTTACTGGTTTTGTGCTGAGGAGCAGTGGGAGTCATCAGCATCCCAAGGGACAAGGCCAGGCCAGGCACCCCAGACACACAATGGGCACTACTGTGCACACTCTACACAGAGACTCTCACTCTTCCTCATCAAGGAATAGAACCCAGACAAACCCCTTGGCTTGCTCAGCACTGATCATTTTCCTTCCCATCCCCTTTGCTTTTTGCAAAACTCAGTGAGAAGCTGGTGAATCAAAAAGTGGGGAAGGATGACTATGCCAGTGGATGTTGTTTCCATGACATAAATAATTGCTGTTCCAAAGGTCACTGCCATGGAGGAGTCACGGGTGGGATGAGAACAAATAGTAATTATGGCACTTGACAAGCTCCCAGCAGCCCAGAGATAAATCTGCTGCCTGCTCCTACTTGAACTTATGGCATCCTGGATTTCAGGAGCTTCCACTGTCCTGCATGATCCAACAAACATCCTCTCAGGATCTCCGGTGAATAAATAACTCTTTGAAATGCGTCTTCCCTGTTGTGGCACCCGTCCCTTTGGCATTGTGTAAACACGCACAGCACAACCCAGAGCTGCTTTTTTTCTCAACTAGCAGCATAATTACTTCTTCAAAGGGCCAACTCCCCATGCCTGAGTTCATCAAGCTGTCACTCAAGAAAGTCAAATCTCCGGACGGGCGCTGCAGCCCTCTCATGGGCTCTCCAGCTTCCCGCAGTTTCTGGGCTCCAGCAGGAGCTGTTTGACCCAGCTGGCTGCTGGGCTGCAGGAGGGCACTGTTTTGTGCCAATAAACAACCCTCTGTGCAAGGTCAGCTCCCTCACAGCCACCCCTCAGCTCCCTTTGAAGCCTGGGGTGCAGCGAGCTCGGCATCGCTGTCGTGGGGTGTGAGGGAAAGGGGTTTATTGTGCTACAGGGCGTTTCTCCTGGAGCTTTTCCTTGTTTGCTGCAAAACTGTGATCCCAGAGCTTGGCTCTCTGGACAGAACAGAACAGGGTTTTGTTTAACTGGAACCAGGGGCAGGTTTTGCTTTGAAGGTGCCCTTTCCAGCACAGATTAGAGCCAGGCTCCTCGGTGGTGTAAATCAATGGCGCTCCTACAAAGTCGTGTGTTAAACCAGTCAAAATCTGTCTAGTTCACCTCTCCGAGCATCTGTCCCTCTGGCCAGAATGAAAAACACTCAGAAAACACTGGCTTCGTCCTACCACACTGGCAACATCCAGATTAAGTTATAAATTTGGTACTAAAAACCCATTGTCATGTTCAAGCTATGCAGGGTGAGCACAACCTCGCACTACAAGGTAGCAGAAAGAGATTAAATATTATAACCAAATCAGTTGCAGATTTATTCCATAAACTTCTCGTGATTTCATTGTATTTTTCCCTCCTTTGATGAATGGATTTTCTGAAGTCTGACAGATTTATTTTTTGTGGCAGGTACTTTTTTTTCTGTTGCCACACTTTATACCAGTTTTCCATTAAATCCTGAGGAGCAAGATGAGGTGAGAAATAAATTTGCTTGTAGCTGCAATTTGATTTAGGTCCATGTAGGTCTTATTTGAGAACTTCTTTTGAACAACACAAGGACTCTGTTTCCAAAGTCTTTGTATGCCTGTTTGGAAACACTGATGTTTTTAGCAAAGGGAAGAAATCCAAGAAAAATTATAGGATCTGCAAATGGCATTTTAAAAAAAATTACTATTAGGGAAAAAAAAAGAACCTGTTTTAAGAATCGCCTTTAAATGGGAGATTTTCTGAAAGATTGTGGAATATTTACATGTAGTTAAAAAGGTGTTCTTGTAAAGACCTGTGGAGTATTTATTCATTACCAAGAAGAATTTCACTCAATGTACTCAGGCAGCCTTTAGGTTTCCTCAGATTTCTTTGGAGATTTCCAAAGCTATAAATGCTGTAAATATGATCAGACATTGCTCTGTCTGAATTCTGTTACACTGACACTTTTTTTTCCCCTTAAAAAAAAAAAAAAATACAATCCACGGTTTATTTTACTTGACCCATATTTGATATTTAAGGAAATTAAACAAATCTCACGTTTAGCCTCTCAAAATAATACAGGGTGTCCATTAACACATGTTAAAATTAATGAAATCTTGGTGGTGAACATATAAATAGCACAGCTGCCAGGCTGTTTTGTAAAACTGGAGTTGAGCTCTCCCTGCTGTAAAGTGTTCAGAGCAAATTCTCAGAGATAATTCCTGTTGCTATTTCTTTTGCTGTTCCTGCTTTCTGTACTGCTTGTTGCAGTCTGGAGCAGTGTTCCACTGGTACCCTGCAGCTCTGCAAAATTGTTTGCACAAGTTTCTCAGTATTTCTACATTTATTCCTGTGAAGAAACACCAGGTCCTTGTGTCTCTGCACATTTGCACAACAATGTGTTGGTCATCCTCCTTGTGAGTCCCTTCCAACTCAGGATATTTTATGGTTCTATGAATATCTTGGTATAATTTTACTCTGATGAATAGGGAGAATTCCAGTAGAAAGCCCAGCTGGTGAACTTAGGCATCAAGTTAAAGGGAAAAAAAATAATATTCTAACACTTCTGAACATCCCTAGCCAGGGATTTGGATCCTCGTTACTTATCCCTCCTTTTTTCCCTTTTATTACAGTTCCTAATTTATTTTTTCCTAAGACAGAAGCTCTCTTCCATTCCTCCACCAGCTTTTATGGGCCTGACCATAATTACATGGCACCTCACTGTGGTTCCCCAGCTGCAGGTTTCTTACCCCTTGGCTTATGCCTGGTTTTCCTAGCAAAAATGACATCAGGATCTGGCCCTCTGCTTTTGTGTTGCTCTGTCCTTAAATAAAAAAAACCCACAGCACCACCAACATGAGCTTAATAAAACCACTGTAAAGCAGCCAAATCTCCCCTCACGCTCTGGCTCCAGATAAAGACACCTTAAAGCAAATCTGTGATTAAAACTCTTGCAACCATGAGGTTCAGGACACCCAGCTTCTCTCATCAACTTATGAAGTGAAAGCCAAAGTTTTGATTCACCATCCAGATCCTTCTTCCCATTAGGAAGTTGCTGAGGTGATTAAAATATTAAATGTGATCTTACATGAGGCCAGGAAGTTAATAAGCCCCTTAAACACTGAAGAAATTACACCTTATAAACAAACAGCCAGCAGCAGTAAGTGTGAGTTTTCTGCAGAAAGCACCAGTGGAGCTCAAGCAAGGACATGCATCCTCCACAACAGAGGTGTTCACCTAAAAACATTTTCCTAACCAGGTTCCTCCTCACTCCAATTAAGCTTGGAGATTTTTTTCCATCAGCCCTTACCAGAAAGCATCAAAAGCTTGTTCCAAAATCCACTGACATCATAGTAAGCCTTTCCAAAGGCTAATGGGCTTTGGGATCAGGCCCTCAGTTTTTATTCCAAGCCTTCACAACAGTGAGCTTAAATCAGTCCGTGCTCTTGTGAGCTCCCAAGAAGATTTTCCAACATTACGTTTGTTTGGGACCAGGTTCTCCCCATGTGGTGGACTTGATGTGAAGCCCATTTAAATCCCATCAGTCACTACAAAGAGGATGGGAGAAGGGCCAGGCTGGCTGAGCAGAGGTGGAATTCACCTTATAGCTGCTCTTATCATGCTAGGGTGGAAATAGTGGTGGGGCTGAGAAGTTTGCATGGAAAAGACTGGGAAAACCATGGAAGAAACATCACAGAAGGTCTCTGCTCTGCACAGCAGCTTTGCCACTATTCACGTTGTGCAACAACAGTGCATCTGAATATTTCTGTGCCTGCCTTTTGGTGGTATTCATCTACCCAGTGTTAGACATTAATCTTTGCTTAATTGACCAGAAGGCCGCAGATCCATGGCATGTGAATATGATCCTAATTAGCTCACTTCAGGTTGCACATTGATTTTCTGCGTGTTGCCTTTTGGAGCTGTGGAGCAGCTTGTTTTTTGAGGAGAACATAAAAGAGAGAGGGGCAGGGGGGGTGTTAGTTACAGCTATAAATTTTACAGTTCACTGGAAACCACATTAAATGGCAACATCAGTTTATAGATCAACTCTGCAACTGCTTGGTCGTTAAAGCAGTGGTGGCAGATTATTGTGTTGTAGCCTTATAAAATATGGGCACCGTATTTGCTGGGAGAGGGCTTAAAAAGAACAATAAAAATCTCCAGTGTCTTTGATTCCTCATTTCTCTTGCATTGCAGTAGGCAAAATGATCTGATCTGTGTGTGCTTTTCTGGGAGGAGTATTTGCCAGGATTTCTCTTACGCTCAAGAACGCAAAGCTGGTGACTCTTTCTGATTTAAGGTTACACCAACTCTGCATCGCTCTTGGACTGGCCCAGATGTGGAGAATATGGCCAGACCACTCTGAAGCTGCTTACAGGGGCAGCAGTTTCCAAATTTCCAGTGCCAGTGAGCAGTGCATCCAGCTCACAGCAGCGCCCGTGCTTGGCTGACCCTTCTGAGACACAGAGCGTCACATGCCTCTTCCAGATCAGCCAGACCCAAGGACAAAATCCATGTGCAAAAATAAAATTTGGAAGTGATTAAAAAAATGGAATCTCTTCCCAGACAGTGCCTAATCACTGCCTGTCTTCTGAAAATGTAGACATTTATTTTGGACTATGAAGAGCTTCTTTCAAATGTTTGGCCACTGCTAAAGACACTAAGCTCGTTGGAAAATTCCAGCCACAATATGCTGCTGGGTGACCAATAAATTTTGCACTGATATTTTCCTTCCTTGTTGGAATTGGAGTGCTGTTTGCAGGACCGGTGAGGTGTTTGGTGGAGGAATTAGGGTTAATGATCATGTTTTTATCTGCACATGGCACAAAGTTTCTCTCAAGCACGGAACAATAAGTGCTGCTTCACCATGGGCCTGGTTGATCAGAAAGCTTTTATTTAAAAAAGGGAGACCTCCAGCTTGAAAATGCAGCATTGTCAGAGGAAACAAATTAGCTTTACTGCACAGTAGACAAATGGGAATTCTCTCACATACACACTAAGAAGTTAATTGTGTGAAATGAAACATTTTACAGAATGCTACTGCTACCACTCACCACACTGTGCAGAATTCCTCTGGATGAAATCCCAGAGGCTTTGTGGAGGATAACCCAGAGATGAGATGTGGCACATGGCTGTCACGAGCCGCTGTGGTAGGTCCAGTTGCAGATAGGAAACCAAGCAGAACCCCCTTGTTTGCTGTTGATACAGGGTTTAAGCTGGGTGGCTGTAATGCTTCTGGCTGTCTTTTTTTCTCCTATAAAGGCTGGACCACTAAAGCCACTGGTAAAATTCCCACTGCAGGAAGAAGAAATGCTCAAATTAATTGAGTCCATGTTGGGGGTGATGGCAGTCACCACCACAAGGCTGCCAACCTTTTTTTGTGGAGTGAATCAATGGGATTGACCCTCTCAGTCACTTTCTTGGGACCAGCCAATACTCTGGGCATTCTCTTGGTGATTTCTGCAGAACTTACATGGCTGCATGTGTGACCTGACTGCACTTTTGGCTCTAGACCCACAAGAGAAGGAGACAGCTTTCAAGGATGCAGGAAGGACCTCTCCTGTCCCTTTCCTGTGAATGGCAAGAACTTTTGTTGCCTTCATCTCAACAAGTGGTGCAGTCTTGTGAAGGCTAAATCTACTTTAAAAATAACATAAACAGAATTTAGTAAAAGTGACTGAGTACATGGCAGTCCTGTCAAGTTTGTTTGGTTGCTTCCTAATGAACAGGATTGTGAAGGCTGTTAGTAACTCAGGATCTAAGTAACACAGCCAGCTTCACAGTTGTGCTTTCCATCAGAAAGAAAGGAAAAAGGAAAGCTGTTGTTTATCTATTGCAAAGGGAAAGGGCAGTGTGTCTCTGCTTGAGATGTGTGTATTAACATTACATAATCTGACTGCTCTGAAGTAAAAACCTGGGAGTTTTCATTATTTTTAGGGTTTTTTTTTTAACATGAGGGGCTTTCTTGGCCAAGGGGAGCATGTAGACTGACGATTTCCCTCTTCCACCATGCTGCATCCTATTTTCAGCACTCTAGCACACATTGCTCCTCCAACCCAGCCACAGACCCATTTTGATGCCACAGAAAATGCTGGTTTCTATAAGATGTCACAATCATGGTGCTGGGGAGGCTCAAGGTGAGAGAATGAATGTAGCATGCCATCAGTGCTTTAATATTCCAGCAGGAGATCCCCAGGGACCTTCTGTCAGTGGGACAAGGATGAAAGATCTGGCAGGGGCTTATCTCAGCCAGCGTGGTGGCACAGGTCAAGGAGTGCTCTGCTGTCCTGCTGCAAGGAAAGCCATTCATGAACAGCCCTCTGGAGACTCTGAGCAGCTCAGTGTCTCTTTGATGACAAATGCTTAGGATCATCTGTGTAGCTCAATCTTGTCATCATTTGGGTGTTGTTCTGTTTACTGCCCCGCTTTTAAAAATAAAGACCTCCTCAGGAAAAGGTTGACAACACGCCCCGAGAAAGAGACATTATTTTCAGCTTAAAATTTCCTATGTCCCCAGCTAAAAATGTGGATCTGAGATAAAGCCTGACATGTTCTCACCATTTGTCTCTTTGGCAAAAGGAAAAGAGGGGTCACCCAGCCCTGGGTCTGACGTACAGGATGCCACTTGAGCCGTCACACTCGATAACTTCAACTTGAACTTGTCCCCTTGTGTAAGTGGGGCTGATTTACAGCCTTGTGTGATTTTCTGTGTGGTAAGAGGCTGCCCTGCTGTCATGGCACTAAACAAGGTTTTATTCTTGCCAGTTGCTCAGGTGTTAAGGTCTAGAGGGCCCTGAGGATGCACAAAGCATGGTTCAGACATGGTATCCCTGTGACAGGGGGAACTGGATGGGCTTTGGCACTGGTTTGTAGTCAAACTCCTGATTTCTAGTATGAAAAAAAATCCTTCCAAATCCCAAAAGAAAGCTGTAAAGTCAGACACTCAATTTACCTCTCCCATTAAAGTCATCACGGAGAATTCTTTATTAAAAAAAAAACCAAAAAAACACAGAAAATAAACAAACTTTGCTAGTTGGTGGCATCCCTGCCCATGACAGGAGGGTTGGTACAAATGACATTTAAGGTCCCTTCCGACCCAAATCATTAAGGAAAAGAAATTATTATATAAAACCCCACATTTGCTACTAAAATCTGAGGGAGTGCTGTCAAAAATCCAGAGTCTTGGGATCCTTGTGTGCTTCCTCTGACAGGTTCAGCAGTAGCTGGGCTGTTCATGTCTCTGTGCAGCTTAGTGAGACCAGAAATGAACAGAATAATCCAAATCACACTATCCAGTGGCTGTTTGGGAGCCCAAACTGGATCTGAGTTCCAAGAAAAGGGTTGTTCTGGCCATGGACAGGTGTATTATGATAAATCTCTCTGATTTTCTGCTCCACCTGAAACCATCACCCGCCAGGAGTAGGAGAGAAATTTCCTCCAAACCCTCATTCCACATCTCATGGCACGGAAGGCATCCAGGTTTTAGAAATACAAGGCAGCAGGATTTCAAAGGCTGAGGCCATTTGTAGATGCTGGGAGTGCTCTGACAAAGTCTTTTTGTATGAGTCAGAGGAGAAATGTGTTGCTCACCCAAACCCTCCAGTTTTTGTTTGTTTGGGTTTTTTTTTACTTCATATATTACACATAATTTTATGTTACATGGCTGCAAAACAAAGCTCTTTCAACATTCATTTACTAAAGATGTGATTGGCTGGATTTGAGAGGGCAGGAGGGAAAACAGATGAGATAACTGGAAAAAGCAGAAATTAGCTCTCATCCTTAAGAAGAATCCAGCAAAAATAAGACATTCTATGGGTTCCTGATATGTTTAAAGACTCAGGATCTGTTCACAGCTTCACTGCCATTCAAAGCCCATCCCACAAAACTTTTTCCATATGATGATGAAGATTGAGGAGGGCAAGACTGGCTTTGAGGAACAGCAACATGAGCTGGACACTGAGTAGAGAGCAGTGAGTTATTCTGTAGGATGCTCCTCATGGGCTTTATCTCCTCTGGCAGAGTGTATCACACACCAATTCACTCTGGTACTGAAAAAAATCACAGAGTGCATAAAAAAATAGCATCCACTAAAATAAAAGAGCAGCTACTAAATTTCCTGCCTCCCAGAACTCCCTGTGAGTCCTGCTGCAGCTGCTGAAGCTGAAAAGTGCCTGTGTTTGTGATTGTTTGGGTTTTTGAAAGTGAAACAAGTGGCTGGCTGCACCAGCTTATGCACACAGATGGCTCTGGGCATCCTGACAGGTTGTACATCTATGTTTGCAGTGCCAAGAGCTTGGAACTTACTTTTTTGGGACTTTGCTCAGTGGTTTGGAGCAGATGATGTTGTCCAGGACCCCATCCTTCCATCCCACAGTTGCAAAAGGAGCTGAGGTACTGTCAGAGGTACACTTGGACATCCTACCCATTTACTTTATAGGGAAAATATGTTCTGAATTGTTTGAGTAAGGAGAGGGGGGAAAAAAAACTCATCCATGCTTTCCTGGCTGGATTCTGCATCTCAGCTCCTTGTTTTGACTATATTTTTCCCCCATCTTTCATTTGCCCCTTTCAACTGAGAACACATGCAGAGGTTATTTGGAATTGTTATGTGTGTCTTATATCGGAGTGATTAATTATTCAGAAATGTTCTGTTTAAAATAAAACTCCCTTACAATGCTTGGACTGTATCAAGACAGCTTAGAGCTGGCACAAATGAGAGCTATTCCCACTTTTAAAGGCTATTAATAGTGCCAAAGAAATACAAAGGAGACCCCTAGCACCTATGTACTTATTATTCATCACATCCATGCTTATTATATAGGTATGCATGAGATAAATAGACAGGGAGATTTGCTCAGTGCAAGGCTTAGGCTGTGCCAAAGAAATAAAATTCCCTCCCTGGAGAGCCCAACTGAGAAGGCAAAGAGGGGCTAGCAATGAAATCACAGATTACAATCACAGCTAAATGGCTTCTTTGAGCAAGGAGATGACTTGGCCTGTTTTCCCTGGGAGGCTGCTCCTGATATGCATGGCCTTATAAATAAAAAGGCATGAACCAGATGCCAAGGATGTGAGCCAAAGCTGATAAAAGCCAGTGGGAGTCCTGCAGGTTTGTGATGCCACGAGCTGTCTGAAAGGAGCTGCTGCAGCCTGGCATCCCCAAACTCCTCTGGACAAGGCTGTGAGCTCATCCCCATGGGATCTGCACACTTTGTGCTTCACCCTCAGCACCTTTCTGTAAGAAAGCAGTGGCGTTTCTGTGTGAGCAGCAGGCAGCACAGGTTAAGCAGGGTGGCTTCTTCTTGTCTGGGAGGAAAAAGTCGCCTGGGATGATTAGCAGGATCTGTGAATGCATGATTTCAGCCTGCTCTGGCCTTCCTCTGGAAGAAACCAAAAAAACCTCTGTGCAGTGTGGCTGGAAGAAAGTCATGCAGTGATTTCACTTCATATTTGTGTTGTAACTCCTAATGGTACAACATGAGTATCTGAGGATCTGTTCTCCTCCTAAGTGTAAACCAGACCACGCCTAGTGAAGGCAAAAATACTCTTCAGCATTCATCAGGTGGCAGTTTATATTAACCAGATCCACCCTGAAATTCAACTGCATCCACCTCATCACTTCCCAGGAAGTTGGTGAGCTATTAGATAAAGAGCTCATTTCAGAGACATATTAATTTTCAGTAGGGATTTTCTAATAAATTTTTTCCATGAGAAATGTATAGTTTGTTAGAGACTCTCAGCTCAAAACACTACTTGTGGGAGTAGGTAGCATTCCTTTCCTACTCATCCATGGAGATTTCCTGCAAAAAACAGGGACACAACTAGCCAAAGGAAGGAGCTCACCCAAATAAAGTAATGTCGTGTCACTGGAAAACAGTGGAAAATGTTCTGGAAATACTCATGTCATGTGTTCTCCAGCAGCAGAGTTTTTTCACAGAGGATGTTCCCACTGACAAAGAGCCCATGAACAAATCTTTTCTGCTGGTTCCACCTTCTCCCTTTTTGCTGTGACCCCCAGATACCAAGGTGTGAGCTTCTGGAGTTAGAAAGATGAGTAGAAATATATCTTAATTCTCAGAGAAGAAAAAAAAAAAAAATATGGTCATTGCAATGACTTCCAACACACTGGGGCAAAACCATGACTGTTAAATCTGGCTGATCATTTTTTATTCAGTGGAACTCCCTGAATGTTTATGTAATTATGGGCAGAGATTATATTCCATCCTTCTTGTGCCACATTTGTTCTTTAAATTAAAGCAGTGCTTTCCTCCTTCCCAACCCTCTCCTCCAATATATTTATAGACAGGTATTGTTTTCATCTTAGAGGTCATTGAGTAGGCTAGGGGTAGCACAGGTTTTGAGTTTCATTTTGTAAGAAGGTCACATATTCCCTGGTGTTTCTGGTTGTCCTTTCCCTGCCCTTTTTCTGGCTGGGATTTCCCTGCACTGGAAAGTGCCCAGCAATGCTGGGCTCCTATTGACACCTCTTGCAAAGGCTTCCCTGCTCCCTCACATCTGCTCAGTCCCCTTTCCCAACATCAGATCTGCTCTTCCCAACAAAAGCTGATGCTCTGGAGTTGCCCTGTGATTAATTAGCACAGCTGGGTCTTTTCCTCCTTTTTCATTTCCTTCTGGTGACCAAACTCCACCAGGCTGCCTGGCTCCCAACTCCAATTTGGGCTCAATTCTTGCCATCCTGGAGCCTCTGGGATCCTGGCATGACCCAGGCTGCTCCACAGCCCAGGCAACAGGAAAATTTGGTTCCCATAGGACTGGTAGTAAAGCAGGGGCTTGTCCTGCATTTTCCCAGAGCTCCCTGGAGCAGATGCAGTTCTGGAAAACAGTTGAGCCTGACAGATCTCCAGGCTGAGACAAAAAGCCATTTGGTCAGAGTATGATCATCCAGCTGTATTCAGGACACAGCTTGCTGATTTTATGGATACACATATATCTTTTAGGACTAGAAATCAGCCTTGTTTTTCTCTTTGTGTGTAATGTTTGACATATGAAGTAAATTTACTTTTACAACGTACAGACATAAAAGCTACTGTGGCTTGGACGTAGAATTTATTGATTGTAGAAAACTGACTACCAGGTTTGTTGATTAAGATTTTTTTTATACAACTGGAAAGAGAGAAAAAATCAAAGTATATGAGGGCAAATTTTGTATTAGACAGAAGTTATTCAGTCTCTTAAAATTTCCCTACTGTAACTAAACAATGGATTTGTTCTAGCACAAGTCTCTCCTGTAATTTTTAAGGTGTCCCCAGTAACCATCTACCTATCCATAGGCTTTGTTCAATTAATAAAATTTCCTAGCTAGATTTATACTTTCCCAAGTGGTAAGTTTTAAATTTAAAATTATAAAGTAAGGTTTGCCTCTTCTCTAGGACAAAAAGGCCATAAACTTTCTTCACAAGAACCTATGCAAAAATGCAATGGCAAACTCTAAAATCAATGAAAGAACAGAGTGATTAGGAGCTACACCCTGATGCTTTTAGATGGGTTTGTGCTCTCACAAACTGCAGGTCTGCTTTGCTGTGTGCCCATCACTTTTTCAGGCAATGGGCACCTATTTTGTTCCCAGGAGAGATTGCAACAACACAAAATCCCTCTGCTTTCTTTGTCCTTTTGTGGGTGCTCCTCTTTGGCTCAAACATACTGATCTTTTCTAGCAGAACTTCCTAATTGTTGTCTGTGTGTAAGATGTGCAACGGACAGGGTCTGGCCCCTGGTTGTTATCACGGCCTGGTTCATATAAAATTTTCTAGCCTGGCTTTGTAATTGAAACCATTTTCATGCTGCAAGCACACAAAGCTACGGAGCGAGCCACGCACGCAGCTGAGAGAGCATGTTCTGCTCCAAAGTATCATTAAAGCAATTTCCCATAATGTCTGGCAGGGAGTAGGTTTCTTTTAATGATTTTATTAAAAAGTGAATTAAAGGCCAAAGGTTGCTTTCCTACAGCCCTTAATTTCCTGTTGCAGTGCCAAGCACTGTGTGCAGGAGCCGCTGGGAGCGGGGGACAAGGGAGCCTTCCCCTGGGATCAGCCCCTGGAGCTCTGCTGTGTGCAGCTCTGCTCCCACTGTGCCAGCAGGAAACACGGTGGTATGAGCACACAGTGATCCATTACTGACCTGTGGAAGGGAAAAAACTCTTGGCTCCTGTTGATGGTGATGCAACCAAACCAGCCAGGGTGACAACTGGATAGGGATGGGTATGACAGAGGTTGTCCAAAAAACAAATTTAATAAAGGAGCCCACAGAGGAATAAACCATACACTGTATGGTAAAATCTTCAAAGACCCAACAATAGCAATAAATATGACAATATATAACCTTTGTAACGGAACCCTGAACCAGTGAACAACTGCATTACCATTTATGTAAAACGTTGGCAACCAATCATTGACAAGAACTCGCAACATTACCTTTTATGGATCAACTACATTAACATAACAGTTCCCATAATCCCGTTCTGATCTCCATAATCTAACCAGATGTTTCCCTTTCTAGCATCCCTTCTCCCATGGCCTTAGATTGACACCCACTTTGTTGTCCACCAGGGCCAACCTGCTCCTGATCCACGGTCACCCAACTCCCACAGGCTCCAATCAAGGCTCAGGAGCTCCATGGAATGTGAATTTCCATTGATGCTGTTGATGCAACATCAGCGTAATTCCAGGGAGGGTAACCCACAGGAAAAGTGGATGCTGGATCCTGCCCTTTGGATTAGTGGCATGAGTCTGTATTTTCATGGTATATTTATGCAGCCTGGATGCTGCCAATTTTTTATTTCTACTTTTCAGGTGGGTAAAAGTAGAAATGGAGAGCTCTTCTGTTTGAGGAGCACCTGTGGAGAAAGAGGGTCCTCTGTGAAAAAGCAAACAAACCAGTGCAATAAGAATCAACTTATAAATTAATAAGGGCACCAACAGGCCCCATCCTGTTCCTCCTTGGATCTAACCACCTCTCCTTGCTTGTGAGAGAGAAAATGCCACACCCCAACATAGATAATGGGGGTTAAACACCAGAGGTTTGGAGTCTGATGAGACTTGCTTCCTGTGGTGTTCCATCATTTGGAAAATCAAACCTAAATTCCCTCCTGGTGTGCAGAAGGGCTCTGTGAGAAGCAACTTGCATCTCACAGCATACAAGGGTTTGGCCAGCTATAGGAGCAAGATGTTGGTAAAACTCCAGTCTTTAAAATACTTTAATAAAACAACTGTAATTTACCCCACTGCAAGAGCTATAAACTGTAATTTAATAATGTGCTTGTCAGGGGACAGCTTTTATAAATAATAAAAAAAAAAGAGTTTTAGTATTATTAAAGAAACGTAGTATATAAAAAATGTCTAATTGCTGAGGAAACAGCATGATTATGATTTTCAGTTATTTAGAATGGGAAAATCATTCTAAGCAAGGGAGCTGTGTTTTTATGGTGGAGCCTTGCTGTAAGAGTCTCATTAAGTTTTCAAGGAATACTGTTCCAAATCTTTACCGTGCTTCCAAATTATGTTAAGCTGTTAAGCTTTCATCCTGCTCCAGCAGTGGGTTCTCAAGCATGGATGACATTCCTTGCTTGGGATTTAAACATCTTTCAAATAAAAGAAGTTTGTTTCTTACAGGAGAAAGCTTCACACTTTGGACTCTTGGATTTCCAGGTTCAGTTCCCATTGATACCCCCAAAATATCAGTTTTAAGATCAGTACCTGGAGTGGTTTGGACTCTCTGAAAGCTCAGCTCAGGGCAAGTTTAGCCATGCAAAACCATGTAATTTCTGCTCCATCTTGGTTGCAGTCATCTGCTCTGACACAAAATAGGATTAAGAATCATATAACTGCTTCCAGCTAATAGATTTAGGCTGTGGTTCCAGGATTATTAATACCACATCTGTGCACTGCCAGCTCACCCAGGACTATAAATCTAATGTGGATCAGGCATGGACACATGATTGTGTTTTGTCAAATTAGCCAAGGGACATGATATGGAATTTATACCAGCTTTATCCTCCTGTGCTAGCTGCACTCCTGCTGTGGAAAGGCAGGAGATTGCTGGTCCAACACAAAGTTTAAAAATACTGATACAGCAAAAACCTGCTGTTATAAAGGGGTTTTTTTTGTTGTTGTTGTTTTTTGACAAATGTGACCCATTGATTGGAGATTTTTTATGCTCTAGCAGTGTTACTCATCTGGCACATGGCACTGGTGTTGTGATACCACAAATCTTACAGCTGGCTGCAAACCACAGCCTTAAGAATTAGCACTTGAGCTCCTGTCACGTAGCTGCCCTTGGAAATCTCTTTCCAGGGCAGTAACCATTGTTTCCTTATCACATCTTATTGGGAGCAAGAGGTTTTTATGATAGCCTCTTGTATGCCTGTGACAGGCCTTTTCTCTTGAAAAACCAATTTACAGAAGACTCTCACGCATGTTTGCTGCAATGCAGACAATGCTGGTTTCAATAGTGAGCTTTAAATTATTAAATGGAGGAATCCACATTTCCCCATTACTCTGGAAATAGGTTAAACATTAATTTTTGGTGTATTTGGGGGTTGGGATTGGAAACTTTTCAAAAGCAAAAAGTGGAGCTCTCCTTAGTCCCAAGGACATGGAACAATAGTTAAGGGACTAGAAATAACCCTATTTTTCCTTTTCAGATGGTTTTTTTGTTTTGTTTTGTTTGGTTGTGTTATTATTGTTGTTGTTGTTATTGTTTTTTGGGAGTTTTTTGGTTTGATCGTTTGTTGGTTTGGGTTTTTGGTTTTTAGGTTTGGGGGGTTTGATTTGTTTTTGTTTTGTTTTGTTTTGTTTTGTTTTTTTTGTGGGAGGTGAAGCTCTCACATAACAGCTTGAATAGGGTAGGACATCAGGAGGCTGGGAAGACAGGATGTCACCATGTATCCCACCCATGCTGATGGAGCTGGTGTGGGAGCTTGGCCTGTACAATATCAGTGAGTAAAAGGGAAATAGAGTCTTCACTGTTCATTTTCTGGGTAGATCTCTGCTTGCACAATGGATCCTGCTGAATGGACTAATTTATTCTGGGGACTGAGCAATGAAGATGGGAGATGGGAGGTGATGTGTTCTGAAGAGGAGCTCCCACAATAAATGAACAAATTCAGCCTGGTATTTTTCAAGAGGATACAGCCCCACTCTACAATACACCTTTTTCAGGACAAGCCTCTGCAAGAAGATGCAAAGCAGATGAAGATCTGCTCCAGGGAAGCTGCAGCAATGTGCTTTAGCACCTCCATCATTCCCAAGAATTGCTGCTGAGCATTTCACACAAACCCATCCCACCTCACTGCAGGTCACTGCTGTGCTCTGCCCTCCTCTCACCTTCACAAAAACGATTGTTCCTGAGGACTTTCTACATTGTCACACTTGAAACACACCAGCAGCACTTCTGGGCACTGCTTTGGATGTTTGTTCACATTGGAAATCAGGACAAAGGGAACTCTGGAGGGCCCTAGGTGCTGTTCGAGGCCTGCAGGTCAGGACTGACACTGCAGTGTAACTGAAGTCAGGCTTTGACCCTTAACTTGGAAACACAAAGCTGAATTTTCCCCTCATTTTCCCCCTCCCTGGTTCCCTACATGGCTGCTATGTATTATGATCCCTTTAAATAAGCAGCCTGTCATTAGCTTTTATCCCAGTGCTTGCTCAGCCGGACTAAAGTCTAGATCTCTTTGTTTTTAAGACTTGCTTGGTGTGTAAGTGCCAGATGTTTCCCATCTCTTGGCTCTTGGTGAAATAAACACGAACTGCCATAACCTTCACCTTTCAACTCTTACATTACCTATTCCTAAAGTACAAAAAAATGGATGTGTGTTTATGCAGCAAGGCTTTGAACTACCTTCCAGGTTTATGTCAAAAGTCCGAATCTCCAGGCAAAGATAACAGAGGAGAAGGGATTTTGGTGCTGCTATAAAATCCACCTCCTGCACCAATGGAGCAGTAGTCTTCATGGAGCAGAGTAATCTGTGGGGATTAGAGACCTTGTAAAACTGATCTGACTTTCAGGCCAAATCACTCAGCTCTGGATTTGGCACTCCTGGAAAGCAGAGTGCTCTGTGGGTGACAGTGCAGTTATTTGATATAAAAGTGGCATAAACGAGCAGAGTCCACAGGGATTTTTCTGATGTGTCACAGCTTTTAGCACAAACTAAAAGTTCACCCCTTTAATGTATTTCCCTTATAGGAAGATGGAAAGTTTGGGGTTGGAAGGGATCTTAAAGATCATCCACTTCCAAATCCCATTGCCATGGACAGGAGCACATTTCACCATCTTTACAACTTTCCCCTTCCTGCCACAGCAGCAGCAAAGCTGGAGAGGGGTTAATAAAGGAATTTTTATCATTAAGAGCAGCTCATCTAAATTCCTCCTGGAGTTATTTTTCTTCCTGCCCTTCTTTTGCCTCTCATTTTGTAAAATCTTCCTTGAAGGCACCTGAGTGATTTGGCTTTTGGTGGGGCATAGAGGGCTTCTCCAAGCTAATATTCTCATGTCCTAAGGAGGGAGAATGGATACATGGCCCCAGGAAGCTGGGACCAGCTGCCTGATGACACACACCCAAAGTTTCCTGGAACAGCTCACCCAGGCTTAGGTGTCCCAAAATAAAACCATACAGCAGCTTTTCCTTTTTAACTTACGCAACAAGTGGGGAACAAGTGGTGTAATTAAGATTGCAAAAGTATCTCAATTAGAATTCCAAGAGAATTAGGCAAATAGAATTTTAATTTGTGCTAATTCCTCTCTTCCCAGGGAAATGAAGTCTTCCCCTAAGGATGGCTTTCGTTTGTCATGGAGTCCCCTGAAATGTGGATTAGCAAGAATGAGCAGTGAGATACTTTAGCCATAATTCACTCATACTGAAAAGAATGTATTTTCTCTACTGTAAACACATTAGTTACTGCAACTTTTCCCTGTACAGACAGTTAAAAACAAACTTCCCTGCAAAACAGGGAAATTCTTGCAGACAATAATTATCATCAAACTTCCTTTTGTGTTTGGACATCATCAGAATATTCTCCCTGAGTTTTGTTGAAGTCCTCAAGCCAAACATTCAGAGACCATCTATTCTAGAGAGTAGTACCCATTAGCAGGGTGCCTGTGCTATCCATGGGCATAGGAGAAAAAGGGTGGAAAGGCAGAGCCCTGGGATGTCTTTTCACAGGCACTGAGGAGTCTCCACAGAGCTACAGAGGGCCTGGCCTCTTTTATGACCTCTCAGTGCATATTTCCTTAACCAAGCTGACTCAGGATGCTGGGGTCACTGAAACACAAGTTGTTTCAAAGGCTGGACCAAAGTGTACGTGCCATGATCTTCTATAAATCCAAATTAAACCACAGCCCTCGGACCAGGGGTGGTTGTGGTGGTCTCTGGGGGCTCATGAGAAAACAGCACACGGTGACAGGAATGGATTTCTGGCCTCTCCATAACTTTTGCAGTTCAGCTCAAATTTATGCACACTCTGACACTGAGCATTTGCTCAGGCCATTCATCCATTCAAGCATTTATTGATGATGCACTGAGGCAAACTCAGAGATTTCAGCTGTGGCACACACCCAGGTGCCTTCAGCATTTCCTTGTCCTTCATGGTGCCTTTCTGTCTAAGCTCCAACCTAGAAACCTGGATGTGGGTTTGGACACTGAGGGTTTTTTCTATAAATTAAGCTTGACCAAAGGCCAGAGCATTTTGGTGACATCTTAGAAATGCAAGAAAATAAATTAACTTTCAGTTGAATTGATTTGAAATTAATTGAATGTTAAACTACTCATTGTTATGCATGAACCTTATTAGAAGTTACTGTAATTTAGGAAATAGATCTGTTTTATATCTATCTATCTATCTATCTATCTATCTATCTATCTATCTATCTATCTATCTATCTATCTCCATATATATATATCCATATATATTTCTCTATATATCCACATAAATATGTTTAAGGTACCTGTACAATAATTTATATGTATCCTTAGATTTTGATAACTCCACTCCTGTAAATATTTCTAAATATGCTGCTATGTGAGTGTGGGTCTAAACATGTATTTTTTGAGTCTAAATAGTCAGTGAGATAGTCTGGAAAATATATAGAGAAGAGCCTCACCCAAACTTCTCTGGGCAACCTGGTCCAGTGTTCAACCACCCTCACTATAAAAAGCTCTTATTTTTTACATATAAATGGAATTTTTGTCACTGGGTGTCACTGAGAAGAGCCTGGCTCAGCCTCCTTCAGGCTGCCCCATCAGGTATTTATCCACATTCATAAGATAAAAATGGTATTCAAATTCATTCTTGGCATCTTGCTGTCACACTGCAAGAGCAATTTACATTAAAACACATTCTAGGTTGCTTTTTCTGTTACCTGAAGGCAGTAAATCACAGGGTTACAGAGGTTACCTCAGTTAGGAATAAAGCCATCACCTTTAGCATTGGTTTCAGTAAAAACACAAACACTTCTGCAGTCAAATGGCAAAGTTTTATGGCTGTGGTTCTTTGAAACAACTAATAAATATTTGTTTGCCATTTCTCTCTGGGGCAACTGTCCACTTGCTAATTTACACATCACCGAGAGGCCACTGAACCTTTTCCTGTAGGTATTAACCCTATCCATTACTGTGCCACTGAAAATATAAACTGCCTGGAGGTTGAGAGATGTTTGGAATAGGAGCAGCTCAGCCCACAGCAGGTCATCCTAAAGAGAGCCTGAGATCCCCCAAGAGCTTTGTGTTTCCTGATGTGACTCCAAGGCAGGGTTTCAGCCCTGAGGATTGAGTGTAATCCTGTGCAGAGCTTTTCCACAGCTGTCACTGTCCTTTGGAGAGGATGGAGCTCATTCTAGTTTTCCTTCAGCTTTCCTTTGCCCTTCCCTTCTGATGTCACACCCACACCAGCAGCAGTGACTTTCTCCAGATTATCTGACTTCTCCAAATCTGTACATGCCCAAAATACCCCCCCCCGACCATTTGCAGATTTTACTTGTGTAGGCCAAACCTTCAGACTCTTCTCCCAGCTCATAACCCTCAGCCTGGGAATTGTGTGCCCAGCTCTTCCCTGGGCTTATTTATAAATGCACATCTCAGGGTTTTATGTGTTTTTGTTCTTTGAAAACCTCATCTGTTTCCCTGAAGATTTCTGCTCCATCAGTTCCTGTCTGTGGGTCCCTGGTTGATAACCTGACTTCTAAAAGCCTGTGAATTCACTGACTGCAGTTGTTTATTTGTTTTCCTTCCTGTTTGGCTTGAAAAACCTGCTCTCTCCAACGTTTGCTATTAAAAACTTTAAGAGAAATGCTCTTGCGTAATTTATTTTTGTTGTTGTTAATTACAGTTCTCCAAGTTTTTCCTCTCTGACCTGGTGCACCAGCCTTAGCACAGCACTGCACTGCAGTTAACAGATATTTCTGCTCCTCTGCATGGGGACAGGATGAGTGCCATGCTCACCACAGAGCTCCTGGGCAGCTTGGACTGTGAGTACCTGGGGTTATTTTGCTCTGCTCCATACCTTGGGTTTCCCAAGCCCGTGGCTGCTACATGGAGCAAGATTTGGAACCAGATTGGAGAGTGCACACTGGAGTGGCACACAGCTCAGAGCTGGTGATGGAACTGCCATTGGTTTTTCCATTCTTTATGCAAAGATGGCAGAGCCTGGAGAACAAGCAGCACTTGGAAGATGTCATCATAGAAGCAGAGAATGGTTGGCTTGAAAGGGCTTTAAAAACCATTTGTTCCACCCCCTGCCATGGGCAGGGACACTTCCACTATCCCAGATTGCTCCAAGCCCCATCCAGCCTGGCCTTGAACATTTCCAGGGATGGGGCAGCCACAGCTTCTCTGGGCACCCTGTGCCCACCCTCACAGGGAAGAATTTCTTCCTAATCCCTAATCTAAACCTGTCCTATCACTCCATGTCCTTGGATACAATTTCTCTCCAGCTTTCTTGGAGAATCACTATTTAGGTAGCACAAAACAAACAAACAAACACACACAAAAAAAAAACCCAACAATCCAAAAACCAAAACCCAATAAAACAACAATTAACAAACAATTGTGTAGGTTTTAGCATAGTTGAAAGGTTTCATGAGTTCCCTTGGAAGTGAATAAAAATTAAAGGAAGCAGCAAATCTAAAACACCTGCATGACCTACCCATGCTCTTGCCCTTGCTGTTTCTGTGGGAGGTGCAGGTCAGAAAGGTCTCACCAGGTCCCTTCATCTGAGGAGCATCCTGAAGTCTCCAGTAGTGCCAGAGGCAGGGACCAACACTTGAGGTGGATCCCTGTCCCTGGGAATGACTGTCTGGCCACGAGCAGAGCTGGAGATAAGCCTGGCACAACAATGTCACAGCTTGACAAGTGTTTGACAAGTGTTTGTGCCACCTCTCTCAAGGACTGCTGGACTCTGGCCTCTTGTTCTTGCTCAGACATTGAAGAACATTCACTGCAAAACACTTGAAAGGTGACATTATTTATGGCTTATCAGCCTGCCCCTTGTGCCAGCGAGTTATGAATGCACCTAGAAGGACACAGAATGTATTTTTTCCAAAGGACAAAGCCTGTTTGCACATGAGGAGCCATCTCCTGAGCACCAGCACTTTGCAAGTGAGTCACCTCCATCCCAGCACTGCCCAACAACAGCCTGTGAGCTGCAGATCCAGCTTTTGTCCAAAACACCCACACAGAGCTGACCCTAAAATAAAGAAACCTTCCTTGTGATATTTTTTTCTTTTACAGCTCCCAACTACTGTAAACTGTGGAGGAGCAGAGCTGCAAAGCTGGCCATTAAAGTGTCTGCTCTTTCCTGTTTGAACAGGACCTCTCCAGGGTTTTAGCTGCCTCAACCACCACGGGTCAACATCCAGGAAGGAAGACGTTTCTAAGGAAACCACGGAGGCTTTCCACCAAGGTGGTTGCATGAAAGCACTGAGGCTGGTGAGAGTGACAAAAAGCAGTTCATTGGATATTGTAGAAAAAGGTAAAAAGTTATTGCATGCAGGCTGTTTTTATAATGAGGCCATTCAGGCATAAAATCACTTTAAATAGGTAGTTTGTTTCCACATTGCAGAATTATTTTCGTCCTACTCTTTCAAGGAGGAGTTTATCTAGGCACAGTGGTGTATAAATAATAAATAGCCCCGGGGGCAAGGCATTTTTATTTTTTTTTTTCCCCCTGCTTCGTATCCTGTTGCAGTTGGTCTTGGGCTGCAAAATGAATTTTGTTTTCTGAAATAATATTATTTACTTTGAGCACAGTCCTCTGTGACAGGCCACGAATTCTGTTTTGCAGTTGCAGTGTGCCAAAGCAGACAGGAGCTTTACAGTGCAACATTTGCATTAAATGACTTTTCTGTGGGTTCCAGGGCAGTTTGCTCTGGGGACAGGTACAGTCACACGAGCTCAGGGATCTCCAGGAAAGCTCAGTGTGCGCACCCAGTGTTTGGACTGTGCACATGCCTTGGAATGGGAATGGTTTGGGGATAACCTATGAGCAGAAGTGAAAGGTCACCTTGAAGGTGGTCACTTAGAGGAGGAGGTGACAGAGGTGACAGCCACCACGCTGGAGATGCACAACTGTGAGACCCTGGACAGGCACAGCAGGTTCATTTCTCCTGTTTTCTGACATGCTGAGCATCTCTGGATGTATTTGGAATAACACCTACACCCCATCTCCTAGCCAGCAAGAGCAGGAGGCCACACCAGCACTGGCATTTCTCTCACAAGGTTCCACCCTGCCCAGGGAGCCTGAGTCTGCCCTTGTGGGCTGGGATGAGCCTGCCATCAGCACAGGAGCCAGTTTGGGGTTATCCCCCCAGCCTGGACCCCTGATGGGTGGAGGAGGTGCCCAGCAGCCCTGCAGGGACCCCACAGCTGCTGTCACCCTAACGGGACAGGAGGGAGGCTGGAGCAGCCAAGGGGTTTGCTCTCATCACCACAGCTCCCATGGAAGTTCTGGAGGCAGTTTGGGTACATTACCAATGACTGCCCACAATTTAATCCCAAGGGCTCCTGGTTTGGATGTCAGCCTCTCTGACCTTTGCCATTTCCCCCTGGCACAGCCCTGTGTGTTGCTACCCTGCACTCCAGCCCCTGCAGGGAGCCCTTGTTCAGTAGAGCAAAACTGGACTGAGCAAACAACAAATATTTAGGAGCCTCAGGGCATGAAAAAAAAAAAAAAAAAAAAAAAGGAAATCCCCTTCTCTATTTTGTTTGTAGCCTCAGGTTTTCCCTATAGACTTGACAGGAGAGAAAAGAAACAGGAGAGTGCTGCTGCTTCTCACCTCTTCCTTGGATTGCCACCTGGGCATCATCAAGGATGAATGTTGATGATGAAGGAGGCAAAAAATGAGGATTTTCGGTATGAGAGACACAGGGCTCAGCGGGGAGATCCCAGAAGGATGAAAAACACAGTAGGTGGTTCATGGAGGGGGATAACAGGGACCTGCAGCAGGGAAGGGTTGGGCTCAATGGGCTCCCACGAAGAGCCTCCATCACACGTGCCAGAGAGGTCCTGAAGTTTGAACCTGAGGGAAATAAATGGGAAACGTTAAGGAAGGATCAGCCTGAAACGATCCAGACGCACAATAAAGCCCCAGGTTGCTGGAGGGGGAGGGAGGGAAATTCCTGAGCTCCTCAAAGAGCCTGAGTGATTAGCTCTAAAAGCCATGTGCCAATGCTCCTCCTGCTCAAGATAAAATAACAGGTCATCTGTTGCAGCCCAGGGCTTTCCAGGCTGGGGTCTCATTTCTGTGCTCCAGGGGCTGCAGTGCTGGTTCAGGGGTCACCTCACCAAGCTCATTTTCACTGCAAACAGAGCCCTCAGGGGCTCAGTCCCTCACACCCTTGGCAGAGGTTTGGAGATCTGGAACTGGTGGTGCCAGAGCAGTGCTGGTGGCCTCACCATGCTGAGATGGGGACTTATCTTCACTCATGTAGCAGAAAAGCTTGAAATGAAGACCTGCAAAATAAACCCAGCCTGAGGGAAAGCCCCACGGTCCATTCTTTCCCACCAAAACATTGTCTTCATGCAGGAGCCTTTTTATCCCTTCCCTAAACTGTGCCTTCACCTGCACAGGTGGGTGATCTTTGTCCCAGTAAAAGATGCAGAATGTTTGCAGAAAAGTGTAGTTCTCAACAAGTGCTTCACCAACACAAAAAAGAAAAGAAAACAAAAAAAAAGATACCTCTCTTTAAAATGGAAACATTCATATTTGTGGTTTGAAAGGACCTCTCATTTCAGTTGCTTGCCCCTGGTTTCCTGTGACTGGAACAGTAATAGTGAGGTTTGGAAGGTGAAAAAGCACCTGAGGCACAGCAAACACCCACAGGATGCTGGGCACAGTGATGTCCCCATCCTTGTTATCCTTTGTGGGACTGCCCTCAGCTGTACCTGGAGCTGTGCTGCTGCAGAGCTACAGAAGTGAAAAACCTCACATGCTGCTGGCCTAGAAAGCAGAGGTGGGTTTTGTTGTTGGTGGTTTTTTTTTTTTGTTTTTTTGGTTTTTTTTTTTTCCCCCAGACAGCATCAGAAAACACAGTGCAAAACAGGGGTGAAATAAAATGAGAACCCCTTTATCAGCCAGGCAACACCATAGGGAGATCCTCTCCTCAGTCCAACACGGTGCTTGTGTTAGAGGGCCATTAGAAAAAAGGGCACCAGAAACTTCGGGAAAATCAACTAACCAGGATGCCGATGTTTTATACCGTATTTCAGTCCACATTCCACCTCAGCCATGAATTTCCATCCAATTATACACGACTCTGTTTTTTTCCTGTAACAAATCCCGTGTTTGCAGTCCCTTATTTCCCTCGGAAAAACCCCTGCCCTTTCACAAAAAGAAATAACCCACCAACCCCAAGAATCAGCTACATCACAACTGCAACACAAGAGCTCTCGGGGGGATGTTGAGGTGCCCTGCGAGTCACTCTGGGTTTTAATGTTTATTCATTATAAGCAGGAGCAGCTTTTTTCCATTACAAAGTGATCTATTTCACAGCTTTCAGCCCAGAGTGACAAGCAATCAAGCTGCAGTTATGCCTTAACAATTGCTAATATATTTCAGCACCTAATGAATCTATGTAAAAAAAAAAAAAAAAAAAAAAAAAGGCAGGTAAAGCCTAGAAACAGCCTACATTTAACTCCTGCCCTCCCCCTGCAAGGATTTTTACCCCCTGCCTCCCAATCTTGTGTTTTTACTGCGTGGCAATTAATTAAAAAAGATCAAGATAGAAGAAAGATGGAAACCTTATTACTGGTGTTGTATTTCCATACTAGTTTTGCCCAGGGAAAACGTTTCCCAGGGGATTAGCTAATAGTTAAGCTATTAAAATCTTCTAAACTGGAAAGGTTATTTGCAAGGTCAGGCAACTTTACTAAGCTGGTAGTTTCAAAATTATCCCGGGTTCCTTTACTAATTCATCGATCAAAATAACACGTTTTAAATTACAGATGAAAATGGGGCAGATTTAAGTTCCCGTCATGTAAGCCCTGCATGAAAACTGCACATTACAAGCCTCTGACCGTGGTAATTTTTAAGTGAGAATGAAACATTTGTTCTTATTACGAAGTGCTGATTTACTACAAATTCACAAAGAGCTGAACCAGCCTTCACACTGAAAGCAGGTTCATCTGACCGCCTTCTCCCGGGGGGCTTTTAGCAGTTAACACGACATTATTCCCCCACTAACATGAGCTATCCTTCCAATTCCCTGCACTTCCCAGGAAGGAGAGATAAGGGAGGGCTCTTCTCATGGATTCACTGATTTAACCCCAGGTTTCTATGTGGGAATCCAATCCAAGAGATCTGCAGGGGCCAGCTGAGCTCCTGTCACCTGTCTAGGGCAACACTAAACCCCACAAGGCAGGTCATGGAATGCTCATGTAGGAGAGCTGTTTCCATTGGTGCACCAGGAGAAATTCTCCTAGGGTCAAAGGATTGTTATTACACTTCTGCTTTGAATTTTGAAATCCTCCATCTATGTGAGTGTTTGGATCATCCAGATGCCACCCTACTTGAGTGGGAATAGGGGGTTTCTACTCTGGCAACCTGTCACTCCAACTATTCTTAACACTAGGAATATTTTTTGTGGATAATTTCAGGTTGGGCACTGCAGAAGAAACGTTTGAAAAATCTTGCTCTGGAGAGATTGAGCATCTCTTATGTTTGAAATCAGGTGCAGAGAGGAACATTTTCTTCTTTTTTGAGAAAATAAAGTGGGGAAGGAGTTGAGGAGGGAGCTAAATGAACCTGTAAAGCATTAGCAGGCAGACAGGTCCAATCATCCAAAATCACCACAGTGGATTAAGATGTCCAAGGCTTAAAAAGAACCAACTTCCAGTCTCATAGAGAAGGCTGGGGAGGCCCAGACAGGCAGACCTGGAGGCTTTTGCATGCTGGGCACAGCACCTGGTGCTCACAAGAACTATGTCCCCTCCTGAGCTCCACGTTTTTAAGGATGGTTTTGTGCTGTGAGGGGCTGTTCCACCACTCTCTGCCTCAAAACATTCACATTTGGGGGCAGCAGTGGCAGAACTACTTTTCTCTCCATCTGGCCCTCCAGCAAAGGAGTCAGCACTTGTGGCTACAGCTGCAGCAAACCCCATATGTGGGAGCTTGGATCATTTTCTCTCCCAGCCAAGGCATCTGGCTCTGTGGCTTGTTCAGCTAATAGCCTTGCTGGCAGTGCTGTGAGCAGCTCTGGAGCTAAACAGTCATGGAGAGGCTTGGGGAGGAGCTCACCTGTCCTACAGGGCACTTTTCATCCTTTGCTTTGAAAGGATGTGACTCACTGACATAAATTTTGTAGGCTACAGAGAAAAACGCTACTGGATAATAACGATCGCCTTTCAAAGTCCCTGCTATCAGATCTCCTGTTACTCCAGGAATTGTTCCTGTCAAGGTAATGTGTTTATAAGTTTTGGTTTTTTTTTCATAGTGAACCAATTGAAAAGTGTTCAGGCAGCAGGACATATGGAAATCATATGAGGTTTTAGAGCCCTGCACTTGAAAGTGATCTCTCGAGGAACGCGGGGGCTCGGCAGTCTCAGGGCATTGCTCAGTGCCAGACTGCTGAGGCATCACCCAGAGCAGGACAGGAAGGGAATCTGAAACTCCTCCGTCTTTCATCTTTGGGGGGATCACTAGGCTCACTCTAGGTTGAAAGTGTCTTTGGTGCTGGTCAAAAATCTCCCACTAAACTTTTTTTTTTTTCCAGGGAGAACACGGTGTTTGGTTATGTCAACACCATCTGTGTTCTCAGAATGTTTGGTTTTTTTCTGCTGGAAACTGAAACCCCCGCTGTGAGCAGCCCAGTTCTCCCATCCAACACCTGACAAGGGGATTTGGAACAGTGATGAGCACAGCATCACCCACCCTGGTGATGTTTTCCTGAGCTGGCACCTCCCTGCTGCCACAGAGCTAAAAATGAGGCTGGAATGTAGCGCTGGGATAAGGGAGAATGGCTTTAAACTGGAACAGAGTAGGTTTAGGAAGGATATTAATAAGAAATTCTTCCCTGTGAGGGTGGTGAGACCATGGCACAGGTTGCCCAGAGCAACTGTGGCTGCCCCATCCCTGGAAGTGTCCAAGGCCAGGCTGGATGGATCTTTGAGCAGCCAGGTCCAGGGGAAAGGTGCATCTGCTTGGAACTCAGTGACCTTTAAGGTCCCTTCCAACCCAAATAATTTTCTGATTCTATGAATGATGACATGAGCAGATTTCAGGAGTGGGACTTTCTGACTGTGACTGTTTCCACCTCTCATTTCTTGCCTAGCACATCCCTGGCTACACCAAGCTCCAGCCATGCTCTTAGCCACTTTTTTTTTCCTAGAGGGATTTCAGCCTCAGTATCCTTATGGGGTAACAGACCATAATTTCCTCATGAAGGAGCAGCTTCAGAACCTGCCCGTGGCTCTGACTGTTTCTTACATGTAGCTCCAAAGCAGTGTGCAGGAAGGAATTGAGTGCATGCTCACACTTGCTGTTTTAACTCTGCCTTTGCAGTTCCAGGGTGAATGAACCCTTGCAGTCCTGCAAAATTCCAGGGGTAAAAAACTGCAGGAGCTGAGCTGATAGAAAAATGTTCAGATCTGTGTGGGCAGAAAATAAATTTGCTTTGCAGAAGGCCTGGAGCAGAGAACACATGGACTGACAATTACAGTGTGACCATCAGGCTTGTTTTGCCTCTTATTTAAGTCACTGTATCATCAAAACTTTCCCTACTTGCAATTCTTTGGTGGGTAAATTGTGTATTTTTATATTTTAACAGGATGCACTTTACACTGGCACCTCTCAATTTCATCTCTGGGACTGGCTGGTTCAGCTTCTGGAACAAGAAATGGCTGAGCTGACATGTATTCTAGCTGAACATCATGAAGTCTGTAGTTTTCTTTAGGGGACAGCATGTGGGTTATTATTAAACCAGAAAACATATGTGAATAATTGAGGAAAGCAATCCAGCATTTAGGTTAGAAAATGTGAAGTCAGCTTGCTGTGAATAACATATCTCTGCATTTTGACCTGCTGCTGACAAAGAATATATTTCACTATTACCTGGATAGAAATGATTGGGGATTTTTTCCCCTCCAAATGAAATCCAGTTGAGAGAAGCTGGCAACAGACAAATGATGCTCATTCCTCCCCTGCTTTTACTTAATGGCTGATATTGAGATGCTCAGCATTCATTGGTGACATGACTATTAAAAACATATTTCTTATCTGGATCTTTTGTTCCTACAAATCGAGCATGGAGATAAATCTGTGCTGATGGAGCAGTGAGCAAGCAGTCATGGGGAGAGGAGAGGAGAGGAGAGGAGAGGAGAGGAGAGGAGAGGAACA